>JAQFVV010006429.1:80016-244446 GCA_028023455.1 Epiperipatus broadwayi
ACATTGTTTTTTTTATATATATTATTAAACAAGTTAAAATAAAAAAGTTCGCATTTAAAAACTTTCTTTAAAAATTAAAAATTGAAATTAAAATATCAGTCTTAAACTCTTATATATTAAGTCGCACAGATAATAAAAATTATTAAAATAAAATTTTTATTAAAGAAAAAGGTATTTTTAAAACTAAATTTTAAAAAGATTTGGAGATAAAATTATATCTCTAAATCTGTCTTTAAATATATTTTTGATTTGGAAAACAGGGTAATTAATTAGAAATGGAAATGATTGTTAATTAGTTAAATGTAAACCAGCCTTGAGCATTTAAATGTAATAACCTCAGTCAGATAGAAAAGAAAACAATAGAAACGGATTAGCCAATGAAAGAAATCCATTTGGGAAATCGGACCTCAGCGAAAGGATCATTACATCCATGACGCAATGTTAATTCAATCCTTTGACAAAAATATAAAAAGGACAAGTTTTGGAAAGCAGTAGTTAGTGACTGGAAATTGATTGATTATTGACGATGTAACAGCTAGGTGTTAGCGCTGGGGGGATTGAAAAAGACGCACAGCTTCAATCCCTTCAGTTCTGCTAAGAAAGAGAAAAAAATGGGCCATCATTTATACAATGAGGACCAACTACACGAAAAACAAAATCTCCAAAGGATAAATAAATAAATCAACCGGATACTAATCTTCGGACAACGTGGGAATTCACGTTTAAACGGCCAGGAATATAATAGGATGAACTATTTCAATAACCGTAAGAACTTTAAAATTTATGAACAGTAAATTAAAAACTTTTCATATTTAAAATGATTTTAATATTATTCTATCTGACCAACAATATTTATTAATTGGTTATAATTTTATTTAATGTATTTAATTTGTAAAATCATTTCCATTTATTTATTTATTTATTTAATTTTGTTCTTTAAGTTGTTATGATTTCTGTTTTCCGATTAAATAAATTATAAAAAAATGTTAAACTTGAGTCGGGCGTGAATGGCTGTATCGATTTGTAAAGATAATTAAGGGAGGGTAATCTTGGGTTGTTCATTTCGTGGTTGAATTGGTTCAATGGATTGGATATATTTATGTAATTAGTAGGTGTAGCATGAGATCCGCTACGGGCAGGATTATAAAATACGCCACACACCCTCTGTTTGCCTATGGATGGGTTTGTAAGTCGGCAGAAGACCACAACCCATTCCTATGGAGTTTTTAGTTTATTGATCTACTTGCCCACAGATGTCACATTCCTGTGGGTGGAGAGTCAATGTCGTTTTTCTTTCTTCATATTGTTCAGATGTACATTCCTGACAATATAATTGTGTTGTCGTATCATGCTACATTGAATACATGAATGTATCAGATGGATTGGCGCCGGTTGATTGCGAAATGTGTTGCCTAGGGTTAAATAGGGATAGAATATTTTATTTTCGAATGCAAATCTATATAGTATATTCAGGCTCTATCCTATAAAACTATTAAATTTAAGTTGTTTATAGACGCTTGCATAGATTGGCTATCAGTTAAATATGTTTGCGTTTTCATATTTGATCAAAATATATAGACATTCGACAAATACTGATACCTTACGGTGAGTATCTAAAAGGTATTTATTCGGATGTCTTTTAAGTTGTTGGTGAAGATGCAGGTATCTTACGATGAACACTAGAGGGTTTCTTATATTTCCCTCTGCAATTGTCAGTAATCAATAACTTTGTATTTTGATCGTTTATGTTTACTTTGAAATGTTTTTGACCGTTGAAATCTATGTAGCCGATCTATAGCAACATATTAAACAGGTTAATATAATCCCATCTGTGCGAACTTGATTAAAAATGTAAATTTATAATATAATAGTAATGCAATGTAAATTAAAGTAAAATCAAAGTAAAAAAAAATAATGTTAAATGTTAAATTAAATGTAAATCACTAAAGTAATTTTAAACCTTATATATATGTGCATAAATAAATGTTTGTATGTGAATTACTGGCAGTGGCTTACTTTATTCTTTTATATCCTAGTAAATGATATTATTAAATCTCTGCTATTCCACTGAGCTAGTGACATGGGCTAACGACCGGAATCAAAATTTAAAAAAAAAAAAAAATTTTTTTTTTGACTTACGTATCTGCCTACTTTATAAATTTTTCTAGGTTCAAATGCCTAGATGGTGCCCCGTAGTGCAGTTTACGTAAGTCGCCTTTTCCGGATCGTTACAACTCGCTTTCCCAATTTGGGGCCGAACGTTAAGTCGTTTTCTCCGGATCGTTACAATGGCGCAACCAACTGGGCCGATCTTTAATAAACCACAAATACCCTGAGCAAATTTTGTCAAAATGAAATAAATGTTTTATCTGCTTACATAAGTCGGATATTTTTAAATTTTATAAAAGCACTGCCAGGAAGAAATTGCGCATATATATTAAATACGAGAAAGTATAAAATAATTTTAAAACTAATTTTTGTAAATTAAAAAGAAAATCAAAAGGTTGCATTGGATATGTTTTTTTTTGTTAATATATATTTATGCGTTAACGTGTATAGGCGCACAGCCACGGAAGTTTATGATCGAAATGTGGTACCTTACGATGAGTACCGTTGGGAATTTACGTCAGTGTAATCCTATTTATGCATTTCAATCAGTCATAAATAAGTTGGTGGTAGTTATACACGTATAAATCCATTATCTTGGAACATATTTATCTCAATGCAACCTTCCTAAATAAGTTAAATAATTTGTTTGTCATGCCGTAAGTAGAAATCAAATGGATAAAATAAAATAGAATTCTCGGGGGGAGGGGTGTTAACGTAAATGGTCCTTAGGTAGGCGATGGTCAACATTTTCTTTTTCTTTTTGTATAGAGTTTTTTGTAAAATTATTAACCGAATGTTTGTAAATTTTGTTAATACCGTAATTACTAACCCTAAGTAAAATATTTTTTTTTTTTGATCATTTTTTTTTAAGTAACTTTACTGATATGTAACGAGCACAGACGTTCGTTACATTGTTTTTTTTTATATATATTATTAAACAAGTTAAAATAAAAAGTTCGCATTTAAAAACTTTCTTTAAAAATTAAAAATTGAAATTAAAATATCGTCTTAAACTCTTATATATTAAGTCGCACAGATAATAAAAATTATTAAAATAAAATTTTTATTAAAGAAAAAGGTATTTTTAAAACTAAATTTTAAAAAGATTTGGAGATAAAATTATATCTCTAAATCTGTCTTTAAATATATTTTTGATTTGGAAAACAGGGTAATTAATTAGAAATGGAAATGATTGTTAATTAGTTAAATGTAAACCAGCCTTGAGCATTTAAATGAAATAACTTCAGTCAGATAGAAAGAAAACAATAGAAACGGATTAGCCAATGAAAGAAATCCATTTGGGAAATCGGACCTCAGCGAAAGGATCATTACATCCATGACGCAATGTTAATTCAATCCTTTGACAAAAATATAAAAAGGACAAGTTTTGGAAAGCAGTAGTTAGTGACTGGAAATTGATTGATTATTGACGATGTAACAGCTAGGTGTTAGCGCTGGGGGGATTGAAAAAGACGCACATCTTCAATCCCTTCAGTTCTGCTAAGAAAGAGAAAAAAATGGGCCATCGTTTATACAATGAGGACCAACTACACGAAAAACAAAATCTCCAAAGGATAAATAAATAAATCAACCGGATACTAATCTTCGGACGACGTGGGAATTCACGTTTAAACGGCCAGGAATATAATAGGATGAACTATTTCAATAACCGTAAGAACTTTAAAATTTATGAACAGTAAATTAAAAACTTTTCATATTTAAAATGATTTTAATATTATTCTATCTGACCAACAATATTTATTAATTGGTTATAATTTTATTTAATGTATTTAATTTGTAAAATCATTTACATTTATTTATTTATTTATTTAATTTTGTTCTTTAAGTTGTTATGATTTCTGTTTTCCGGTAAATAAATTATAAAAAAATGTTAAACTTGAGTCGGGCGTGAATGGCTGTATCGATTTGTAAAGATAATTAAGGGAGGGTAATCTTGGGTTGTTCATTTCGTGGTTGAATTGGTTCAATGGATTGGATATATTTATGTAATTAGTAGGTATAGCATGAGATCCGCTACGGGCAGGATTATAAAATCCGCCACACACCCTCTGTTTGCCTATGGATGGGTTTGTAAGTCGACAGAAGACCGCAGCCCATTCCTATGGAGTTTTTAGTTTATTGATCTACTTGCCCACAGATGTCACATTCCTGTGGGTGGAGAGTCAATGTCGTTTTTCTTTCTTCATATTGTTCAGATGTACATTCCTGACAATATAATTGTGTTGTCAGTATCATGCTACATTGAATACATGAATGTATCAGATGGATTGGCTGCCGGTTGATTGCGAAATATGTTGCCTAGGGTTAAATAGGGATAGAATATTTTATTTTCGAATGCAAATCTATATAGTATATTCAGGCTCGATCCTATAAAACTATTAAATTTAAGTTGTTTATAGACGCTTGCATAGATTGGCTATCGGTTAAATATGTTTGCGTTTTCATATTTGATCAAAATATATAGACATTCGACAAATACTGATACCTTACGGTGAGTATCTAAAAGGTATTTATTCGGATGTCTTTTAAGTTGTTGGTGACGATGCAGGTATCTTACGATGAACACTAGAGGGTTTCTTATATTTCCCTCTGCAATTGTCAGTAATCAATAACTTTGTATTTTGATCGTTTATGTTTACTTTGAAATGTTTTTGACCGTTGAAATCTATGTAGCCGATCTATAGCAACATATTAAACAGGTTAATATAATCCCATCTGTGCGAACTTGATTAAAAATGTAAATTTATAATATAATAGTAATGCAATGTAAATTAAAGTAAAATCAAAGTAAAAAAAAATAATGTTAAATGTTAAATTAAATGTAAATCACTAAAGTAATTTTAAACCTTATATATATGTGCATAAATAAATGTTTGTATGTGAATTACTGGCAGTGGCTTACTTTATTCTTTTATATACTAGTAAATGATATTATTAAATCTCTGCTATTCCACTGAGCTAGTGACATGGGCTAACGACCGGAATCAAAATAAAAAAAGAGAAAAAAATATTTTTTTTTTTTTTTTTGACTTACGTATCTGCCTACTTTATAAATTTTTCTAGGTTCAAATGCCTAGATGGCGCCCCGTAGTGCAGTTTACGTTAAGTCGTTTTCTCCGGATCGTTACAATATATATATATATATAAATTAATTACATGAATTGTACATATATATTTGTGGTTAGTTAAATATATATTCATTATAAAGTTTAATTACATCAGAATGTTTTATTTCATATTTTATCATTTTGTTCAAATTCATATGATTAAAAGTTACATTCCTTTGATAAGCTTTCAGATCGTCCTTTCCCAAAGACAATGGGGAATCTTTTATTAATTAGTTAAAATGATAAGTTAAAACTTTAAGGATGGTGCTAAATTAAAATTATTTGTCAGATTTTACAATTCATTTTCTAAATAGATAATGAATTCAAAGTTAATCAATTTGAAAGTCTTATCGGAGGAATGGATCGGAAATCAATTAGAGAAAATTTTGGTTTGCAATAACATAACCTTAAGGCATCAAAATCAGAATGGGCAGGAAACCATAGATAAGGTGTAAATACCCAAGAAAAGTTTTTATAAGGAGCCATTACTATTAAATTATGAGGAGTTGCCACCAGAAACTACATCTTTTTTAATTTTGCTTTTTAATAGTATTTTTAGCATGGTATGTGGCTAACTTTGGGATATGATTTCTGGACCCTGAAGTTCTCCACAAATCTTCAAAATGTTGCTGCTAAAAAGAACTTTTCAATACCAATCAAAAGCTGCCAAAATACAGAAGGAAATTAATCCATAAATAAAATCCACATGAATCAAGTGCTCACCTACATTGTCTCCTAAACCCAACCGGACTCTATCATTATGAATCAATGAACGAGCCATGGAAAAACTTGTAACCCTTTTTACTTTATAAACCACAAACTTCTGGTCTATTCATAAACTCTATCTAAAATCATAATTTAAGTTAACTACTGTCTAATATTTTTTTATTCACTTTATAATGCATTAAAATTTGTTATAGTAATTCTCTATTCTATTAAGATTAAAATTAATACCTTGTTAGTTTTCTTTCTCCCACTATGATGATTTGTTTTAACTAATTGTAATTATATTTATTTGATTGATTATTAATAACATTTATTTGCAATAATATCCCAGTAATACTTTCAACTTGATAATAATGTCTTTCATTTAAACTCACCTTAAGAAAATAGTATTGCATTAAATTTTATAGCTTTATTATTGCCATTAGAACTAAATTAATACGGTTCTATTAATTATCAAGTTGAAGAATTTATTTAATGTCTGAGATGATTTTACCAATGGCAGAGAAGTATTATTAGCTCAGTTTATAACCTATGCTCCCGGCTATTTTATGTTATACAAAATTATCTATTCATATTGATCACATTTATTAATGTTTTATGAAAGGTTAATAAGGAAAATAATATATATAAATTTTAATTTAAATCTTGTATTTTATATTTGTATTCTGGAAGGACATGATAAAGAGTAATTATTATTATAATTATATAATTGCATTTAAGCACATTAACTCCAAGTAAGTTAGATTTTAATCTGATGTGATTAGGTCATTATGTTAACCATCTATTATATAATTCGGGCTTTATTAATCAGATCTGATGATCACTATATCATCACAATTCAGAACATTGCTAACACGAGTCATACTTCTGCTTTTTGGGTTTGTCATTTTGGTGATATTATTGATATTTTAAATATATAGGAAGAAATGACTTTCTCTTTCACTCATTATTTTATTGGTACACCAAAGGTTTATGGCTGTGTCCCAACCTGGCTTTCCCTGTGTTCCATGGATCATTTTTAGGGCATAAAAGATTTGTTGAATACAAGTCACCCTTCTACTTCTTGAATCACTGACAAAACATTTTATTTCATATTCATTTTGCTCCTCATAATGCGTTATAACCATTTTATTTCTTAGTTCAAATAAAGGCCTGCTCTTTTGTTTTATAAATCGTAATAAATTGATTTAATTAAAATCAAACAATTTTATATTTACTGATAATTTAAATAACTTTCTTTGTTACATATTGAAGTATATCCTATGTATTTATCATTCTGTTCATGAATTGATTTATGGATGTGTGGAAAATAACTCTCACATCCTTCTTACATAAAATTAGAATCATATTTTTTTTCCAAATAAAATATCAAATAACAAGTAATGTATGTAATTCATTTGGAACAAACACCATAGATAGCGTTATTTACACTTATCTACTTTGTTGGGGCATAGATAAATATATTTCTTAAATACTTACATACTAATTATTGGCATATGAGTACAACTGCCATTATTTATTGTACATTATAATTCATGCTCCAAAGACTAGAGATAATTTATAATACTCATCATAAATATTTGAACAAATATTAGCTTATTATTAAATATTTTATATACATACTTATTTTGATTGTTTATTAGTTATTGATTAGTTTTAAATATCCATGCTTACTGATTGTATTGGAAATCCAAATATATATATGTGAATTTATTCAGAAATATCCGTAGTCGTTTTATCATACATTGATTAGAGTCAGATAAGTGGTCTCAGTAATCATTACATCTGTTGAGCTAGTTTGTGGCACATAGTCTCATGTGCCATCAATATGTGTTATTGATTAGGTTTTGATCTAAGCTCGTGAATTGGGGTTGAATTTAGTTTGATCATTGATATAATTCTTTGGTTTGACTGGGTTTGAAGTCCAGTTTCATGGGTTCAGATCATGTTAGATGGAAAATATATTTGACCGGTACAATATATATATATATATATATATATTCTAACCTATATATATATATATTCTAACCTCCCCCCCGCGCGTTCTCACTCCAAAATATATTGTTTATTACGAATATTACGGGTTCTAGCTCAGTTAACAAATAAATAAATGAAATATTCAGCATTAATTAAAATGATTACTAGCTCTAATTTTAAAATACAAATTCGATTCAATTTTTAAAATGAATTAACAAATATTTACTATTTTCATGAGACATGGAGTGACAATACCGGGAATGAGATAGACTACATTGAGCCATTATCCACACGATACTACCTCAATGGCATAAGAACACTATCCTTTTTTTTTTACTATACCAAATAATTAACTCATAGTATTCTTATGACTTTCTGAGCTCTATTCACTACGATTAAAATAATAATCATATCTTAATCTTCTTTATAACAAGAATCTAGCTTAATTAAATAAAATGAAGTAAAATAAAATAAAATCTCAGGTTCATAAATGGTATTCTAACTGATTTAAAATTACGGTAGTAAAATATGAAAAGGGAATTTTATGTCATAATCTACTACACAGCTACTAATAATAATAAAATAATAATAACAATAATAATATAATATAATCTTCTTTCTTCCTAAATGAAATAAATAAATACGTACGTGGTAGTATTTTAATAATCTGACAACAGAATACGTGTGGCAACATTAGCATATAATTAAATGTAATATTGTGGTAACCGACTTATGACCAATAAATAATATAAATTTATGATCTTTTAATTTTAACATACCAATAAATTCTCAAAATTATTTTAACACTTTTATGTTTACCTTTTGTGCAAAATCTATATGTCTGTTTCAATTATAAGTGTATCGTGATTTCATGCATCCATGTGGAGAAATAACAACTCAGACACAAAACTTTAAAACAAATTTAAAACAAAGTTTATTAACAATATAAATAAATTAACAATATTTGTACACTATATACATTGGATATCCCTTACTTTCATATCTCAACTTAGTTTATTAGTTTATAAAATGAAATCAAAATAATATCTACTTTTCCTAGTTAAATCTTATTTTTTAAACACTTAAGAAAATACAGTATTATTACTTGATTTATTATTATGGTTAGCTTATTACAAAATGCATTTCTTATATGATTATCACTAACACTTTGCATCCCTAATATTATTAAAATTATATTTTTACAAAATTTACATTCGTAGTAAAATTCTACAAAATAACAAATTTTAGTTTTATATTGGTTGTATGGAATCTTACAAAGTCAAAACATTGTTCTACATTCGGTATTAAGTTTTATTTGTTCATTATCCGATGTTTATTAATCCTAATATTCTCATTCAAGCCTTACTTCGGATGATATAATTACAACTATTATTATACCATGCACAAGTATATGTTTATTATACCTTATTGAACTATTTTCTTAATAAATATGCAATACTTATTTTCTAAATATTATTAAAAAAAAATTCATTCAAATTTTATTATCACTTTTAAAATACTTGGTTTAGATTTCTTTTCAAAATCTTATATTCATTTCTGAATTAATTTTACAATGTATTATATGATTCTTTCTCTCTTTATGATATTTTGGACTTTCAATTTTAAAGTTACACAATTCTATACATTCCAGCAAATAAACTATTCTTACATAAACGATAACATATCTTCAGTTCTATTTTATTCATTATTTCTTTGAAAATATCTTTCTGACCGATGCAGATTCACAAAATAAGGATAGCGAAGATAGATGCATAGGATCAAAATACAACTAGAATATTACTCGTCATATACCTTGACAATCATGGCACAGTGAATTAAAAGATATTATAGAGGAGTGACCTTTACCTGTCTACCAACCTCTATTATAGGAGCGATGTTAAAGCTATTTCTTCAGCTTTATTATAACATCCAAAGTTTAAAGATATGCAAAAACACTGTCCAAACTGTATGTGTTCAGTCATAGGGATTAGTTAACTATACTGAAATCACACAAAACTAAATATGATCCAAATCCTTTATTTTCCTATTTCTTAAAAAAAAATCATCTTGGTTTCCTCTCCACTAGTACTTCCAAGTCACTATCCGCTCTTATTTCTCAAGATTTTTTTCTATACTGTACATCGACAAATACATATCTGCATTACTAACAATAATAAAATTCATTTATTTTAAAACTATTCCACTGTTCTATAAGACAGCTTGCTTACTACTTTCCTCCATATATTTAGTCATACAAACTACTTAAATATCTGAATACTTTATCACATGAAAGTTCAAAAGAATCACACAATTGTTATGTTAAATTATACGATTAATATACTTTAAAAAAATTGTCGTATGCATAATCCGAATTACTCTTATCTCATAATATGTTAAAAATGTTGTATAAAATGTGTACATATAATTTAAACTTTCACACTTCATTCTTAGGTCAATAGATGATCTAAAAAAATACATTATGCATTCTAAATAACTATTAAAATTACCAAAACGACCTTTATCTCCTCGATCGCGTTCCGTAGGCTTCACCATCCATTTGATCCTTGTAGATATAAGATTCACATCCATACACTTTATTTTTAAACAATATTTCTATAATTTTATCCAGCTATTATATTTAAATTTTAATATTACTAAATTTATGTTTTATATTTTCCCTAATCTCACATAACATTTTATATTTTAAAATAAATTAGTAAAAAATATTCCAAACTATATTTACTGTACTTCTTCATCAAATTTCCTTGAAAACCGTTCATATTAAAGCTAAAAAAAAATGTTTATTATTTCTTCTTCAGTCACTTAATGTTCTCCTCCTTGCTTGTTCAATTTTAAGGCAAAACAATTATTGCTCTGTTTAATAAATATTCATAGATGACAATCCTTGATTTTTTATAATATTTAATACAATTATTAATTATGATATCAATTAATCTTGTAAAGAAAATGTCTACATATTCTCTTCTAATATTTTCTGCTAATATTTTACCGCGCGACTTTTATGATGCATCTTCTAGGTACTTTTATTTAAATATTCAGTAAATTTTTCTGTCTCCATGGATCCATTTTCATTAAGTAATTTAGATTTATATTTTCCAAATCAAGCATTCCTCCAATGACCACTTTATAATAGTTTCCAATTCCTCTTAGAGAAAGTTTTTCTGTTCTTTTTTCATAAAACACAATAGCTCTTTCATATCATTATTCGGTAATTTTTCCTTTCTTTTAAAGTTCTGGTAACTATATACTTTGTAATGTTTCCTTTAACAAGGACAAACATTCTTTCTCTGTTATAACTTTTACATAATTTTTTCTTTATGATATACGCATCTTAATTTTTTTCATAGAGAAGAATAAAAAAAAACTTCAGAGTAGCCTTATAAATTTGTGCGTCATAATTTTTCCTGACGGCAAATAACTTCTCTTTTATGTTTTCTGTATAACGTCCAAATTATATTCCTCTGAGTTACAATTATAAGTTTCTGGTTGAGCATATATAAAGCTGTATCGAGGCACTTTACAAATACTTTTCCTTTAGCAATATTTTTAGGTATTTTTTTCTGTAGTACTTCCATTTTTACTGCAAGGTTTTCACTAAACTTGAATAAAAAATCCTGGTAAGAAAACTTTTAAAATTAGCCCTCCATTTAAAGGCAGTTCAAAATACTATATTAAAAAAAACTTTTAAAATAAATATAAAATTTTAAAATTATATCACTTTTCTAGCTTACGATCTTATACAGCTAAAAAATATGTTACTCCCTCCTTCACTTACACATTACTTTCTCCCGCTCCGTCTAATTCCTATTTTCTGTCTGCTAAATTACCTCTGTTGATTGGTTAATGACTTTTTTAGCACGAAAAAATTTACACATTTTAGTTTTATAATAGATTAAACCTTTTAAAATAAAGAATTTATGACGTCATGTCTTAAATATTACTTAGAATAGTATTTTTAAACCCAATTACAGTTTTATCAAAATTATTTAAACTTTAAAACAATTATTAAAACAACATTTAATATCTATTTTAATATTAATATTTAATTTATCTTGTTTTTATTTAAATAAAATATTTAATTTTTTTATTAACTGTATTCAACTTTTAAACACTACTTAAATATTACATCATTTAAACATTCAAAATAACCATTTAATATTTCAACATTCATTTCAACGATAGACAGCAATTACACCCAGTTCCATAATTCACAAACTTTATTATTATATTCTAACAAGCGTGTGTGTGAAGGTATATAATATACAGTCACATGATTACTAACTTTATCAGATGATTTTTTTTTAATTTACATCTCGGTCTAAATTACCTAAACTGATATATTTTATTAAAATTTGGAAAATAATTTAAAAATGTAGAACTAAATATAATTCTCACCATCCCAAAGTTTATTTTAAAATATATTAGATTAAATTTGAATATTAATTATAATTATAATATTACATATAGCGTTTATTTAATTTATTAGTTTTAAAACATTACAATTGAATTGTTTAATATACTTTTAACTATTTATAGCTGTATTATTTTATATGGCCAGCTTTTACAACCATAAGCAAGAATATAATTAAGCTTTATTTAACTGTTTTCCTTTAAAATAATCCATTACACTTTTATATACCAGGTATTTTCAGCCTTAAATTGTACTATAAAATCTAATCGATCATACAATTATCAATATATTACACAAACGTATTTTAAAATTTAAATTTTTTTAGCAATTGACCATTCTACCCTATTATGACCTATAGATAAGGGCACAATATATATATATATATGTGTGTGTGTGTAATTAATTCAGTTTATCATTTGCAACTATAATAATTGCTGTTAAGATAATGACCAAAGAGTTATCCAACTTTATTATTATTTTATTTATATACGATAAAATGTTATTAAATAAATTTTGATTAAATAAATAAAAAAAATAAAAGCATTCAAGATCAAGGAAAGATAAGTAAAATAATGTAATATTTTTATTTGTATTTTAATGAAATTCAGTAAATAAATGAATTAAAATAGGATATTACACTACACAGACATACAAATACATGCTGATTTGTTCATAAGTTATTTCTCCTATTATCATCTTCTTTCTGTGCTATTTATTATTACAGTGTTATTTTTTGGTCAATTGATAAAATAGATAAAAATAAACAATGATATTAAATCTGAATTGTTCTTAAAAGACTATCTATCCTGTTACATTCACACATTTCAATAAAATAATCAAATCATTAAATAGACGCTAACATTTTTAGACAGAGAATTAATAAATATTAGGGATTTGAACTCATCCTTCAACCACCCATGCTATCTTATACCACTGATACATGAACACACACATGTAGAAAATATTAATAATCACCGATATATATATTTTGTGCTGAACCAGCACTCATGTGTTGAATATATATATATATATGTGTGTGTGTGTGTGTGTGTGTTGGAGATGATAATCTGGACCAATTGATGAGTGCTGGTTCAGCACAAAATACGTATATTGGTGATTATTTATTTTTTCTACAGGTGTGTGGTTATGTGTATCAGTGGTATAAGATAGTATGGATAGTTGACAGATGCTTGACAGTCTGAGTTCAAATCTTCTATATTTACAATTAGGCTCCAGGTATGTGAAGAGTGCCTGTATTTTAAATATTTACACATTAAGCCTGTATCCTGCCTATTCATCTAATATGTATTTAAATAGATAATATCCTATACATGAGGGGTCAGAGTGACTTGAGGTCAACATGGGCAGGACAATAATATTAGCATTAGCATGGGTTTTGAGCTTTCAGTCATCAGATTTCAATGGTATGGATGGCTGAAAAGGTAAGCCTATCCAATAAAGTGGAGGGTTTGCTATTTTAATATAAAAACTGAGCACTGATTATATATATATATATATATATATATATAATCAGTGCTCATATATATATCTATATATATATATATATATATATATATGAGAGATGATGTGTTCTGGACCAACTTATGAGTGCTTGTTTAGCACAAAATACCTATATCGGTGAGTATTTATTGTTTCTACATGTGTGTGGGCATGTGTATTAGTTGTATGAGATAGTGTGGATAGGTGATGGAGGCTTCAAAGTTTGAGTTCAAATCCCTTTATTTACAATTAGATTCCAGGTATGTGAAGAGTGCCTGTACTTCAAATATTTACAGAGAATTAATGTATGTCATTATATATATATATATATATATATATATATATGCATGGGTCTCATTTTATGCAGTAGATAAGTTCCACAGAAAATTAAAATTGCACAAAAATAGACTTAACTTACTTTGAAAAATGGGAGATAGGTTCTGTAATTTTCAGAAATCACATAAAAGCAAAGCAACAAAAAAAAATACTCTAAAATTTGCATTATAAAAATAAGGAAATAAAGTATGACGGTAAAAAATTTTAAATATTTGAAAAAATGTAATACAAGACAAACTTTTTTTTTTTACTTTTTTTATTAACTACAGTATTTAATTTTACATTTTTCATACATATTTTAATCATTACTGCTATTTGACAGTATGCATTTATTAATGAACTGGTAAGAAATCAGATTTGTCACAAGAGGAAGTACAACTAGCACCACTTTCTGTCTTGTGCTGTGTTAATGGTTTTCTGTTGACAATGTAATCGGTGATAAAACTTTGAAATGATGATTTTATTAATTGTTTATAAAGCTCATGATATTTAGACATGTAACTATTTAGTTCTTGTTGTAATTTAAGAGATTGTTCATTGCAGGAAACTCAGATTTCAGCATTTTCTGGGTTTTTTTGTCTCACACATCAATGTAAAATGTATGATTAACTGACTTTTACTTATCAGAAAATAATAAATTTGTCTTTTTTGTTTGCTACTGAATTAAATTTTAAATGTTCACATTTTGTTTCTATATTTAAAAAATGAGATCGCAGTCAAAGCAAAAAGATTATATATTATCATTAGAAACATTATTTTCAGTTTACAAAATCAATAAAATCTTTGTTATTTATTCTATAAATCTAAAATAATATTTATTTCTGTTGTATCTAACAAAATACATTTTAAAAGTTTAAAATTTTTGAATATTTACTGCAATACTTTTATACACAAGTATAATATCTATTATTATTATTATTATTATTATTATTATTATTATTATTATTATTATTATTATTATTATTATTATTATTATTATTATTATTATTATTATTATTATTATTATTATTATTATTATTATTATTATTATTATTATTATTATTATTATTATTATTATTATTATTATTATTATTATTATTATTATTATTTACTCATATAGTATAAGTAGGTTATTTACATAGAAGCTAGGATTCTAAATACAGCTTCAGGCCATATTCACATTAGCTGCTAATATAACATTATATTTTTGAAAGTATTTCAACTCAAAATAAGTTATTAATAATTTAAATTCCTTGATATCTAATAAATAAAGTGAAATATGGACTTTTTTATCACATAAAAGAAAATCTGCATAAAAAGATATGAAGAAACATGAATTGCATAACTTTGAAATTGCATTAAAACAATCCACATAAAATGATACCCAGATATATATATATAATCCACATAAAATGATACCCAGATATATATATATAATGAAAAGAGTCATTAGTGTAAAAAAAATTTTTTTAAAAATATGCACAGACTTGCTCATATATATTTAAATGTTTATGTATATTTAAATGGACATATTAAAATCATATACATGAGGGGAGTGACTTAAAGTCAGCATGGGTACAACAATAATATTGGCATCAACAATGGTGGTTGAGTGTTCCATCTTCAGATTTTCAGTGATATGGATGGCTGAAGAGTTGGAGAGTGGAGAATATAGATACTTGTTTATTAAAGTTTGAAGATTTGCTATGTTAATATAAACTGAACACTTATTGTATATATGTATGTGAGATGGTGATCTGGAACAACTAATGAATACCGGTTCTGTACAAAATATGTATATTGGAAATCATTTATTTTTTTAATATGTATGTGATCATGTGCATCAATTGTATGAGAGAGTGGATAGTTGTAGGGAGCTTTAAATTCTGAATTCAGGTCCCTTCTAATTACATTAGATTTAGTATAGACAATATACATGTGTTTAAATATTATATATATATATCATTGTTTTTCTTTTGATATTGTTCATTTTTTTGCCCTTGGGATAAATGATCGTTCCTATAAAATGAAACAAAAATTAACAAAAATAAAAAATAAAAAATGCTAACATTTTTTTAACTTTTGCAATTTTACTTTAATGATCTACAATGTTTACACAGTTAATGGATTTGTCATATATTTAAAATGTTTATATATATATATATATTCTGCCCTCCTCCTCCGTCCACGTCCTCTCCATAAAATTTTATATAGTGTTTAAAATATATTCCGGGTTCTAGCTCAGTTTAACAAATGAATAAAATGAAATGTTCAGCATTAACTAAAATGATTACTAGCTCTAATTTTTAAAATACGAGTACAGTTATATTTGTAAATGAATTAATAAATATTTATTATTCTCATGAGACACGGAGTGACGACACGGAGTACTATAAAATTTAATTATCCTACTATTATTTATATATCATACAAATATAACTTAAAATTTAATTTTTTTTTAGTAATTGACCTATCTACCTTATTATGACCTACAGACAAGGGCACAATATATATATATGAATTGAGAAAAGTGTATGTCTATAAATAATAAATAATTACAATTTAGACACTATGTAAGGAAGACGAAAGTAACTGCCCTTCCTATGACTTATGTAATGTAAATAAACCATTAAAAGTAAAGTGGTATCATTTACTCTTATTCTGTCTTTTAATAACTTATTTACATTAATTATCTTATTGGAAAATATATTTATTTCCATCTCAATTATATATATATATATATATATATATATATATATATATATATATATATATATATATATATATATATATATATATATATAATGTAAAATACAATACCCGTTATAAAATATTATATATATATATATAATTTAATGGTAAATACAATATTATAGTTTAAATTCTTTTGGAAGCACTACAAAAGTATTTAAAGTATAATATTGTATTTACTGTTAATATATATATATATATATATATATATATATATATATATATATATATATGTGGTTATTTGTTTAATAATTATATATTTATTTAAATACATGTAAACACGCTACATCAATTCAACAGGGAGAATCTTCAATTTTCTATCAAGACAATCCTTTATTAATGAAAATGTCTTTCACTATAATCCAAGATGATTATAGATAAAATTAAAGAATAAACACTTGAGGGAAAGAAATTGAAATATTTAATTCCAAGAAGTTGAAATAAATCCACTTAAACAAGCAAATAAAACCTGTTTTGAAAGATGCCTAACACATAGTCATTTTTAACTTTGAAACTGCACTGAAACTAATTGTAATTAAAATAACAAAACTGGTGTTTGCCCATGCCAATTTAATACCAAGAACGTGCAATCTGCTGTTATGTAAACTTTTAGAATAATGAAAAACATGGCTACCATCTTTCTCTATGGTCTAAGTTGATTGTGTATATATATATATATATATATATATATATATATATACAATCAACTTAGATATTGGTATATATATATATATATATATATATATATATCAACCATTATCAATCCACTGCAGGATGAAGGTTTCTCCAAGTTTAATCCATCTTTTCCGATCTTTAGTTAATTGTTTGTTTACTTTGAAAATAGGCTTTACTTACTTATTTAATGAGGTTTATTTAAACTTATATGAATTAATAGTCTCAACCTGTTTTAAGCAAACATCTTAGACCATAAAGAAATGTGGCATCCATCTTTTTCCTTAATAAAATATCGCCTTGACAGCTGATTACAATTCTTGGTACTGAATCAGCATGAACTTTTTTCATGTATTTATGATGATAAAGAAATCTAGATAATTCTGATGAAATTATCTGAATAATAATTACTTTCAGTATATTGTGAAAATTAAAACTGAGTATTTGTTAATTCTCTATCAAATAGGTTTTATTTGTTTGTTTAGTGAGGTTTACTTAATTTTTTATGAATTTATAATCTTAATCTGTTTCAGTCAAGTATCAATATATCCATCTTTTTTGATTAATGAAATGCTGTCTTAACATAAGATTGAAGATTTTTGATGTTGAATAACCATGGAATTGCTTTCATCTATTTATATTTGTAAATTACCTTAGTTTTGAGCAAATACAATTTTCATATTTATTTAACTCTAAAAATAAATTATTATAAATAGGAATTTTGATTTATTTTTTAAAGACAACTAAAAATGTATTGTCACTCCAGAAAGTGAAAAAAAAATCAGTAAATATTTATTTCTCTTTAAAGACCAAATGTTTAACAAAGAATACATATTATTGAATTAAAAAGAACTTTCATGAGAAATACTAAAAAAAAAAAAAAAACATGATTATTGTATAAAAGTAGTCCCAATAAGTTGTCAATATAAACAATTGACAGTATAGTTTTTATACCTATTAGTAGAAAATAAAGTACAACCTTTAATAAACAAAGAAAAAATAATGACCATAGTACTGCCTTCTATCAGCTGACTAAAAATTTTATTGTGTTTATTTAATGTGAGATATTACATATAATTGATCATAAATTATATTATAACGGGGAGCAAAATAAAAATTATATATAAATTGATCATAGCACAAATTTAGTAATCAAGTTGGGTTATATATTAATAAGCATTATTTAAACCATCCTCTGGACATTTGCTTTTGTAGAATAGTATGATGACAACTTTAATAAATTCTGAGTTAATGTTTTATGCAATCACATTAACATATTAAAATATTGAGCCAATCACACTGTGTCTATTACCTTTAAAAAAGATACTTTGAAGGAGTTTAGGAAAGGATCAACAAAATAAAAAATGTAAAAAATTAAAATTAAATAATGCTTTTATACAAAGAAATCTATTAAATAGTAAAAAAATAAATTTTATCCTGGTTTTATTTATAAAAACATGGAATGATATTACATTCCCAAATAGTTATTTAAATAAAGTTGTATTTTCTCATTATATTTCTATTTGTCAGATAAGCTGAGTATTAGTTTCTAATTTATTTAAATGATTGTTTATGAATCTGAATTTGTCCCATGCTTTTATTTATAAAGGGAGAAGAAAATTTGTGTATGTTTTATCTTTTAGACAATTTATGTGAATAAAAGAATTTTTTAATTCATTTTTAAAATATTTTTTGAATGTATAGATGTAAAACTGAACTATTGAAGTTAATTTTCCATAAATCACTCTGTTTGAAATTACAATAAATGTTGCTAGATACTTCTACCATCAACACTCACATATAAAATTTAAAATTTTCATTGATTTTTTGCTAAAATTGTTTGCAATCTCTAAAAAACATGATGTCATTGAAATTACAAATAAATGCAGTTTTAATCTGTTAGAAATGAAAAAGTAGATAAAAATTGAGTTATACAATTCCATTTATTCAGACTAAAAAACAAGGAAAAATATAAACTGTATAAAAAAATGTGGTGTTGATAAGTGATGATAACCATATTGGATATTGTAGAACTTGTATTGTAAAATTGATACCTTATCTGTACAATCAACTCTTGAAATGGAATATATTAACTAATTTTGAATTTAGTTTAGTGAATGTTTTTGAAATAAAGCTCATCTTCTAATAGTATATATATTTATAATCAAAATTTCTAGCAATTTCTGATGTGAACAATTTTTTCAGCTATAAGATTTGTCTGAATTTTTTTCTATATTTTTGTGGTAAACCATTTTACTTTAATGATTTAAGTCCAGATTTAAATTTATTTTGAGAATAAAAGCATTGTTTCTCCATAAATTTGCTTTTATTTTTATGAAGGGAGATATATAATAAAACTTTTAATTATCTTTTAATTTTCAAGTTATAAATAACAAATTTAAAGTTGTAATTTATAATTTGTAACGCTCATACTCATTCTGCAAATAATATATATATATATATATATATATATATATATATATATATATATATATATATATATATTATGGCTATAACCTTAAGACAATGTGCCTAAAATGCAACAGTAAGGACCTCTACAAATCTAACCACAAAGTTAATGACTTTAAAAGACAAGAGCAGCCACTTTTATCTTCATCCTAATTTCTAAATATATAGGTGAATCTAAAGCATTTTGATTTGAGAGCATAAAGCTATTAACTACTTCACTGATTAAGTCCACAATTTCTATGCAAATTAACATACCCAACACTTCTGCTTTCAAATCAAAATGTTTTAGATTCACATATATATTTTGAAATTAGGTCGAAGATAAGAGTGGTCACTCTTGTCTTTTAAAGTTGTTAATCTTGTATTTAGATTTGTAGAGGTCCCTACTATTGCATTTTAGGTGCATAGTCTTAAGCATATAGCCTTAATATATATTACTTTCATAATGAGTATGTGCTTTACAAATTATTAATTACAACTTTAAATTGTTTTAAAATATTTCTAATTATAAGAACTTTATACTGACTCATTGTAAATCAAAAGGTTTTGTGTATGTTAGTTTGTATAGAAATTGTTGACTTAATCAGTGGAGTAGTTAATAGCTTCACGCACTCAAATCAAAAGGATTTAGATTCATCTATATATTTAAAAATTAGGTTGGTGACAAGAGTAGCTGCTCTTGTCTTATAAAGTCATTAATCTTGTGTTTAGATTTGTAGATGTCCCTACTGTCATATTTTAGATTCATAGTCTTAAGGTTAGAGCCTTAAATAACAAATTTATAACTGGAAAATTAAAAGATAGTGTGTTTAAATGATAGCACTTCTGACTACTATAGTAATCATATTATATAAATAATCTAATATATGTCAAATAATATTAACTTCACATCACATTAAATGTACATAAAAATAAAACTAGCTATAGAATAATTAAACAAATCCACCATTTCACATCAAAAATACTAAAGAAGATTGGACCATTTATTTTTGCAATGAAAAAGAAGATTAGTTTATTAAAAGTGTTCACATTTTGAAAACATAATGTTATCAATTATAAACAATATCTAATTAGTATCACCTTTATTTTGATAACCAATTACACATAAAATACTACTAACAAATATTGTCCGTGATCTTTGCACAGCTTTAAATGTATAAGAAATTAGAGCAAAGATGATTAAACTCTATTTACTCATGAAATAATTAAATAAGCCCCACAGCATATTAGAAAACTAAAGAATTGAGAAGAAACTATTTTTGCGTTTTTCTATGTAAATAAAAATGATTTCTAAACATAATGAAATTGTGGAGTGGAATTAATATTAATACCAATCTAAAATTTGAAGCTATGGGAATTCTATTTAATGGGGCCGTATCTTATTTTTTTATAGTTCCTGCAATCACAGTCAAATATAAGCCAAATAATAATAATAATAATAATAATAATAATAATAATAATAATAATAATAATAATAATAATAATAATAATAATAATAATAATAATAATAATAATAATAATAATAGTTTTGCTTCTCACTAATTTATATCTTCTCTAATTAACAATATTAAATAAGTGGGTTTTTTTTTGTTTTAAATAATAATAATAATAATAATAATAATAATAATAATAATAATAATAATAATAATAATAATAATTATTATTATTATTATTATTATTATTATTATTATTATTATTAATTATGCAAAAAAAATAATCTGAGGTGATTAATCTTTATCTAGTTATAAAATAACTAAACAAATCCACCACATCACATCTGAAAACTAAAGAATAGATTACACAATCTATTCTTATATTTATTAATGTAAATAAAGATAGTTTTGATAAATGTGCTAAAATTTTGAACTGAAATAAATATTAATGCTAGACGCAAATGTAGCATTATTAATTAAGAAAGCTTAACTAATTAGGCAGTAAAATCCCTGCAGTGATAATCAAATATAACCTAATATTAAAATAACACATTATTAAATGTATTTGAAAATAGAGCAGTGATGACTAAGCTTCATTTGGAAATGAAATAACTAAAAAATTCTACCACACTATGTAAGAAAAAACAAATAGAGTGACCCATCTATTTTTAGAATTTCTGATTTAAATAAAGATAAATTTATTAAATATATAGAAGGACCTTGCTCATCTTTGTACTATATATATATATATATGATTTCATATTATTATTTCCGGGATATTCTGTGCAGTAAAATAGCTAAATAGCTGACGTTTTGGTACAATAGCAAGTACCTGTTATTGTACCGAAATGTCAGCTATTATCTATTTTACTTCATGGAATATCCCGAAAATAATAATAATAATATGAAATCATTTATCCGTGAAAATATTCGAATTAATATATATATATATTATGATGTGTGAAGTGAATACTAATTATTTTTTATTATTTGTCCTATATTTTATTTTAAATGCAGGAGTTGTTAAAAATAAAGCATTGTCATCATCTTGTGTCTAATTAATCCATTTAAAAGTGTTAAATTATATATATATTATTCACTCATGTTTCGAGCAATATGTTCATTTTAATTGGTTAGATCATAGAGGATAATCGATTATAGTTGCGTTTGCAATCTTAGCAAAAGAAACAGTGAATATTAGTTAGCATTTCAGCACAATAAAAAAAACCCATATATAATTAATAATGAAAGTATTTTTAAAGTATTTGTAATATATATATATATATTTACAACTTGAGAGCATTGTAATAAAGTGCATTATATTTATTTACCATGCAAATGATATAGTGATTCAAATTAAAATTTATTTGTCAGATCGCGAACAGATTTGGAATTTTTTTCCAGTAGCTTATCCATAAATACCCAATCAATGATTTAATAATATTATCTAGAAAGTAACCATTTCTAAATTTGTCATCGTCCTATGCCTGCTAATACACTGCCAGTAAAAATTAAAAATACCGTTTGTAATATGATTTATCTTTAGTTATTTGTGAAGTTGTATCATATGTCCATGTACAGAGTTCACGGATACTTTAGATTTGACTATGTGAATTAAATATAAATTACATTTACATTTTAATTTTAACATTGGTAATTTAATTTTACTTCCCTAAAATATTAATTTTTATTTTTAAACATTAAACAATACAATCTACATAATGGCATTAATATTATATATATATATATATATTTCATATTGTCAAATGAGTTAACCGGGAAGCGGCTGAAAAACCGCATATTTAAATCATAGAATTTACTTCAACTATACAAATAACGTAATACTAATATTCCTCAAGTTCCAAAAACGCATATAAGGTCATATTTTTAAAATATTGTTCCACTAATATGCTTGTGGTATGTTTATATACATATATTCATAAAATAATTATTTTATGGAATCTCTTTTTTTAAAACCAAATAAAACAATCTCTATCAACTTATTCAAAATGTTTACCGAATTGTAGCGTTTTTTTTTTTTTAATTGAAAAGTCTTTTGTTATATATTGAATTAATTATTTGCCAGTTTCATAATTAAAATCTGAAGTTCCATGCAGGAAATTGAAAATCTCGTAATTTAAAATTTATTAACTTATATAACAGTGAGAAGTTTACATTAACTTCATTATTCAGTAAAATGTTTATTCTTTCTCAGTGTTCATTATGCTTAATTTTGAATAACTTATATAATGATTAGTTTACATAACGCAGAGAAAAGCGAAAATTTAGAACCAATAATGTATATTTTAATAGTATTAAAACATTTATTAAAATGTTATATATATATATATATATATATTGAAAATCATCACGATATAATGTTAAGTTAGTGATTCCACTTCCCATGTCCATAACTTGATTTCAAATCTGGGTAAAGCAAATTCCAAGAATTATTAAGATTTTACTTGAAGGAAGTCTACCAATACTATCCGTAAAACTATTCAATAATAAGTCAATAAATGAGTATCAAATTACTTTTATCAATAAAAAAAAAATCATATCGCTTTATTACTCGGGAGTTCATAAGAAGTTCAAGGGACAGACCAGCGCGACGTTTTACCAACTGGGTCAAACCGCACAAGACTTATTTGGAGAATTAAATATGAATAAAAAACTGTAAACTTTCTTCCCGTGGAGTTTGACGAGATTAAGATTATTGCGTTATTCTTTCATATAGTTCAATCAAATATAATATTTGCAAGTCTATATCATGCTGTTTCATACAGTAATATTTTTTCACATTAAATATTAATTATTTTCAATTATAGTAAATATATGTACGTGTAATAACTAATCCAAACGTTATTTACTTAAGCGCTTCACCGAAATATTCTGATGCTTCAAATATCAATGTTTGTTATAAAAAAAATCAAGTAAGTTCTTGCGTAGATACATGTTTATTTGTGTCATTTTACACTTACACACATATAATATTTTCAAGGTTGTATGCTGAAAGCAATTCTTCATTAAGACTTTAACTGTCATAAGGATGATATTATTTCATTGAAACACTGGAAATTAAAAAAAAAAAAAACAGAATAACACATGATATAGCACAAATAAACAATTTTCATATATATGTAAATAAATAATTTAGGGGTGTATAAAATTGTAATCTTGTGGAAAAAAAAATCATCTTTTCACACCCATCGTAAATATGTATTATGCTTAGCGCTTGTTTTTATATAACCAACTTTTATTGACAGGATTTGATCATATTATGAGGCTGATATTTCTATTGACAAATTGTTTGGAAAAATTTAATTTATATATCTACAGGAAAGAAAAAGTCTCTCATTTTAAGTACCAGCGATTTTAAATTATAATTAGTTTGAATATATGTAAATAAATAATTTAGCAATGTATATAGTTTCACATGACCCACTACTCTGTGCCATCTCATATTGCTGACCCACCTGATCACCACATGTTGAAAAGGTAAATAATCACCAATATACATATTTCATGTTAAACCAGTAATCATCAGTTAGTCTAGATTACTATCCTCACACATATATACAATCAGTGCTCTGCTTTATATTAAGATAGCCAATCTGACCACTGACTGTATACATGTGTGAAGATAGTAATCTAGACCAACTGATGATTGCTGGTTTAGCATGAAATATGTATATTGGTGATTATTTATCTCTTCAACATGTGTGTGTTCAGATGGGTCAGCAATATGATATGGCACTGAGAGTAGTGGGTTTTGTGAAAGTCTCAGTTCAAATCCTGCATATACACTACATATATAAATGCAGGTTTAAGCCTGTACAATCTATCTAAGTATATATAGTTGTAGTCCTGTGAAAGGAAATTAATCTTAACACATGCATTATTAGACTGATGTAACACTTATGTTTAGAGATTATTCTTATATAAATCAACCCTTAAAATTGTGATCTTACTCTTCATTAAGATATTATTTATAACTATTATAAACTAATTTTTAATATAAGTATATTGCATAATTTTGTGAAATGTTGATACAAAAATTTAATGCAACATAAACTAATATTATATATGTCATGATATTATATCTATCTATCTATCTATCTATCTATCTATCTATCTATCTATCTATCTATCTATCTATCTATCTATCTATCTATCTATCTATCTATCTATCTATCTATCTATCTATCTATCTATCTATCTATCTATCTATCTATCTATCTATCTATCTATCTATCTATCTATCTATCTATCTATCTATCTATCTATCTATCTATCTATCTATCTATCTATCTATCTATCTACCTATCTATCTATCTATCTATCTATCTATCTATCTATCTATCTATATATAATAGAAATGCAACTCAGTAATTCCAAACAATGAAGTTGGTATTGACCTTGATGAGAGGAAAAATCAATTTGTAATTAATTGTATATGGAAACCTCTTCCTGATTTTGCTTGATAAGATTTTAACTAAAATCATAATGAAACATTTACATTTTTCTATACGTCAGTAACATAAACATATAAAATCATGATAATTTATTTTTAACTAAGAGACATTGAAAAGAGTTTTCTAATAGCATTATTCTTCATCCTACCTTATATAAATTATTCATAAAAAAGAAATATTAATTAAATTTTAAGCAATATTGATAAATTCATATTAACATTTATTAAGCACAATTTGGATTAATAAAGTGTATCTTAAAATAATAATCTTTTTTTTAATTTGTCTAAAGAATATTGTACTTCATAAAATTAGTTTAATAAGTTGTAAAACTATTTTTCCCTATTAAGATAGATCATATGCATAATGTATATTATTTAACTCTCTTTTCATCAAAAGATGATGACAGATTTAAGCCATTTCAATTATTTGTAGAGGAAAATGGTACTATCAATGTCACCATTTATTTTATCTTCAAATATTAAACATTTATTGTATTGAAACGTTGTATTCAAAAAATCAATAGTTATTCTTTTATAAAAAAAAATTGACTGCTCTTTTTGTTCAACATAGATAAAATTTAAAAATATTACACAAATAGACATCTTTTATGCAAATATAATTGTGATTAAGTGCCCTTAGTACTTAGTATATTTATATATATTGTATTTGTATGTCATACAACTCAATAATACTTCATTTATTATAAAAAAAACATTTGCATTCATACGTGTAAATATATAAGCAACATAAAATTAGAAAATCTATCAAATAAAAATATTCAAATTAATATTATATCAATAAATTGATTTTATAGACATAATTTTATCTTTATTCATCAGTTCATGTGTTGTAACATATCTATTAATAATATAATCAAAATTCTGTGAAAATAGTAAACACTTCACCTTTAAAATAAATTAAATATTCATGGTAAATCAATAATACTAAAATCAAATAACTTTATCGCTATGCTATGATTTTATAAAGCTTTGAGTAACAAAGCCGAGTGTGATCGTGGAATTTTTGCATTTTCCACTGTACTATTACATCAATTATTTAAGGCATAATAATGCATTTAATTAATTTGAAAGCTCTAACGTCTTTAAATTCTGTTTTGACAAGTTTTATTTCTTCCCCACTTTTTGACTAGGACTTTTAAACAAGATTTTCCTAAATGTTCCAAAATGAAATAAATATAATTTTAATCTTGTATTAATCATTATTGTATTTCCATTCTAAACTATTTTCTAATTGCCATCACATATTACTATTAATATCTGAGAAAATATAGGAACATTAATTGATTCTAGTTATCATTAAAATATAACTTTATTTTTTTTTTATGAAAATAATTATTAAGGTCATCTCTAAAACTTTAATGCTGAATACGACATAAATAAATTAAAAAATAACGACACAGTCTTCTATTTTAGAAATAAGCTTAAATAAGAGTAAAAATTGGAAATTAATATTAATTTTAAGTTTAATAATTGACAATATATATATATATTTGAAATTGATTTGACATTTTAGAACAATCACTATTGGTTTACTTAAAATATTTTTTCCAATTGTTTCATAATATCTGTCTAAAGCCTATCAGTTTGATACAACGTTTTAAGATTCTCTATAATACAGCATGATAAAGTTTAAAAACAATATTTCATTATTATTATTAATACTCTATTTAACATGTAAAACATTTATTATTTTTTTTCTTTTTCAATATTATTTTTTATAGTATTTCAAAATAATCAGTTGTGTATATGTAACATAGTTTTATGAATAAATTACATTTTTTGTTTTTATTTACAATACAATTATTGTTTACCTCAACTAAAGGAAAACATATTATAGTACAATATTTCTAAGTGGACTTTCAAAAGGGGAGACAATTTTAATTAAACTAAAGAAAATAAAATGACCCTTTTTTAAGCCATTGACGACATTCTGCAGATTTCATACTTCTAAAAAATCCAGGTAAACATTTTAAAAGCAACAAGCGTTCAATATTTGATAGAATTATTTTGGTATTACATTTTAAGTTCTAAAAATATTAACCAGAACACAGCAAACTTTCTTCATGTATCTGTGTTTTTGGATTTTTATATAGCAAAACTTAATTAATATTAATAATGTAACTGATAGAATTGTGCAACACATATAAAAATCATCCAAGGACAATCCACATGTACATTTCACATTCCGACAGCATATACAGATGATTTTTTCTTTAACAGCCTCCTAAGGTCAGGTAAAAATAAAACTCAACTGTTTTACTTAAGCTATTTATTGCAAATAACGAAGCCAAACTTACAAAAAGAATGAGATAAACACAATTTATTTACATATTTATAAAATAACAGACATTACACTTTACTTAATTGCTTTATAAATAAAGCTAAATCAATCTTTCTAAATCTTATTAATATTATTTTAATGTATGCACATATATAATATATGGTCACTTAAATGTCTTTCAGCAACTGAAATTTGATAATTTCTAATTTAGACTCTTATTAACTTCAGAAGTTTTTGAATGGATCCCAATCTACTGCATAGACTTCTAATCACTTGCACCTCTCATTACAATCTTGCCAAATAAGGATAATCTTATCAATGAAGAATGATTTAACTAATTAAGTATGTGTTCAATCACAAGTTATGACATTAGCAAGCAATTAAAATAATCAAATAATTAAAAAAACAGGAAATAATTACTGTATTACAATAATAGATACATAAAGCAAATAAAACCATTAAAACATCCCATTATCATAATTTCATATGCTTATACATACTGTTAATATTAGTACCAAACTTTCCATATAGTAGTTTCACTAAGTGCAAGCCTTTGTAATCAATGGATACAGAAAAGTTTGCATATAAAATCCCTATCTAGTGTCCACACACTCAATATCCCCATACTAGTTTCTAGATTGAGGCATTTATCAGTGATGAGCCTTTTATTTTAGAGTACTTCACCTAGTTCTTAATATATAATGCAATACTCCAGCAGTTAGTTTAGCTTTTACCTATTTGATTAACTGTAAAACTAGTAGCCAAAGATAAAAACAACTTAGTTCAGCATCTAGACATTTATATACCTTTGTTTTTTTTAAATCCACAGTCATCATTATTCTGTGGGCAGGATGGGTATAAAACCATCAGAACATCACATGATCACCATTTTATATGATTACACATGCTGTTAACAAGAATATTAAACTCTCCATAGAATAGTGTCACCAAGTGCATGACTTCATAATCAATGAATGCATGAATGTTTATGCATAAAATTTCTATCAAATGCCTACTTAATCATCATTTCCAGACTAGTTTCTAGCTTGTGGCTTTCATCCATGAAGAGCCTTGGTTTGGAGCACTACATCTAGACTTTAGGATCATGTGATGTTTTGATGCTTGATACCTATCCTGCCCACAGGATAATAGTGACTGTGGATACCATGAATCACCATTTTATATGCTTACACAGGCTGTTAACAAGAGTATCAAAATCTTCATAGACTAGTGTCACCAAGTACATGTTTTCATAATTAATGGATGCATAAATGTTTGTGCATAAAATCCCTATCTGATGCCTATTCATTCAACATTCCCAGAGTAATTTCTAGCTTCTGTCATTTATCAGTGAGGAGCCTTGAATTTGTAGCACTGTAGGATCATGTGATTTTTTTTACAGTTTTATACCTATCCTACTGATGGAATAATGGTGACTGTTTTAAAAAAAAAGATGTATAAATGTTGAACTGAGTTCAGATCTGTATGACTATATAAGAAAATGAGCTTGGGTTGGAAACATTATGGTATTTCATCTTGGACTCCTATCTTTATAGTTTAACAAATAGATAAAAGGTGGCTGCTGGAGAGTTGCATTAGATCTGAGAATATGGCAAGGTTGGATGAGTAGGCACAAGCTAGAAATTTTATTCACATGTGAGATGAAGAAAAACATCAGAATAGTGAAGTACAGTAAGGTTAATGCATATCAAACACACACCAGGAAGATTTTTCACATATAGACAGCTTCTTTTCCAGGACTCAGTGATGGGCTTTTCAGGTTACCCTCTGATATCTTGACAGAGTAAAGATGATAATGGCTTGTCTACTCTTGCATCATAGACCTGGGAAAACAGCTGAATAATGATAATCCTCTTAATAACAGCATAAAAAGAATATTGAAAGCAGAATAAAATACTGCAAACAAACAAGGGTCAACAAATATAGTCTGAGGACTATTTATATTTATTGGAAGTATCTTATCAGTAAAATTCAGATCCATCACTGGTCTTTTGGATCCTTTGGTCTATTGGCTACAGATAGCAAAAGAAAGTCCATTGTGGTTCAAGCTTATTTGTTCATGCCTACTTGCAAGTTCTTAACTTTGAGCCAGAATAACAGCCTTTTTAATTAAATAATGTCAATTATTTATCTCCTTAATTTAATCTACCAATTTGTCTATAAGCATTTAATTAGTTTTTCCTACAATAACATTTCCAATTTCAATTATTGTTAAAATAAAACACCTTTAATCCTTAACCTACTTCTAAACTATTAATTAGTCTTTACCACTTTTTAGAAAATATTTTATTTAACTTGATTTCACAAAATGACTTCTATAATTACTATATCATGACTTTTATAATTACTATATCATATATATGTATCTGTGCATATAAAATTTCTACACAACTTTTATTTATTCAAATTATTAAAAAATTTTTAAATTTAAACTTCATCATGGTTTTTAATTTACAGACATGAAACATATATTTGAAAACACATACACACACATATATATATATATATATATATATATATATATATATATATATATATATATATATATATATTCAATAAATTTATTCAATCTCTAGCTTCCTAAATATAATTACTAACCAAACATAGAAACTGAATGTAAAAATAAAATTCTATGCAAAAATGTTTTTATATAATGCATACATGAAGAAGGTATAGGTACAAGGCTATATTATTAATTTATATGCTATCAAAATATGGGTGTATTGTATAATTACATTAGTCACAATATTCAAATGAAATTAATATTTACAATAGCTTATCATTTTTTACTTTTATTAATTAAAACCACCCATTTTCTCAATTAAAATTCTTCAAAAGTTTTTTTCAAAAAAATACTTTTTATAGTACCATTTTGGTTTATTATATTTTCGTGGAATTTGGTGATGTCCTCCAAATAAAAATTGGTCTTTTCCAGATGGTTTTATATGTTAAATTAAATATTTCTTGGATTTTTGTATTGTAAATAATAAAATTTAAATAAACTATATCTATGTAAAGAGAGAAAAAATTGACTTTTTGGTGTTGCCAGAAACCCATCAATTAATTAATTGGATACCTGAGGCCAAATAAGTTTTCCCTTTCAACCTATATACTTTATTTTTTTATAAACACACAATGTGGATTTGAAGTAGAGGACTTTCTTATTTTGATCTAAAGGTAGAATAAAATATTAAAGGATATAAAGTTATCTTTGTTTAAATAGATAATATCTTAATTTCATGGTTTATTACATTAAATATCATAAAAATGTTAAGTTTAACATATCTATTCTCTGGAGAAAATGAACATGGAAATACCTCTTAAAACTCTCTGGAGATGATGAGTTATTATTTTGAAGACATCAAGGGGAAAGTTAGTCTTCTCCACTTCATGTTTATAGAAATTTCTATCCAGTTTTAAATCATTTTAAATCTTGGAATTGAAGTAGAAAAGGATCACCTTTTATATCATCCAGACCTAAGACAAATGAGAATACTTGTTTAGCCTTAAATATATCAATTAATAATTAATGACTTCAAGTAAACTTTAAAATGTAAACATTTTTAATGCATATAACATCCTAATATTTATTGTTTATCATATATATGCATATGCCCATACTAGATACATAGGTAACCAATCAATTTTGCAATTTTATTGCACTCCTCATTTTATATAAACATTTTAAATTATTATAATATTTCACTTAAAATAACAATATTTAAAATAATCTTTATATATATATATTGTACCGGTCGAAAAAGGTCCACCATCTGAACTGCAAGTTGGATCCAAACTCAGCCGAACCAAACTGAATTCAAACCCAACTCACCAGCTCAGATCAATTGATGATCTAAATCAATGGAACAGTGCTATGCACCAAGGAACTAGCTCAATGGTTGGTGATGATTAGAGACCCCTGAACTGACATTAATATTGGATAATAAACTGACTAAAGATAATTTTAAATCGAGTCATATGTATATGTTTGGGTTGCCAACACAGACAGTGAGCCTTAACATTAAACAATTATTGAATAAAAGACTTAAGAAACCAAGTGTGTTAATAAAATATTTAATAATACTAGTAATAGTTTTGGTTGATTTTTAAATGATGACTATATTGATCACCTCTAGTCTTTAACAGAGTTTATAATTATTATAAGGATGGCAGTTCCTATTATATGCCAATGTGTATTATGCAATATTATGAAATTCTATATGTCTATGCCCTCAACAAGAAAATAAAAGCAGATAAAAGTATCAGTGGTGATGGAAATTATTATTCTAATTTTATACGAAAGAATGTGAGATTTATTTTCACATTTGCAAATTCATTCATGAAGAGCAAGATACATATTTAGGGCATAACTTTAACCTTTATTAGAAAACTCATTTAATTTGAGATAACTAAGAATTTGTTTGTCTTTAATTGAAATCACTTCATCACAAATTATGAGCATAAGAGTGGGCTTTACTGTAACAGAGAGGTAACAGTGCTGATGAATTATGAGCTATAAAATAAACAGCAAAGATAATCACTGTTCGGTGGTTTAAGTAGTATGGCGGCTTGTACTTGACAAGTCTTACTGCCTTAAGCCAGGCTGAGTTATAACTATGAATCTTTGGTGTTCTGAATATAATATAAGTGGAGTAGGAAGTGCTTTCTTCCTCTATAATTTAAAATAACAGTATTATTACCACCAACAAGCCTACGGAGTAGAAGATTGATGACTTGATAGTCACCGTTTGAATAATAAAACCCAATTTATTGTGGAATACTCTACATGATGACTTGATCAAATTAATTAAAGTCAAATGAGCTTTTAACTAAAATTATTTTAAAGCATTTATAAAATTATATTACTTATGCCCCAAACATTGTGCCCTCCCTGAATCATAATAGAAAGTAACAGAAATTTGAATTAGAATACAGTATATTTAGTTGATTCTTGTATTGACCCTCTTTTGAAAAATATTTTAACATTATATATGATTAAATAAATATTGGTAAAATGAGAAAATAGCTGGGGCATAGATTAGAAATGGAGCTAATAATTTATTATTAGCCAATTATAAAAATAGTAAACATTTAATAATTTCTTTCGACTCGATGATTAATAGAACATATAAATTTAGTTGTAATGGGCAAGAATTACTATCAGAATTAATATTATTTATTTGCACAAAGCAAACGGAACAAAGAAGCTCATCAAGTTGAAGGATTATTGGCATATAATTAAAAATAAATGACATAAAAATCACTCAATAAATATATATAGTACAATAAATGAACTGCCATTGTAAGGCAGGAAAGTTAAAGTTAAAGACTAGAGGTTGAGAGAATTACTATGAATTTAAAAAGCATAAATAAATGAAAGTTTTGTACAGATTTACATTAAAGAATGAAAAGAGCTCTTAAAGGGAATGTAAAGTAAAGTTCGGAAACTGGACAGAAAGTTATGGCTCATTATAGAAATATATTACCATTTCTTCTGGGGCTGGTTCCTTAGTTTACACATCCAGATTGGTAAAATATAGGCACGCATTTGGTTGATTATTTGAACAACATTTTAATTGATTTTGTAATGATTTTGGTAGCGTGATTGGTCTAGAAAGGATTTAGCAACTTCATTGAAGATTTTCAGGGAACTCCAGGCACAGTAGCCAGATTCCTGATGTTTTATCCCATCACCATGATAAAAACTATTATTAAATTCATTATTTTAAAACACACAGAGTTTAATGGCACTTCTCTAAAACAAAGATGGCTTCTTCTTTCTACAAACTTTTACGGGCTATTTATACTGTCCTCTGATGTCTTCAGGCTAGCGCTTCCTTCATATCAATGTTACAAAATTTACTAGTTGTTTTTAGATACATTCCTTTGATAAGGCTTTCAAACTCATTAACTTGAATTCATTTTCTAATTAAAAAATGAATTTTTAAATCTAAAAACGATTTTAATTAGGAAATCCTTACATTTTAAATACTTATCTTTTTTTTTAATTAATAAAACTTTACCCATTGTTTGGAAAGGGAAAATCTGAAAGCTTATCTGAAAGAATGTAAAAATTTTAACAAATTATTTAAAAGTAAAATCAAAACATTCCCGACACAATGAAACTTTCGAACAATTATATATATTTAATTATTTATAAATATATACACACAATCCACACAGTTATAATATATATAAATTCATGAATAATTCTATCATGAATTTATTAATAGAATTGATTAATTTAAACCTCACACGAATTAATTTTAACACACATATATGTAATAGTTTTTTTTTATGGAAATTAGCGTGGATTGAATGTATAAAGCCCCATTGCATCGGAAATTTAAGGTTAGTACTAGGGTTTGAAGTGGGCTTATGGCTAGATGTAATGAAGCTAGGATCGAACTCAGATCTGACTGCCTCAATATATATATATATATGGTATCAAGATTCAACTTATCTTTATCGAATATATATATATGATATCAAGATTCAACTTATCTTTATCGAATGGCACAGTCGTTTTCATATTAGAAAGATTGTCTATATATATATATATATTATAAATGTAAACTACTATATTTTATTACTTAAAAGTGTGAGTAAATTCAACATCACACCATTAATGAGATACTAAGATATATTATCTGGGACAAGAGCATTTTAAATCTTCTTTTTAAAATCCTACACAATCATATCTAGACATTTGTATTCATGCAACGAGTAAAGCAAAAGAAAAATATCTCTATCCATCTGTATATATGACTCTGGCATTTTATGAATGTAATTTATTTGTGTGCATGCTTGTATGTATGTTTATAATAATTATGTCTATTGGACTTATTGATTTTGATTTTGACAAAAAAAAAATACATTAAAAATTTAATAATAACTAAGGTAGTTGTAAATACAAATGAGTTTTGTTCGTTTTTTTTTTTTTGCTTAGTATTGTTCATCAGTTAGAAAATATTCATAAAAAACATAAGTTTTTTCTTACTTTAGCACGCAATGTCATTCGTAAAACTTTTCTTTTAATTGAAAAAATAATACTTTAAACCAATAAATTAACTATACTAATAATAAAGCAGAAATTGCATATTTTATTTCTAGGATATGAAGAAAAGTATAAGTTTTGCATTAATATATATATATGTTGTTAGAAGTAAAACAGGATTGAAATTGTTTATTTAATTCATAAATCTCGTTAATAGCGCTTCATCGAGCAATAATAGTAAGTAACAGTTGTAATAAAGAATAAGTTCGTTACCAAGTTTTGCAATGTTACGTTTGTGAGATTTGATTATTTATCACAATTGTTTTTACTTTATAGTTGAACGTATTTAAATCTTGGTTTTTAAAAGAATTTAATATAGATCATTGGTTATCTAAAAAAGTTTTAGACATGATTATGTCCAGCTTGTATATAAACACAAGTCAAAGACATGATATTGATTGATGAAAAATTATGATGGTTCTAATAGATCTCAGCTGATGAGCAAAAAACTTGTTCATAAAATGATAGTGGATGGCTGCAGATGTGATAGAATTTGAAGCATTGGTTACATTTATTAAAATTTTTAAAATTAAAAATACATATTTATAAGGAATGTAATAATTGGCAAAATCATTTATTAATTCATTTCTTATTTTTAAAAGTCTAGTATATGGTAACTATCCATAAATATCAAATATCAAAATTTTAGATTATATCCTCTCATTGTATATACATGTCAAAGAAGAAAATTTTCATTCATCAGATGATCTAGAGTAGTAATGGCTTGAAATACTGAATCTCCAAAACTGAAACTATAATATGTTTTTAATTGTATGTTGTGATTCTAATTTGTTTGATTTTAAACTTTAATTTATTGGCTGTCAAATATATTTTTATATAAAGTTTAACTTAGTAATGTGATACCATAAACATATTACACAAGACACTGGAAATTTCTGTTCACAACTCTCATAAATTTATATTAATCAGAAACAACACTAATTTACCGTGGTATTCTTCATATTTAAATGCCAATCATATATAGATAAACATGGAGAGAAATAAATGGAGATCAGATATTTAGAATATACTTCATTTGATCATTACTATTTGTACAATATTCTGTGATGATATTTATATATTTTCAGAATTGTTTACATATATTTCCGGACACATTAGTTATCTGTCATATAATTATTTACAAATGAAAAAAATTTCAAATTACTCTCTTATTATACACGTCCTTCATGAAATAACTATTTTTACATTTCCAGTACTCGAAGTGTCAAACACTTGAATTTTACATCAGAAATAATTTTGATACATATATATTGTATAATATACCATAATTACAAATTATTTGATTTTAAGGTTGAATTTAAGTACAATGGAATATAGATATATAGTTGTTTTAGTCATTAACTTATCTGTCAAATTTTGATAGATTTCTAAACATAATGTAAGTGCCAATAGACATGTCTGAGATTGATCAGTTACAAATGTTTCCTTAATGCGATATGTGTGTTTGTGTATATATATGTGTGTAGACTACTTAAGGCAAAAATCTCTTCCATCATTAAACGAAGAATGTTAAATCTCACAAAAACTCATATGGCTAACCATCAATAAATAAATTGAGCATAAAAAATAGAATTATTTTTTTATTTTTTCATATGTCATAGCTGGGAGACGAACCCACACCCGTCTGCAACCAACTACTTGTTTGCAAGGCGACTGCGTTGACCTCTCGGCTAACAACGCTTGATAAAATAGAATTTATTTGGATTTAGTTTGAAGTCCTAAGAATTTACTTTTTTGATTAATAACTAGACATACAAATTTTTGTGAGATATTAGTGTAGCTTTTATGGTAGTTGGTAAGATTTGCACATGAAATAAATTTACATCTTCCACACGTTATATTTCTAATATTACACAGACAGACACATGCATGCACACACACACGCATATATATATATATATATATATATATGCATTAGAATTAACATTTTCCTCAAATAATTATAATGTAAACATAAAAATGGAACAATTTTATTGTAATAACTCGAAATAGAAATTTTTTTCTCATGTGTCATAGCATCAGCCGGGAAGCAAACCCGCTAACCTGGGACAACTGCTTGTAAAGCAGCTGTTTCTGACCTCTCGACCACCAATGTTTGACAAATAGAAATATATTTAGCAGTAACTATTAATTATTATTCGCAGTCTTGTTAAATTCTTTGCTCTAGTACTCAATATCAATAAAAAATATTAAGATATTGTTGGGTACTAAATCAATGTATTTGGAGCTTAGAGCTAAACATATCTCTAATTATTACATGTATTACACAAAAATACTGTCCACTTTCCTTTGTTTATATGTAATTCCATATATTCACATTATAATATTAGCAAAAAAAAAATACTAAAATTCTTCCACAACTATCATTTTATCTATTAAGAAATATATTGTTTCAAGCAAAATTCCACTAAACATACCATGTATATATACAAAAAGGGTCATTCCATCATTCATTTCAAAAATCAACTTATTTTACCATCAAAGAATGTTTTCGTGAGATTAATGGCCTCAGATTCAAAATATTTTATCATCATGGTTTCTTTTACTCTTCTTTTCAATTCACCTTTTTAATAAAAAATAAATTCTGCATTGTCAAAGAAAATTTTATATTCAGTTGACAAAACTGAGTTATGATATCTATTTTTAATTCTACTCTTATAGACTTTAACTCTTTCATTAAGATTTAATTTACTTTGACCAACGTAAATTTTATGACAAGAACTTTTATAAACTACTTCAGAAATAGATTTTCATTCAGTTAATTGTTGTGAACTATTTAGTAATAAATTTAAATTCAGGCCTTTCTTCCATGACCCTTTCATATTACCCAATAAAAAAATCATTCTTATAAATCAATTTACTAATTAATGGTTTATATGGTAAAGAAATAAACTATCCTCATTAACATTTAAATCTTTACTAATAGATATATACATATTTTATTAAATATAATATTACTAATAAATCCATTATTATAACTTAACTCAATATAGTCAGAAGCAAATTGATACCTCTTTATATAACTATTATTTTCAAAATTATTAAGCCTTATTTTCCTACAACAAACATTTAATAAAGAAATCTCTTATGAGAAAAGGTTAATATCTGTCTGGACTTGTCATATTTCTTAAATGTTTAACTTTAATAAAATAATTACAAAATAAAATTTCAACTTTATCAATACTTAAATCTAGAAAAAAATAACTTAATAAAATCAAATGTACTCCTTTAATAATAAATTTAATAATAGTTTTAATAAAAAAAAATCTCAAATAAACAACACAATATCCAAAATATTTATAAGTGTAACAGTAAGATTAGTACATCCCCACTACAAAACTAGAGTGTAAGTAAAACACACCAAAGCCAATCGAATGTAAATGGGAAGATCCAGAATTTTATTGACATTCAACCCACTCCAAGTTGCTCCATAACTTAATACCCTATGAATGACATTTCTCAAGTTACACATGATTTTAATTTAATCATGGGCCAGCAGTAGAAACAGGGTGAAGCAACAGATTCATGGAGTAAGTGAATAAAATTGAAATAATATATATATATATATATATATGGAGTTGAATATGAATTGACTACAAGCAGTAAAAAAATAGAAACGAGTTATATTTTAAATGATAATTTAATAAATAAAATAAAAGAAATCATAAATAAAACACACAATATTTATATAATTGGTATGTGGGATATTATGCTCGCAGGAATCACCTAGTTAATAAGATTATGATTTACATATTCTCTCATTATAATTTTTAATACAATAATCTGTGGTGATCATGTTTATGCCTACTTAATATGCCAAATCCTAACTAGTTTGCAGTCTGTCAAATCACATGGAACATATTAGCCAAAGTTATATAACGAAACATACCGCGTTTCTGTTGTCTGTCTATATATAACAGGTTAAGAGTAGAGCACAGAGTCAGGCTCAAATATATGCAGGTTAGCATGATAATGTAGATTAGGGCTCAGCTGAGTACTGAAAAATCATTTAATATAAAGGAGACAAAACTGGCTTATCCTAGGTCTACTGACACATGCTATGGCACATATTAAAATATTAATAAAGATAAAGGTGCAAATGGGTCATTGTTCATGGGCTTCAGCAGTGAATGCTCGGTGCCCTAAGACTGAACAACTTGCTACGAATAGACATTAAAAGTACAGGGAGTCAAATAAGCTTTCCTAACAAACTGAATGCTTACGTTCCAGTTCTAAAAGAGTGTGCTGTACTCAAACTAAAAATATGAGGGTGACCTCCACAAGCAATCATAAAAACATGCAGCAAGCAGTTAGTGTACTATAGGTACTTTGTAATGACACAGTCACAACCTATACATATATAAATGTAAATGTGTTTAACTAACATAACATGCCTTAATTAAAATAGATAGCATTTATTTGCACATCTATATAACCCAGTTCTCAAGACTAGTATCTCAAACATACTACTTAGGGACTAAATTAATTAGTAACCCATATTAAGATACATCACCTGCATCTCTAATATATATCAATCTAGGGAGGAGAAAGTATATTTGAAGGGCAATTATTGATAAAACATTATAAATATGCTTTAATAATATCCCTGTGGCTAGTTCCTATGATGTACGGTTTACATATATAGGGAGTTATAATTCATAACTATAACTAAGAAAACTACAATATTATCTAGGATGTAATTGATTGCTACAATATTTGTACATAAAATTAATCAGTATAAATAATAATAAGATCTTGAAACAGCGAGTTGAGAATAATAATTCAAATATTTAATATTTATTAAAATGGAGATATGAAAAATAGACTAAAATTATATATATATATATATTAATTCTAATGTTTTCACAGATAAAAGATGTCATATTATTATTACTATTTGCGGGATATTCCGTGTAGTGAAAAAGCTAAATGCTGATGTTTCAGTACAATATCAAGTACCTTCCTCAGAGGAAGGTACTTGATATTGTACTGAAACGTCAGCATTTAGCTTTTTCACTACACGGAATATCCCGCAAATAGTAATAATAATATGACATATATATATTGTAACGATCCGGAGAAAGGTGACTTAACGTAAACTGCACTACGGGGCGCCATCTAGGCATTTGAACCTAGAAAAATTTATAAAGTAGGCAGATACGTAAGTCAAAAAAAAAAAATTTTTTTTTTTTTTTTTTTTAAATTTTGATTCCGGTCGTTAGCCCATGTCACTAGCTCAGTGGAATAGCAGAGATTTAATAATATCATTTACTAGTATATAAAAGAATAAAGTAAGCCACTGCCAGTAATTATCATACAAACAGATTTATTTATGCACATATATATAAGGTTTAAAATTATTTTAGTGATTTACATTTAAACATTTAACATTATTTTTAACTTTGATTTTACTTTAATTTACATTGAGTTACTATTATATTATAAATTTACATTTTTAATCAAGTTCGCACAGATGGGCTTATAAACCTGTTTAATATGTTGCTATAGATCGGTTACATAGATTTCAACGGTCAAAAACATTTCAAAGTAAACATAAACGATCAAAATACAAAATTATTGATTACTGACAATTGCATAGGGAATTATAAGAAACCCTCTAGTATTCATCGTAAGATACTTGCATCGTCACCAATAACTTAAAGGACATCCGAATAAATACATTAGAGACACTCACCGTAAGGTATCATTATTTATCGAATGTCTATATATTTTGATCAAATATGAAAACCCAAAACATACCTAACCGATAACCAATCTATGCAAGCATCTATAAACAACTTAAATTTAATAGTTTTATTTAGGATCGAGCCTGAATCGACTACATAGATTTGCATTTGAAAATAAAATATTCTATCCCTACTTAACCTTAGGCAACACATTTCGCAATCAACTGGCGCCAATCCATCTGATACATTCATGTATTCAATGTAGCATGATACGACAACACAACTATATTGTCAGGAATGTACATCTGAACAATATGTAGAAATAGAAACGACATTGACTCTCCACCCACAGGGATGTGACATCTGTGGGCAAGTAGATCAATAAACTAAAAACTCCATAGGAATGGGCTGCGGTATTCTGCCGACTTACAAACCCATCCATAGGCAAACAGAGGGTGTGTGGCGTATATCTATAATCCTGCCCGTAGCGGATCTCATATTACACCTACTAATTACATAAATATATCCAATCCATTGAACCAATTCAACTACGAAATGAACAACCCAAGATTACCCTCCCTTAATATATCTTTACAAATCGATACAGCCATTCACGCCCGACTTAAGTTTAACATTTTTTTATAATTTATTTAACGGAAAACAGAAATCATAATAAAACTTAAAGAACAAAATTAAATAAATAAATAAATAAATGGAAATGATTTTACAAATTAAATACATTAAATAAAATTATAACTAATTAATACAATAATGTTGGTCAGGTAGAATAATATTGAAATCATTTAAATCTGGAAAGTTTTTAATTTACTGTTCATAAATTTTAAAGTCTTACGGTTATTGAAATAGTTCATCTTCGTATATTCCTTGCCGTTTGCACGTGAATTCCCACGTCGTCCGAAGATTCGTATCCGGTTGATCGATTTATTTATCCTTTGGAGATTTTTATTTTTTTTTTTTAGTGTAATTGGTCCTCAATGAAGAAACGATGGCCCATTTTTCTTCCTTTCTTACAGAACTGAAGGGATTGAAGCTGTGCGTCTTTTTCAATCCCCTCAGCACTAACACCTAGCTGTTACATCGTCAATAATCAATCACTCCTCATTCACTAACTACCAAGCTTTCCAAAACCTGTCCTTTTTATATTAATGTCAAGGATTGAATTAACATTGCGTCATGGAGTGATGATTCTTTCGCTGAGGTCCGATTTCCCAAATGGATTTCTTTCATTGGCTAATCAGTTTCTATTGTTTTTTTTTTCTATCTGACTGAGGTTATTACATTTAAATGCTCAAGGCTGGTTTTAATTTAACTAATTAACAATCATTTCCATTTCTAATTAATTACCCTGTTTTCCAAATCAAAAATATATTTCAAGACAAATTTAAAGATATAATTTTATCTCCAAATCTTTTTTAAAATTTAGTTTTAAAAATACCTTTTTCTTTAATAAAAATTTTATTTTAATAATTTTTCATTATCTGTGCGACTTAATATATAAGAGTTTAAGACGATATTTTAATTTCAATTTTTAATTTTTAAAGAAAGTTTTTAAATGCGAACTTTTTATTTTAACTTGTTTAATAATATATATAAAAAAAACAATGTAACGAACGTCTGTGCTCGTTAAATATATATATATATATATATATATATATATATATTAATATACTCACAGTTTCAAGTTATTTGGCATATTAAAGTACATATAATGATAAAATTATAAAATCATGAAAGTAAATTAAAAGAGAATAAATAGGCATAAAAGACCACAGTAATAACTTAAATTAGATTATTAGAGTGTTTTACATTTTTAAAGAACTATTTTCAAAATACAAGTTTTAAGTTCAGACAAGATTACATTTTATATTCATTTAAGAATTTATCAGGTTTAGTTACAGAACTTAAAGAAAGCATATTTTAAATGTTGATTATTATGTAGCTAGCTCAGGTTGATATTGCAAAATTAACTGCTTATACACAGAACTCTGCAGTAATTAGAAAGGTTACCAGTTTGATTCTTTGCAGCTTCTGGCACTTGGATGATGATGACAGTATTCTTCTTGATGGGAAACTATGTTTCCACACAGATACTCTCACAATAGTAGGTTTATGGTTATGTTGTAATTTAATCCATTGCAGCAGTGATGGTTAACTGCAACCACAGGCCAAGTTGGGAACTTGGTTTACCACATCCCACAAGAGATGCAGTGAGTTTACATCTTTTTACCCTGCCATGTTAAAGATAAAATAATTGTAGGTTCAGCTTGAAACTCTTCACACACAATATAGAATATATTGCTGCTTATAAAAATTGTACTATTTGCACTTTATGGTGGAACATCTGTTTGTTTACCAGTTTGTATGCAGCTCACAAATCCCCTGAAATTTAAGTCATTTAATACTCAAAATTTAGCCTTAACCTGATGTCACTATGTAAATCTCAGTTATTATTGTTCTATATTTTATAACTTAGCCAATTTCAAAAGAATATTAATTGTCAGAAATGCTATTGTCAATTTTAAGGCTATTAAACTAGACTGACTCCAGATCAAGATGGTTACAGTCGTGTAAATTAAATTTTATAATTTAAACTAAAAACTGAATTTATAATCAGTATAAAACTAATTCTGCCATTATATATGTAGGATTGCAGTACTTGGAATACTCTCTCTCTCTCTCTCTCTCTTTCTCTCTCTCTCTCTCTCTCTCTCTCTCTATATATATATATATATATATATATGCGATTCCAACAAAATAAAGATAAAACTGACTAACATTTTAAATTAAATCGCTTTTTTTATCACTATGCGACTTTTAAACAAATATATATCTGTAATTTCTACATGTGCCATCCAATTACAGGCTTATCACTCACATATATATGTGTGATCACACATATGCATAGTCGCTCAATGTTGTTTGTGTAGGTACTCTGAAAGGGTTTAAACCTGGCATAGGTATAGGTGTAAGGGTAGAATAAGTGAAACAGGCAAGCAATAAAAATTGACTGTTTCATATGTAATAGTGAATAAAAGCTATAGCAATTTATAACATGTTTCCCGTTATGGGTATCATTTTACACTTAGAATTTCAAAATTAAAAAAGACATTAAAATCACAATACATCAGTTTTCTTATGTAAATGGCCAAACTTCTATAATTTTTATTTACTAACACATTTATATATTTTTATTTAAAAAAAAAAAAAATTAATAAAGGCTAGAAAAATGTAAGAAGCATAGACAATTTTTAAATAAACAATATAATTATGTTAATATATAAAAATTCGTTAAAGTTTGGAATTCATATGATAATGATAATGTTATGTGGCTTTAATAAGATTTTGTTTTCAGTTTTTAATAGTCCAGACTATGTATGTAAGTATATAAGGAAAGAATAAACCTCCAGTCATGCACTTTTATGAATTTATATGCACATGTCAGTGAGCATTGATTTAAAAAATCTAAATATACACTTATGTTTAGAGCTTACCTCTCTCTCTCTATATATAAGGCAACATTTGGTCACCCTGAGGAAATCAGAGTTTCAATCTATCATGCACCTGAATTTATAAATTATTAATTGGATTGTATCAGGAGAGAGATAAAATTTCATTTTAAACCATCTGTGATTAAATATATTACATACATAGGCTGTGCTATATAAATAATATACTATTTATTACAGTAAATTCAAATTGTATTATATATTTAATATCAGGTGGCTAAAAATGATATTTTATCTCTTTCCTGCTACAGAATTAATAGGTTTCTACAATTCAATTAATAAAACTCAGGTACACAATAGATTCAAGCCTTGATTTCAGTATGATGAGCAAAGATTGTCTTATATATAAATAAGTACTATGACACGTATGTTGCACAGATTAGTGCATGTAAATTCATGAAAGTGCATGACATGAGGTTTGTTTCTTTTTTATAATATTATATATAGTGTTTACATAGGTTTTTTGTTATCTCTCTCTCTTTCTCTCTCTCTCTCTCTATATATATATATATATATATATATATATTAAACATTTGACCATATATATATATATATATATATATATATATATATAATGGTCAAATGTTTAATTTGCTAACAAGACTGAAAGACCAAGCAGGAATTTTCAACCAGCATACAAAGTAGTATCACTATCACATGATCCTAGTTTAAATCCCTAACTAGGATTTTTAGTATCTATTGCATAATTAAAACTCTTGATGTCACACAGTTTCCCTTCTTCATACAGCTCTGCTCTGCTCAGAGTTCTTCATAGACTCTACCTCTTAATCATTAACTTCTGACTACCAATTAGATATTTATTATTTATATGATTATGACTTGCAAATGATGATGACAACACATTATTAACAAAAACTAACATTTATTTATTATAAAGAAAATCCATGAACAGGGGTGCTTACATATTTATATATAAGAATAAAAGATAATTTACTCGTTCTTACACATATGAATAACTATGGTGGTGATCTAAATAGATATAAAGGTAATGTGCCTCACTTAATACATAAGGTATTAACATGAATATCAATCAATCAATCAATTATGGGTTTGAATTAACTATTTTTAAATTATTTTAACTTAATAATACCCGTGCACTACTGTGTATGAGCTAAGAGAGTACATAGGGCTATGGCCTTATAGGCTTAGGCAAAATCTTAACATAAAAAAAAATCTTGAAACATTGTGGGACTACATCATTGTGTGGGGGTTCACTGAAAATAATGATAAGATGGATTGACTTAGTGATCTTAGTGGCATGATTCACAAGCAGAATTATATTTACCATGCTGTATGAATGCTGCTCCTTCTAGCCAAAGGTTCATCATCAAGTGAGGGTATGTGTGCACTACATTCTAAAATTTATCATGTGGAGCTTCAAATGATCTACTTTACCTAGCTTAATGATAAGTGTTATATATATATATATATATATAACAAAAAAAAACAAATTTTAATATATATATATATATATATATATATATTCAAAATTTGTTTTTTTTTAAAGAACTCATCAGGCATATAGATCTAATATAGCAGGTACTGGATGCACTGTGTATATAAATAAGGGTGAATCAAGCTAATGAGGTAACAAAATATTTTTAATATAATCACTGATGCCCACACCTATGTAGTAACACAACTTTAAGATTTAATAAAATATCATTTAATTACTTTACACCCAAGCAATATTAAAATAGTAAAATCTTATATCATCATGGAACATACCCTTTTATAACAAGATATAAATTTATTTGAAGCTTTAACTCATTCACAATTTCAATCATAAGTTTAAAATCTAGATATTATATCTAACTTACATATAAAGGAGGTAAACATCTCAACATCCCATAATAATAATTGATTTTTAGTCTACTTTTTACTATATTAATTTAATGACAGATATTTATAGCTCACTTAAGTTACATATATATTATCATGCCATACATATATAGAGAATACAGACAATTTTATTTACTTTAAAATACTTCTACTTCATGGAAATACAAGTCATAAGATACCATTGACTTATATATTTATATTCATATGTTTATATGGCAAAACTTGAGTATGTATATTTATAAAAAAGAGAATTAAATAATGATACCCCTCATCAACACTCACTAGTTTTTCTTAGTAATTTAGAAGAAGAAAATATCTTTACTTGAGACAATGTGAGGGGGGGGGGCTGCAGATTGAGCAAATCCACATAATACTACTTTTATTTTTTATATACCTCTGTTATCATGATGTTAATTTGAAGAAATTCTAATTCATGTTTTTATAAATATTTAAATCCAAAACATCTATGTTTATAATTATGTTTATACAAAAGAAACATTATATGACAAGATGTAAACAGTAATTCATATTTCTCAGACAATGTATATATTAAATTAAATATTTTTATGGATTTATTATGATGTAAACAATGGAAATTAAAAAATATATATTTATACTCAAAATTAAAAATAATTTTACATTGAAGTAGCTGGAAACCATCAGTTAGGGATTGAGACTCTTAAAGTTAGATAATTTTTTTCTAAACATCTTATAGCCTTTTTGTGCTGAGTATATTTATATGAATGAAATTTAACTTTATATATATATATATATATATATATATTGTAACCCCCACACTCAATACCGATCCTACACATTATATGACCATATACCCAGGGTGCCAATTCTATTAATGAATAGAATAAGTTAACAATTATATATTGCTTTGAATTAATATTAAAATATACAGAACACAAATAAATGAATGAAGAAATAAGATTGAAGATTATAATAAGATACAAGCTCCATTTGTTAATGAAGCAAATGATAAAAATTAATAAAGTTTTATTTATTCAAGCTGATAAACTATTATTTGATTTAATTTCTTCCATCATCTAAATGCACTCATAGATCAAACACAATATAACTTTAACATAAAACAAGATATTGAATAACTTCACTATCTAGTACTCCTTAATCTAAATAGCTAAACTGATATTAATTTTGAATTAGAAAATCAAATCTGAGGGAATCTTTAATAGGGTTTGATTAAGGAAAATTTATTACATAATAACTTATAACTATTATTATTATTATTATTATTATTATTATTATTATTATTATTATTATTATTATTATTATTATTATTATTATTATTATTATTATTATTATTATTATTATTATTATTATTATTATTATTATTATTATTATTATTATAATAATAATAATAATATTATTATTATTAATAATAATAATAATAATAATAATAATAATAATAATAATAATAATAATAATAATAATAATAATAATAATAATAATAATAATATATTAGGTGATGTTTCACTGGACTATCAATTAGATAATAAAAGAAATAGGGTACCTTTTGATCTCACATCATTGTCTAAATAATAAACTAAGTATATGACATTTTTATAAGTTTACTAAATGGTAAAGTATTTCATATAATGTTTCGATCAAGTGAACAATATTACCAGATTTCAGTTTGTTTATTATCAAATATACAAAGTAATGTAATTTATGTAGTAATAGATATGTGGAATGTGGAAACTAGAATACGAATGCATATAAGAACAACTCGAGACACAGTTTTGAATAAATAAACAAAGCGTTTATTTACATTTGAAATTCAATTAGATATAACTAATTCACAGTGAGACTGTTTGTCCTAATTTCTAAACCCACAAACAAGTTTGCTAACCTAAGTTTGAAATCATTTCTGTTACGTATTTCATCATCTATTAATTAATCATTTATGACCACAAGTTAACAAATAAGTAATAACTTAATATTCTGACTTCGAATATAATTTGGGCTGTCCATTAACCCTAAAATTTCTTTATTATTAGCAAACAATACTGGTAAATTAAATATCATATTATGGGCCCAATATTCAAGCTTGGGAGGTTACACTATTAATTATTAAGATAAAGCAACTTAATAAACTTGGCTGTCAAGAGATTATCTTTAAATAGCTCAATTAAATAATCCCTTTAAATATCTACACGTTTCACGCATTCAAAAATAAAAAAAAATAATAATCATTCTGATGATTTGATGATTTGAAGCCTGCAGTAAATAAATATATGATTCAAAATATTTACTTCCCAATATATAAATTTAACAGTATTATACTTTCATATCCACAATATTATTTGCATTACATGTGTGTCACATATTAGGTTACAATAAAAAAAACCATACATCTTATGAGTTTACTTATGAATTACTAATTGTGTATTATAATTCGTACAGTGCCATAAACCAACCAACAAATATAACACTATTTCTTCTTTAATATTCCATAAAAAATTTAATTTTACTATTTATTTATCCACCACCTGCATTACATATAGCTATGATTCGATGATAACACAAAAATAAACATTCCATAAAATTTTAAGCACATGAGAAATACAGAAGCTTCTTGGCTAATAAATCTAACAACAAATAATGAAATCCCCCCCTTTTTTGAGGTATAGTGTTAGTGTAGAACATAGTCTTACCACCAGAATAAAGGGACATAAAATACTCATCTTCATAAAATATCATTTTTAGAATGCATACGTATGCAATCTAGGAATATATTTCACTCATGGCAAATACTTGGATATAATAAGGGAGAGAGTTCCCGATCCCAATCTGCATAGAACATACACAGATAGCACACTATTTCTACCAATTCTTTTAGCATACAGCACTATCTGAAATTAACAGAAAGAAAAACAGTCATAAAACTGAATATTCATTAATTATATGAAATAAATGCATAAGACAGACACACATATGTTGAATAAGAGTGAGTAAACAATTTCAAATTATATAATATGCAAATATTATGGTAAAGTAAATGGTAAACTGAAATAATAATAATAATAATAATAATAATAATAATAATAATAATAATAATAATAATAATAATAATAATAATAATAATAATAATAATAATAATAATAATAATAATAATAATAATAATAATAATAATAATAATAATAATAATAATAATAATAATAATAATAATAATAATAATAATAATAATAATAATAATAATAATAAAACTTTTAGCTTATGACAAACTATTAGCTATTTTAAAATTATAAATGGCAATAATTATTATCAATGAGGTTTTGCCATTTCAGACAAAAAAATTATTTCAGACATTAGTTTAAGCCAAGTGTTCGATTTGAGACATTATAAAAAAAATATACCCCTCTTCAATAAAATACCCAAAACGTATATATAATTTACATAAAAAATCATATTTAAATAAGAATAATTTATCAGCATATTGCCATTTGCCATATACTATCCGAGATGGTCTAGATGTCAATGAAATATCATAAATTGAATAAGCGAATACATAATAAATTGTCTATATATCTATAGCATACTAATAGCAATAAACAAAACAAAAAAAAAGTCAATCTTCTTTTAACTTAAAAAAAAGTTCACTTGTAAAGTTTTACTTTTAACACAAAGTTTTCTGAACAATATGAAGATAAGGATGATGATTCCAGATGAGTATGCATTAGTAAAAACATGAAAACAATTTCCTATATGATAAATATTCACAATTTAGATTTAATTCAGCGATCTTCAATGTTCTTAGCAAAAAGCTAATTGAGTTCACTCATATAGCATGCATAAGTAATAAACATTTTTTGTACAATGACTGAGATATGGAAAGATAGTTTTATCTGTATATCATTTTATATTTGTCATTAACTTAATCCTAAAACATTTTAATTTAACAATCACTTTAGCAGTTTTCCAAAAGCAAGCATTAGCTTGCCATTAACTCTATAAATTATCACAGATATAATTATTTTTGGTCTGTTGTTAATTAATTATTCATGTAAATTTACAATTCCTTAAGAAATAATATTTTTAATTTATAGTGAGTCCATATATCAAGGAGAACAAGAAATATACAATATTAATCTCCTTCCATTCGACTTAATCATGTACACATTCAATAAATAGTAGTAATTACTTAATCCTTTGTAAGCCATATATTTATTTCTTTAATAAAAAACAATTTTTATAAACATAAATAATAGGAAAAGTTATCATTATGTAGTAATTTAAAGTACAGCATAATAAAGTACACACACATCCGCTTGTTATAACCTGACTTTTATATAAGCAGAATATAACTTGAACTGAGAGTTTATAGTAGATTTTGTTAAATAGTCCTGCATAGATTTCCTCAAGATATTATAACATAAGTTCACACAATTTGGTTAAAAGATTATAAAGTTCAGGCACTTTCATTTTCTTCTTAATATGTATAATAGATATAAACAAACAATGTAGAGTAAATTTATCAGCATAGAAATACATTTAAAAAAATAATTATAGTGTTATGTTAACATTTAACTGAGTGGAGGAATTAAAAAAATATATACCTTTCTTATAATTTAGCCTGTAATCCTTGCTTAAAGCTGTATGGTAGCTAAAATTCCCATAATGACTCTTATAAAAAAATAATGCTTAAAAATTCACATTGGAATTTAAACTGACTTGATTTGTAAAAGAGATAGAAAAATTGGCAGAAGTAGAATGAACAAGGTAATGGATGAAACAACAATAAATGAGTGAACTTCTATTAATGACCATTACTAAAATATATCTCCTTTCCATAAATCAAAAGATCATCTGATCCTCCAAATGTTAACTCTTTGCACTCAGTAATAAAAACAATATTCAAAAAATATTTTCTTGAAAAAAAAAATCATCTTGATTTCCTAAATTAAAACAGATCAAATAAAACAAATAAAAAATAACTTTTTACAATTTTGAAACAAATGAATATTAATTAACCATTAAATAAAGTGGTAATTCACCAATCCAGATATCCATTAATCACTCAAAAATATACTTGCAAAGTTATTAAATATATTTGATGTAATTTAAATGTTTTATTGTAAATGTAATATTTTGTACTGTAATTAAATTATGAAAATGAAATGAGAAGATGACACAGACATACATGCATACACATATGCTGTTACATAAATAATAAATTATCCTGACTAAAATATAACTGATATGTCTATGGGTTAAACTTATTTTACTAATTGAAATACCAACACATGGGTGTGTGTGCCAATTAATAATAGATCAGAAAACCATCTAAACAAATACCAAACACTATTCTACAAATAAATAAAACAAATTTGCATCAACTTTACTTGCATATCAACAATTCTTGAAATAATCCACCTCCTTCTTTGCATTAAATACTTCATCAAATATAATAATAATAATAAGAAATGCTTGCAAAAATTGCCAACCAAAATTCATAAGCAACTCACATATAAGGTTTTAGACCATTAACATATTTTTTTTTTAAATTTTAGTGCTATTTCATTTTTTTGTTAAATGCAGTTATTCACCACTGATACAATATATTTTAACTACTTGTGCCCATTCAGAAGGTCACAATACACCCGGGTCTCATTTTATGCGGATTTATTTAATGCGATTTTGAAGTTATGCAATTCATGATTCTTCTTAATATCTTTGTATGTGTTTTTTCTTTTATGTGATAAAAATTATTAGTTCTGAAGTTGAGCTCTAATGATGTGCTATTACTTTAAATATTATAAATTTCATGCACTCATGTCATATTTAAAGTAATAGCGCATTATCAGAGTTTGACTTCTATCTAATAATTTCAATATTTTCAGCACTTTATAATAGTACTGTAATAGATTTATGTAATAAAGAAGTTCATAATTCACTTAAAATCAGAATTTTACCATTTTATATACACACATTAAATTTTACAAGTCTATAATGTAAATCTGTTCAAACGTTATACATGAAAACACTATGTTGTTGGTTTTGCATTTCTATTTTTGCTTTTTATAAAAAGAGTATGTAAATAATTAATCATTTAGTGTCTGCAAGTTGGTTTTTAAAAGGTGAATAACAGTGGTGGGCACAATTAAAATTGGCAATTAAAATCTGATTTTTAATTGTAATTAACAATTTAAAAATTATGTAATGAGGTGATGTGAAATGATGAAATTTGATTATTAAATGGAATTAAAAATTAAAAAATTAAAGACAAAAATAAGAATTTAATTTTTAATTGTTAGTTTTAATTAAATTTTGCCCAACAGTGGTGAGTCTGTGTCTTTTTATTATCATAAGTCTAAGTTCTTATTTTTGTTTTAAATGTTTAGTTTACTCTAACGGAGAGAAAAAAACACCCCAAAAAATGAATTCCTTTGGAAACAAAAATTTCACTTTTAGATTGCTTAGTGAAATGGGAAGGAGCAATAGTGATTGGAAATTTTTTTAGTTATATTTCCTCTTGATTTCATTTAGGAGAAGCTACAGTACTTCACATCACATCACATCACATCATGATGAGTCTGATGTCTCAAATAGTGATAATAATTAAAATATTGTACATGTATAAAAAAAATATAAATTACGCATAAAAATATATTGTTTTGAATAAAATTAAATAGTATAGTTAATAATAAAAGTAAAAAAAGTATGTCTTGTATCAATTTTTTTCAAATTTGAAATTTTTTATTAGTCATATTTTATTTTCTTATTTTTTTTATGCAAATTTTAAAATAATTTTACATTGTTGCTTTGCTTTTATGCGATTTTTAAAAAATTACAGTGTGTATCCCCCATTTTTCAAGGTAAGTTAAGTCTATTTTTGTGTGATTTCTTTTGTGCGCATTTTCTGAAGAATCTATCTACTGAATAATATGAGACCCAGGTGTATATATATATATATATATATATATATATATATATATATATATATATATATATATATATATATATATATATATATATATATATATATATATATATATATATATATATATATATGATAGTCAAAACAAGTTATAAATTTTGTAACTTGCTTTAAGCTTGCATTTTATGATCTCTAGATGGAGCTTTACCAATAGCTCCTAACTCACTTGTGTTTACATAAATTCTGAGAGATATAGAACTCAAAATCTCTATCATTGTCACCCACCTCTGGACCAGCTGGTTTTGATCTTATTGGCTTAGGTCAGTGAAGGTTTGGCAGACTAGAAACTCGATCTAAATATCAACTCTAAAGTTTGCACTTGACAAACACATTTCTATCAGCTTGAAAGCACAAAATTTATCACACATGTAATGTCTTCAAATCCAGTTTAACAAACTAGATAGCTATATGGGTCTGAAATCAGTTCAGTTTCACCATAGAATAAAAGCCTCTGCAATATATATCATTGCAAAAAACCTTCAAAGGTACATTTATGATAATCAAAGCAAGTTATAAATTTCATAACTTGCTTTAAGCTTGCATTTTATAATTACTACATGGACCTTTACCAATAGATCCTAACAAGCTTTTGTTTACATAAATGCTGAGAGAGATAGAATTCAAAATCTCTATCATTGTCACCCACCTCCAGACCAACTGGTTTCGCACTTATGGGCTCACATCAGTGAAGACTTGGGAGACTGGAAACTAGATCTAAATACCAACTCTAAAGTCAGCACTTATTAAATACATTTCTATCAGTTTGAAGGCCTGAAATTTATCAGACATGTAATATGTTCATATCCAGCTTAACAAACTATATAGATATGTGGGTCTAAAATCTGTTCAGTTTCACCATATAGTAAAAGCCTCTGCAATATATATTAAATAAGTTGAATGGCTCGAAATGAACTATTGAAAAGGAACAGGACAAAAATATTAAATATTTAGATTTAATTATTACAATAGATAACAGAATATTAAATTATAAAATAATAATTAAGCCACTGCAAAAAAGGGGATATATAAATAGTAAATCAAAAGTATCAATGATGCATAAGATGTCAATGTTTTAGATCTTTTTGGTTTCAGAATGAAAAATTATGTCATTACCAAAGTGATAAACTGAAAAATATTGAGATATTTGCCAAAAAATTGTTTGATGTTGGTTATAAAATTGACCAAATAAATAATAATTGATGTCAATTTAAAAAAAGTTATAATGATTTAAAGGAAATGAAGATTACTAGTAAACAATGGATATCTATTCCATTTAATTCAAATCCACAAGGGAAATTTTTTAAGGATATATATATATATATATATATATATATTGTACCGGTGAAATCACCATGCTTAATCATGCACAGTAATCCGAATTCAAACCCAGTCCACGTCTAGGAATAAATTCCAAAATGCAAACCAAATTCAAACCCAAACCCCTGGCATGACCAATTGATGAACAACGCAACAACGGTACGTGGTTTTCCCTTTACTAGCTTGTCGGAAAACACAGACTAAATTACCCTACAATCAGTTATTCATATGTATCTTATATTTGAGATTTTGGTACGGTTAATAATTCAATATATATTTAAGTTGTCGATACAGACAGCAGGTGCTTAACTAGATTTCGAGAGTAATAAGACAAGAGAGACAAAAATAGATTAGATAAATTTTTAATAATTATTGAAATCATTGAATATTATCTACAGATACGGTAAAATTTTCATACGTATATTTCTAATAATTTGCTACTAGTCCTTAATAATCATTTTAGACTGATAGACAAAATGCATGCCAATATTTATATGTTTTAAATAGTCGTACGAGTTGCTATGAGAATCAGAGTAATTTGAGCATTTAAAATATTCAATTACTATTTTATATTAAGTTGTTTGATTTTAATAGATTCAAACCATTACGTATACGGATAATTGGAGGAGGTTTTATATAAAAATATAATATAATAATGATGTACTGATGGTTGCAGAGCTTAAGATATACTACAATAATAACTTGCGGTGCATTGACAGAAGACCGGGCGGCTTGTACTTTGACAAGTCTTAATGCCCCCAAGTAGATCCGGGACACGACAACCAGCCGGGATCATTTTCAAACCCCAGTGATCCAAGAGATTATCTGGAGAAGAATTTCTTTCTTTCCAATTGGTAGTAAAAACGAGATGTCAATTTAGGCGAAGGAAAAGGCACTGCCACAGTAACATCGAGGAAGAGTGATCGGAAGTGGACTTAAAGTGAAACTATATAAAACCTTGGTTATCTCTCCGTAACATTTTTTACACAACAATCTGATATGACTATTCAAAATAAAACATAGCGAAATCAAAAGATCACAAAAGTAACGATTAATTAATTTCACTCTGAAACCCATAACTCCCCAGGTTGTTCGGAAGGTAATAATAGTAACAAAAATATTCACTTTATATTATTACTCCGTTCATATATAAAAATAACATAATAGAAATTTAGACTTTATTTTATATTTGTTATTTAGAGCAAAGATTAAAATATCATTTTGACAAAATAAAAGGAACAATGCAGGTACTTGAATATTTCTCAACTCAACATAAACGAACCAATTTTTTTTAGTTCGATAAAAGAAAATTACTTTTAAAATGAATATACTAATAATACTATGAAATAAACTTTAATGGCTTTAACTAGAATTGAAAAATATTATTATTGGCATCGCTTTGTTTGTAAATGTAAGTAATAATAAAAATATAAGTATATTCACTAATGAATTACTATTGGGCACAAAATATTAGTAAATTATCATCTAAAGACTAGAGCACAGAAGTATTAGAGAAGAAATTTACTGACAGGCTTTAGTGTAACATTTTAACGAAGGAAAGCAAGAAATTTACATGTAATTACCTAGATTAATTCATAACAGATTAAATAATAAAATTATTAAGCTTAGAAGAAAGTTAAAAATTTCATGTAACAAGAGTTACCATTCTTCTTCGTCCGGCTTTTCTCCTTGCGGTAATGTTTATGTAGAACGTAGGTGCGCATTTTGGATTCCTTAGAATGGCATGATTAATTTAAAGGTTGGAATTGAGAAAACTGGAAGCACAGGAAACATTATGGATCAGCGGCTCGAAAGATTTAAATTGGCAGAACAGGGATCAGCTTCTTAGACTTAGCCCAACATTATGCAATTTACCGGGCAACTTCTTAATCACAGTTGAGATGATTTCTCTGGCACAACTACTTTGCTGTAGCCCGAGATGGTCTACCCACAGCAAAGTCAAAAAGTAGAGTCCCCTAGTATATTATAATATAAGATGGCTATGGTTGATCACTCTGCATAGTTTTTGTTCATGACTCTGCCTCCTTTGATTTTCTGGCCTCCAGCAATATCTAATTTTGACTATACAATTGCATTCGCCTTTCTTGATAAGAGTCCTACATTTCTCATTTCCATTGTTTGATTTACATTTATTTCTAAATTCAATACATGATTCTAAATTGACAAACTAAATAATTACATAGGAATTTGTGAATACAAAATTGAAATTCATTATCTTAACTTTCAAAGTACAAACTAATTATTCTATACATTTTGTACACGTAAGATTTGACTAAAAATACCGATCAAAGGAATGTGACTTTTGATCAGCATTTTTAAATGACTTTGTATAATTTTAAAAGATTTAAAATTTAAAAAAAAAATATACACGCAATGAAACTTTTAAATTGAGCAAATATAAACCTACAAACCACACACACAAATATTATTTATCATGATTTGTAATATTTATACTTGTAATATTTACATTAAATTCTTTTAAACAAAGCATAAAATAACTAACTTAAAATTTATGTGGCCTGGAATAGAAAAAGCCTCATTGCAGGTAAATAGTGATTTAGAATTACCGTACTTCAAAATGAAAACTATGAAACTAAGATCGATCCTTCGATCTGTCTGTTTCAATATATATATAAGAATGTGTTTAATGTTTAATTCACAGTCCCAACAATATTAATAAATTAGTCAATAATTCTAGAGATGTCATACCTGTCAAGCAAAAAAAGTAATGTCATATATTAAACTTTTTCTGATTGTATGCTATCCTATATAGGTGAATCTAGGTGCAGTATTGATAAGAGATTGAGGGAGCATGAATTGTTATATAAGTGTGTAAAAAGTAAAAATAATGGTGATTCACTGTCTCCTTCAGTTTTCTTTGATCATGAAAAAACATGTAAATATAAATTTAAATTTAATATTCAAAATGTGAAAATTCTTCATCAAGAGAGAAACCATAGTAAAAAAAAATTAAGACAAGCTGCTAACATTAAATATGAGATTCATGGCATTTGAATTGATGACATTTGTTTCTGCTTTGTTTTTGATTTTTGTTTTTTTGTTGTTTTTTTTTTTTAATTTAATGGCAGTTGAGGCAGGTTTAAGAAATTAAGAGAAAGTACTTCTGTGGATTTAAGAATTGTTTATAATAGTTTGTAAAACATTATATTTATTATTTCAATTATATTTATATAATTTTGTTTTAAGTAACGGACATTTTATATATAGTCCAACCCAAAATTGACAAAAAAGATGATAAAGAAGCTATTAGGATTTGGGTTCCATATATAAAAGAATCTTCAGACAGTATTGGGCATATTTTAAAATGATATAATGCAGATACAATATTTTCTACTCATCAAAAGATCAGCAATATAATAACCCAGCCCAAGGATACAATCCCTTTTGAATCTCATGGTGTTTATCAAATTTCATGTGAAGATTGTAAAGCTTCTTACATAGGTATGAGTAATTGTCACATCAGCGTTAGGAGAGATGAGCATGCTAATGCAGTTAAACAACACTCATCATCATCAGCACTCCCACTCAATACTATAGATTCAGGTCATAAAATTGATTTGTCTAATACCAGGGTCATGTTCAGATGCGATAATCTCTACCAGTGCTAAATTAGAGAAGTCATTTAGATACTTTAAAGACCAGATTGTATCAATAAGTTGATGATACATGCAAACTTCCTTCTATTTGGAAAGATTTTTTTAAAAAAAATATTCTTAATTTAACATTTTTGCTATTGGTGGAAATTTAATGTTTTTTTTTAATCCATTATTGTAGCACCTCTACAACTATCTTTCACCTTTTATCACCCATTGGATGACTTGTGTGATCAAGTTGAAACATCGGTATATCAATATTTAAATTTTTTTTTAACATGGATGAACCCGCAAAATATGGCTTTTACATATGCAACCCGTAAAAATCTTCATATCAACATATATATTGTAATGGACTGATGACCCACCCTCAACCATCTACCTAAATCCACCCCACTGGATACACTGAAACACAAATCTGGCCATCCATATACAATTGTAAAGATCCAGCAACACTACAGCCAAAATGGGTCTTTACTACCATTCAACCCCCATTCATTTGGTAATACACACAGGATCCACCCAATTTTCATGTCACTCCATTAGATTCCCAGAACTCAAACCCAGTTGTAATCTGAGTAGTTAGACTCTGTTTAGGTATAATTTATTAGTATATATCTAGCCAATTCTGGCAATGACTTGACATTATGGTTCATATAGTACACTTATTGGATACATATTACATACATGTCTCCATATCAAGAGATATGTAAATTCGGTGATATATTCTCAACAAATTTTATACAACCCTTGATGTAAAATCAATTTAAATTAACAAATTTATTTATTTAATATAACACATTTAAATATATAAATATACAGTTTAAAACACAATAAATATGATTTCTACCACTTCCACCTAATCTCATCCAAACAGAAACACACAAAAAAAATACATAAAATAATAATATCATTAACTATGTGTCATTCTTGGTATAGATCGGCATCCACCTTTCATGCCATCATATTAAAATAAATAATAATTTATGATCATTAATACCATCTAAACAAATGACATTATTTGTTATTTGTTATATTTTTTTAAAAAAAAATAAATAAATATGGTATCATCATATCAATATATAAATTATTATTTTATAAATATAGTTGAATTAATAGGTTCGTTTGTGACTATTATCAGTTATGAGAACTAAAATTGCCATCAATTGATTAAATTAATTATATGTACCTATAAGTAATGGTTAGTATGTGTCTTGTTAATAAATGGTTAATATGGGTTATATTAATAATTAACTTTGTTACTAAATGTTATGTCTTTAATGGGTCAAAAAGTAAGTCTTACCTTCATTTATATTCATTTCATCATAGTCTAGTCCTTCTCTTTCTTCTAACAGAACCATTTTTTTTTATTTCAAAAAATATATTTCATATCATGAAATGCTTACATCTAAATTCTTTCGGTACTTCCAGCTCAAAAAATCCAATGTGGAAGTAACAAAAAATAAATAAATAAATAAGAGAAAACCTTATATAATTTATAGCATCAGCATGTCAACCACAACAAACAAACAGTTACATATCAACATCAAATTATGAATGATTCTAAAAACATCTTGATCAAACATGGGCATCTTCTTTAAATGGTAAAATTCATGGTAAATTGGGAATTTTCAGCATCTCTTTTACTTGCTTCATTCTTCAAAGTAGTGCCTTCAACGATTTATCCATCTCCCACAAGCTGACCAAGTAGTTTGGATAATCCTTGATTTAGCAACTTTCACAATTGATATATGAAACTTCATGTAATATTTGGCAGCCATTGTATACATATATATATGTGATGATGGAAATTCACACCTATCGAGCGTGTTCATTGCCCTCTTCAAAAATCATCTGAGTTGCTTTGACCTTGCACAACAACTTTTAGCACACCTACATCATTCTTACACTAGTATATATATATCAACAGTGAGCATGTTATAGCTATATAATAAACAAAACACGATTAAAGTCAATTTTAGTGATAATAAACATTATTAAGTCTAAATTTTCAACAGTTCTAGAATTATCAAACACTTGATTATGTGAATAAATATCTCTTCACATATTTTGTAGTGAAAAGTTCAATATAATTATAAATAAAATAAAAAAAATCTTGGTGCCTATTATGCTTTACTCAACAGATTATAATTTATTTACTTCTTTAATTTCCATAGTTCCTGTAAAAGTTCAATTCCAATAGAAGCATAGTAAAATTCCTTCATTTCAGTTTTACTTTTTTATTTCTTCTACATGTATATATCAAATTAAACAACTTACAGTTCTATGTATCGTTGTTCTTTCTTTAAAATGCTGAAAACCTTTTTACCAAAATATAGTTTTCAACTTATTTCACTTGTTTTCATTAAAAAATAAATAAAAGATCTTGCTTATAACTTTTTCTATACATGTTTTTAATTTTCCCAGCCATTAGAAGAAAAAAAAATAGTTGTTTGTTATTGTTATGGTTACTGCATATGTTTTATTAGGTTTTATTTCCCCTTCCCATTTTATAACACTAGATTATAAAATCGGTTTTTTTTCCTTTCTTTACAAAACTTTCTCAACTGTTTGAAGAATTTTGTTTTGTCAAAGGTTCTTTTAAAATATTAATAAAATGAATTTAGTAATAAATTTATGATTTTGTTTCAAGCATTTCCAGTTCATTATACTACAATATAATTTTATTCGTACTGTTATATATCATCAACTTACACTGTTCAATAGATGTTTTAGTTTTATAAATCAACACATCCATTTATATATTTATGTTCAAATGCATTTAATGGTAAAGATAGGAATGAGACCTATAGCAATCCTTACAATTCCACCAATCCAAAAAGGTTAAAAGTTTAATCCTTTTAAACTTTTGACATTTAATAGAATAAATTAAAATATTTACATTCAATGTCCCATCACCATAGAGGGTTATTTTCCTTTTCATATAATAAAATATTATCTGTAATTATCTATCTCTTTCTTCCTGTCAGTTGGTTTGCTAAATTACAATTTTATGTTTGTAAGAGATTTGACCCCTTTTAACACTCATATTCAATAATTCATTTTATTTCTCTATTTAATTTCTACTTAAATAATACTGTCTATCATATAATTGTATCATGATGGAGTGAAACAGAATCTGACCAGTTCCATACTCCTATTTATGCAGCATGAAAACTTTCTCGCGGCTTCTTGTCCTGCTCTGCAGAGTTACAAGACCCTAGAATAACCGCACGGAATATGAAAGGTCCATAGACATACATAGTAAGAAACACCCTCATATCTCAGTCAGTTCTGAAAGTAGCCAATACATGCTCAATTATGCAGTTGGACGTACTCTCACCACAAAATGCCTTTTCCATTATCACTAGTTTCCATGTTGTTTTCTTTCGAACAACGCATAAATGGCAATTATGAGTACACTCTAAAAATCCACTTTCCAACCTTCTTCATATCCAACTTGCACTAATAACCTCTATGTTTGAGTACACTCTAAAAATCCACTTTCCAACCTTCTTCATATCCAACTTGCCCTAATAACCTCTATGTTTCCTTCCTAACTAAAAACATGGTTTTAGACTTCTAGGATTGTAAGCCCCTTTTATTTAACCATTGATATTCAACCAAAATGCATTAGCGTTAGCTTGTTTAACAATAACAAATGGACCATCATATTTAGGAAAAAATTTATGATACTCATATTCAGTCGGTTTACTAGTAGGATGCACCCTCATGAACACTCTATTCTCTACTTCAAATTTTTGTACCTTCCTTCTTCTATTTTTATTATTCCTTAAATGTGCTTACTGTGCTAGTCGCTGTTGCGCCAAGTAAATATTAGCTTCCTCTTCATGTTGGTTCGGTCCAATGGTGGGTTTGCATTTTTTAAATAAAATTGGTGCAAGTTTATTAAAATGAAGTTCACTGGGTGTGAATCTAGTAGATTCATTCATACACCAGTTAATTTTATTTGTTACTTTCTCAGTCTGTTTTACCAACCTCTTACTATTTTTTATAAGATTTAACAGACAAAAGTAAACTTAACATTTTTTTTTCTTTATATACACATATACTCACTTAACATTATTTACAGGGTTCAATCATTAACAAAGTCCATTTTTATGTTCCATATCGCAATCATGAAGTCTGTCCCTTAATTTGTGCCTTTCTCTTTTTAAGGACTTTCATTTACATATTCAATAAATGTGAAGAAACCTTCATAAGTATTGCAAAGCTTATGGAATTTGGGACCTTTCTGTTTCTTTGCAGGGAGTATAGTTGACTCCACTAACATCTGGCAACTGTCTATAACTTGGTCATCTTTCTGATTATGAAGAGACTTGTTGTGCCATAATACACATTTAAGTTGAACAAGTGTATCAACTTCATTTGTCCTTTCAAAGTTGGCTTCACTAATGGGACAATTTTCTTTTGTGAAAAGCCTTTGAGCATATAATAGCCTTTCTTGGATTTTGCTACTACATTCATGGACCTTGTATTTAGAATAAACTTTATGTTCTGAACATTGGATGCTTACATTAATTTGTTTTGCTTGATCATCTAACATATTAGTTTCCATGGAAGTTACCTTATCCCCCAACTGAGCTAAACAATGGATAAGAGATCCAAGAGTCTCTTCACAGCCTTCGTTTTCAACATTGTGGGTCATGGACATATTGTTCAACTTTGCTTTGACCATCTCAAGCTCAGCTTGTAATTCTTCCCTAAAAATGTTCTGCTTACTCCACACCTGTTTATTCATGATCTCTTGTGTCTAGTAAACTTGTTTTATCACTCAGTCGATATGAGCAGTAATGTGTTCAGCAAATTTATTGACACACTCTTGACACTTAGTAATTTCTTCTTCAACCCTGTGCCTTACTTCATCATTATCAGTTCGCATTTTTCCCACATCCTGCAACAACTGTCCTACTCTTTTGGATAGTTGGGTGTCAACTTGCTGAATCTTCATCTCCAATTTCTCTTCAATTCTGACTAATCCTTTCCTCATGTCTTCTTGGAATTGAGGTATATCTCCTTTTAAACCTACCTCAACTTGGTTGACATCAGCTTTTGTTGCCATGTTATCCAACCTACTATTCAAATCATTAATTTGTCTATACATCTCATTTCCCATATTGGTCATATTTGACTCTAACTTAGATTCGAATCTCGATCCCATGTTGTCCATATTTGATTCTAACTTAGACTCGAATCTCGATTCCATATTAGCCATATTTATTCCCAGAGCAGTCATCTTCAGCATCATCTCTCACAGGATTTGCAATGTGATTGATTCACTTTCATTTGATGGCATCAATTGATCCCCTAACATAGGAATTACTTTTTGGTAAAGGGTCTCTGGGATTTGAATCATTGTTCAGTTCTCCTCTAATGATTGAATATGTTGATGCATTTCTTCTGCAGGTTCACTAAATGCTTGTTGGCACACCAACCTTTCTTCTATACCTGTGTCCATATCTAAATTTTCACCCTTTTGATTTATTTGTGTCTCATCAACTCTTTTATCCATCTTTAAAATGATCTGACCACTTCTTAATAGCATAAAGGCAGATATGTCAATATAATCATTATGAGACAGAATATTCTCTTTTTTATTGCTTCTACAAAATAACTATATTTTTTTTACAATATGGATATTTGTTGTGTGGTCTCAGCTTCTCCTTCTGGTTCTCTAAAGACAATGAAACAAAACAAAAAAAAATTTAAATTACCATCACCTGTACACTTACTCAGTCCCAATCTACTTCTAACTACAAATCAGTTCAACTATCATGATTAAGATACTCATGTCTAATCACTATATATACAATTTTTTTTATATCACTACTTCACAACCTATAACATTGATGTTAATTCTCTGATTGCTCACATTTGTCTAATGACTATATTTCCTTTTAATATATATATATATATATATATATATATATATATATATATATATATATGTTAAAACGAAGATTTGCACGGGTTAAATATGTATTTTATATATATATATATATGGGCTAAATACTTGTTCATGCCTCAAAAAGTTGTGCACCAAAAATGTAACAGACCGAAAATATGCTATCAACAGTCCTTTAAGAATAAGCTATATATTTAGGTTATATACTCATCCATTCCTCTAAAGTTCTGACAGATACTGACAGCCAAAAGAATGATTAGCATTTCACAATTTTGATATAGATAGAAGAATTCAATCACTGCTCTTAAAGTATACAATGTTCCATGAACACTCAGATGATCATCACATTTCAAACACTCTAAGCTACTACAACCCATTATAGTTTTCTGCAAACACTATTGTACTGCCCTGCATACATCCAAGTCTTAGGGGCTTCTATTTATAAAATATTGCCTTGCTCATCTTTGGGAGTCTTAAAGACTAATATTATACATATATCAAAAAGAACTATGCCTTGCTCTCTCTGGAGTTTTACAGGCAAAATCATGGCAGGACTACTGTTAACTGCTTCATGATGAATAATAACTAATAACATAATTTGGGTTGGAGCAGTGAATAAGATCAATCAGTCACAAGTGGCATGAATACATCCCATCCTCAAGACAATGACAAAAATTCCCCATTCATCATCAACACTTGCAATAGAACCAACCAAACTCCAACAATCAAATATTTAATCTAACCTTCAAAATCCTAGATTTTCTACAACACAAATTTTCCAAATATGGATAAAATTACTACTCTAAAATTTAACATCATCAATATAATTCTAAATTGAAACTAATCTGTTGATAACTGTATTTATTTCTCATCAAAAAAATGCAATAACAGTAACCATCATCATCTAAACATAAGGCCAATATATTTCTATATATAAAAAAAAAATTACACACAGAAAAAATGCTTCTCTTTTTTTTAAACTATACATCTGACATCAAGATATATACTACACATCTCTCAGGTATGTGATGTATTTCAAACCCTAATTAGCTTATTTTGAGCCCTAGTTGATGCACCAAAAATGTAATGGACCAATGACCCACCCTCAACCATCTATCTAAATCCATCCGACTGCATACACTGAAACACGAATCCGGTCGTCCATAGAAAATTGGAAAGATCCAGCAACACTACAGCCAAAATGGGTCTTTACTACCATTCAACCCCCATTTATTTGGTAATACACACAGGATCCACCCAATTTTCATGTCACTCCATTAGATTCCCAGAACTCAAACCCAGTCGTAATCTGAGTAGTTAGACTCTGTTCAGGTATAATTTATTAGTATATATCTAGCCAATGTAGGCAATGACTGGATGTTATGGCTCATATAGTACACTTATTGGATACATATTATATATATGTCTCCATATCAAGAGATATGTCAATTCAGCGATATATTCTAAACAAATTATAGACAACCCTTGACGTAAAATCAATTTAAATTAACAAATTTATTTAACTTAATATAACACATTAAATATATATAAATATACACTTTAAAACACCATAAATATGATTTCTACCACATCCACCTAATCTCATCCAAACAGAAACACACACAAAAAATACATAAAATAATAATATCACTAACTGTGTATCATTCTTGCTATAGATCGGCATCCACCTTTCATGCCATCATATTAAAATAAATAATGATTTATGATCATTAATACCATCTAAACAAATGACATTATTTGTTATTTGTTATATATATATATATATATATATATATTTTTATATATATATATATATATATATATATATATATATTTAAAAAAAATAAATATGGTATCATCATATCAATATATAAATTATTATTTTATAAATGTAGTTGAATTAATGGGTTCTTTTGTGACTATTATCAGTTATGAGAACTGAAATTGTCATCAATTGATTAAATTAATTAATAAGTAATGGTTAGTATGTGTCTTGTTAATAAATGCTTAATATGGATTCTATTAATAATTAACTTTGTTACTAAATGTTATGTCTTTAATGGGTCAAAAAGTAAGGCTTACCTTCATTTATATTCATTTCATCATAGTCTGGTCCTTCTCTTTCTTCTAACAGAACCATTTATATTTTTTTTTATTTCAAAAATATATTTCACATCATGAAATGCTTACATCTAAATTCTTTCGGTACTTCCAGCTCAAAAAATCCAATGTAGAAGCAACAAAAAATAAATAAAGGAGAAAAAACCTTATATAATTTATAGCATCAGAATGTCAACCACAACAAACAAACAGTTACATATTAACATCAAATTATGAATGATTCTGTAAACATCTTTATCAAACATGAGCGTCTTCTTTAAATGGAAAAATTTCGTGGTAAATTGGGAATTTTCAGCATCTTTTTTACTTGCTTCATTCTTCAAAGTAGTGCCTTCAACAATTTATCCATCTCCCACAAGCTGACCAAGTCGTTTGGATAATCCTTGATTTAGCAACTTTCACAATTGATATATAAAACTTCACATAATATTTGGTAGCCATTGTATATATATATATGTATATATATATATACATATATATATATATATATATATATGTATATATATATATGTGATGATGGGAATTCACACCTATCGATCATGTTCATCGCCCTCTTCAAAAGCCATTTGAGTTGCCTTGACCTTGCACAACTTTTAGCACACCTGCATCATTCTTACACTAGTATATATATATATTTTTTTCTATATCAGCAGTGAGCATGTTATAGCTATATAATAAACAAAACACGATTAAAGTCAATTTTAATGATAATAAATGTTATTAAGTCTAAATTTTCAACAGTTCTAGAATTATATTTATTATTTATAATACTTCACTCATAATAAACAAAACATGATTAAAGTCAATTTTAATGATAATAAATGTTATTAAGTCTAAATTTTCAACAGTTCTAGAATTATATTTATTACTTATAATACTTCACTCATATACACTTTAATGCAAGTAATTTTCTTAACCTTCTTTGTTTTCTTATAGTTTCGACTGTCCAGCAGTATTCATCAGAGTTTAATCCTCCTTACAGTTCTAGAATTATCAACACTTGATTTCATGAATAAATATCTCTTCAAATATTTTATAGTAAAAATTTCAATATAATTATAAAAAAAATAAAAATAATAATCTTGGTGCCGATTATGATTTAATCAACAGATTATAATTTATTTACTTCTTTAATTTCCATAGTTCCTGTAAAAGTTCAATTCCAATAGAAGCATAGTAAAATTCCTCCATTTCAGTTTTACTTTTTTTTTCTTCTACATGTATATATCACATTAAACAACTTACAGTTCTATGCATCCTTGTTTTTTCTTTAAAATGCTGAAAACGTTTTACCAAAATATAGTTTTCAACTTATTTGACTTGCTCTCATTAATAAATAAATAAAAAAAGATCTTGCATATAACTTTTTTTAATACATGTTTTTAATTATTCCAGCCATTAGAAAAAAAATAGTTGTTTGTTATTGTTATGGTTACTGCATATGTTCTATTAGGTTTTATTTCCCCTTCCCATTTTATAACACTAGATTATAAAATCGTTTTTTCTTTTTAATTTCTTTACAAAACTTTCTCAACTGTTTGAAGACTTTCGTTTTGTCAAAGGTTCTTTTAAAATATTGATAGAATAAATTTAGTAATAAAATTATGATTTTGTTTCAAGCATTTCCAGTTCATTATACTACAATATAATTTTATTCATACCATTATATATCATCAACTTACACTGTTCAATAGATGTATTAGCTTTTATAAATCAACACATCCATGTATTTATTTATGTTCAAATGCATTTAATAGTAAAGATAGGAAAGAGACCTATAATATAATTATATGATATATATATATATTATATCATATAATTGTATCATGATGGAGCGAAACAGAAAATACAAACCCACTATTGGACCAAACCTACATGAAGAGGAAGCCAATATTTTCTTGGTGCAACAGCGACTAGCACAGCAAGCACGTTTAAGAAATAATAAAAATAGGAGAAGGAAGGTACATAAATTTGAAGTAGAAGATAGAGTTTTTGTGAAGGTGCAGCCTCTTAGTAAACCGACTGAATATAAGTATCATAATTTTTTTCCTAAATATGATGATCCATTTGTTATTGTTAAACAAGCTAACTCTAATGCATTTTGGTTGAATATCAATGGTGAAATAAGAGGGACTTACAATCCTATATATATATATATATTTTAACCTCTCCCGCCGCACGTCCTCTCTTCTCTAAAATTATATTGTTTAAAATTACGAATATTTATTCCGGGTTCTAGCTCAGTTAACAACTAAATAAATGAAATATTCAGCATTAATTAAAATGATTACTAGCTCTAATTTTTTAAAATACAAATACGGTTATAATTTTTTTAAATGAATTAACAAATATTTACTATTTTCATGAGACATGGAGTGACGATACGGGGAACGAGATAGACTACATTGAGATATTATCCACACGATACTATCTCAATGGCATAAGAACACTATACTCCCTTTTTACTATACCAAATAACTAACTCATAGTATTCTTACGACTTTCTAAGCTCTATTCACTACGATTAAAATAATAATCATATCTTAATATTCTTTATAATAAGAATCTAGCTCAATTAAATAAAATAAAAATAAAATAAATAAAATAAAGAAAATCTCAGGTTCATAAATTGTATTCTAACTGATTTAAAATTACGGTAGTAAACTATGAAAAGGGAATTTTATGTCATAATCTACTACACAGCAACTAACAATACTAAATAATAACAATAACAACAATAGTATGATATAATCTTATTTCTTCCTAAATGAAATAAATAAATACGTACGTGGTAGTATTTTAATAATCTGACAACAGAATACGTGTGGCAACATTAGCATATAATTTAATTTAATATTGTGGCAACCGACTTATGACCAATAAATAATATAAAATTATGATCTTTTAATTTTAACATACCAATAAATTCTCAAAATTATTATAACACTTTTATGTTTACCTTTTGTGCAAAATCTATATGTCTGTTTCAATTATAAATGTATTGTGATATCATGCATCCATGTGGAGAAATAACAACGAAGACACAAAACTTTAAAATAAATTTACAACAAAGTTTATTAATAACATAAATAAATAACAATATTTTACATTATGTACATTGGATATCCTTACTCTTCTATCTAAACTTAGTTTACTAGTTTATACAAAAAAAATGAAATCAAACTTCTATTTATTTTTTCCTAGTTAACTCTTATCTTTTAAATGCTTAAGAAAATACAGTATTATTATTATTGGATTTCTTATTATGGTTAGCTTGTTACAAAATGTATTTCTTATATAATTATCATTAACACTTTGTATCCCTACTATTATTAAAATTATATTTTTTACAAAATTATATTCGTAGTAAACATTCTACAAAACAATAAAATTCTAGTTTTATATTGGTTGTATGGAATCCTACAAATTCAAACATTCTTCTACATTTGGTATTAGGTTTTATTGTTCATTATCCGATGTTTATTAATCCTAATATACTCATTCAAGCCTTACTTCGGATGATATAATTACAACTATTAATATACCATGCATAAATATATGTTTATTACACATTATTGAATTTATTTTCTTAATAAATATGCAATATTTATCTTCTAAAATATTATTTAAAACATTCAAATTTTATTATCACTTAAAAAAAACTTTGTTTAGATTTCTCTCTTTAAAAATCTTATATTCATTTCCGAATTAATTTTAAACTGTATTATATGATTCTTTCTCTCTTTATGATATTTTGTACTTTCACTTTTAAAATTACACAATTCTATACATTCCCGTAAATAAACTATTCTTACATCAACGATAACATATCTTCAGTTCTATTTTATTCATTATTTCTGTGAAAATATCTCTCTGACGATGCAGGTTCATGAAATAAGGATAGCGAAGATAGATGCATAGGATCAAAATATAACTAGAATATTAATCATCATAAACCTTGACAATAATGGCACAGTGAATTATAAGACACTTTAGAGGAGTGACCTTTATCTGTCTTCCAACCTCTATTATAGGAGTGATGCTAAAGCTATTTCTTCAGCTTTATTATAACATCAAAAAGTTTAAAGATATGCAAAAAACACTGTCCAAACTATATGTGTTCAGTCATAGGGCTTGGTTAACTATACTGAATTCACACAAACTAAATCTGATCCAAATACTTTATTTTCCTATTTCTTAAAAAAAAACATCATCTTGGTTTCCTCTCCACTAGTACTACCAAGTCACTATCCGATCTTATTTCTCAAGATTTTTCTATACGGTACATCGACAAATACTATCTGCATTTCTAACAATAATAAAATTCATTTATTTCAAAACTATTCCGCTGTTCTATAAGAAAATCTTTTACTACTTTCTTCGTATATTTTATCATATACAAACTATTTTAAAATATCTGAATACTTTACAACATGAAAGTTCAAAAGAATCACACAATTGTTCTGTCGAATTATATTATTAATTATACTTTAAATAACTTATTGCATGCATATTCAGAATTACTCCTATCTCATAATATGTCAAAATGTTGTATAAAATGTGTACATAGAATTTAAACTTTCACACATCATTCTTAATCAATAGATGATCTAAAAAAAATACATTATGCATTATAAATAAATATCAAAATTACCAAACGATCTTTATCTTCTCGATCGCGTTCTGTAGGCTTCACCATCCCATTGATTCTTGTAGATATAAAACTTCCATACATACACTTTACTTTTAAACAATATATCTATCATTATATCAAGCTATTATATTCAATTTTTGAATATTACTAAATTTATGTTTATATGTTTTCCCTAATCTCACATAACATTTTATATTTAAAATAAATTAGTAAAAAATATTTAAACTATATTTACGGTACTTTTTCATCAAACTTTCTTGAACCGTTCATATTAAAGCTAAAAAAAAATGTATATTATTTCTTCTTCAGTCACTTAATGTTCTATTTTAAGGCAAAATAATTATTGCTCTGTTTAGTAAATATTCATAGACGACAATCCTTGGTTTTCATAATATTGAACACAATTATTAATTCTGATATTCTCTTCTAATATTGTCTGCTAGTATTCTCCCACGCGACTTTTACGATGCATCTTCTAGGTACTTTTATTTAAATCTTCAATAAATTTTCTGTTTCCATGGATCCATTTTCACTAAGTAATTTAATTTTATATTTTTTTAAATCAAGCCTTTCCTCCATTGAATACTTTATAATACTTTTTAATTCCTCTCAGAGAAAGTTTTTCTGTTCCTTTCCATAAAACACATAATAGCACTTCCCTATTATTCTATTACCTTTTTTTCTTTATTTAAAATTCTAGTACTATATTTTTATAATGTTTCTTTTAAAAAGATAAACATTCTTTCTTCATTATTACTTTTATATAATTTTTCTTTATAATAAAAACGCGTATTAAATTTTTCCATAGAGAAGAATAAAAAAACTTCAAAGTAGCCTTACAAATTTGTGCGTCATAATTTTTTCCTGATGTCAAGTAACTTCTCTGTTAGGTTTTCATATAGCGTCCCACTTATATTTCTTTGAGTTATAATAATAAGTTTCTGATTGAGCATAAATAAAGCTGTATTAAGGCACTTTCCAAATATTTTTCCTTTAGCAATATTTTTAGGTATTTTTCTCTGTACTTCCATTTTACTGTAAGGTTTTGGCCAAACTTGAATAAAATATCCTGGTAAGATAACTTTTAAAATTAGCAATCCATGTAGAGGCAGTCAAAATATTATATGTTAAAAAAGAACTTTTAAAATAAATACAAAATTTTAAAATTTATATCACTTTTCCTAGCTACGGTGTTATCAGCTAAAAAAAATATGTTACTTTCTCTTTCACTTACACATTCCTTCTCCCTCCCGCTTCATCTAATTCTTATATTTTGTCTGCTAATTTACCTCCATTGATTGGTTATTGACTTTTTAGTGTGAACAGATTTACACATTTTAGTTTTATAACAGATTAGACTTTTAAAAATAAAGAATTGATGATGTCATGTCTTAAATATTATTTAGACTAGTATTTTTAAATTCAATTATAATTTTATCAAAATCATTTAAACTTTAAAATAAATATTATAACAACATTTAATACTTCAACTTTTACTTTAAGGATCGATGGCAATTATATTCAGTTTCATAATTCACAAACTTTTTTTTATTATTCTAACAAGTGTGTGTGTGAAGGTATATAATATACAGTCATGTGATTACTAACTTTATCAAATGATTTTTTATTTACGTCTCGGTCTAAATTACCAAAACTGATATATTTTATAAAAAATTTGGAAAATAATTAAAAAATGTAGAACTAAATACAATTCTCACCATCCTAAAGTTTTCCTTAAAATATCAGATTAAATTTGGATATCAAACACAATTATAACACTACATATAGTATTTATTTAATTTATTAGTTTTAAAAATATTATATTCAAACTATTAATATATTTTTAACTATTTATAGCTGTATTATTTTATATGGCCAGCTTTTACAACCATAAGCAATGATATATTTAAGCTTTATTTAACTGTTTTCTTTTAAAATAATCCTTTACATTTTTTTTATATATCAGGTATTTTCAGCTTTAAATTGTACTATAAAATCTAATTATCCTACTATTATTTATATATCATACAAACATATCTTAAAATTTAAAATTTTTTTAGTAATTGACCATTCTACCTTATTATGACCTATAGATAAGGGCACAATATATATATATATATATATATATGTATATATATCTATATATATATATATTTTTATATATATATATATATATATATATATATATATAACAGGATGATTCTATTAACCATACCTGCCATAACTTGTTGTGGCACCAGATATAATGCACGACCATACACAGATATCCTGATCTGAAAATACACTTGGATACCTCTATCATCTGTAACATCTTCATGCCTAATACATTGTGTCCCAGATTTAATGGAACCTGATACCTCAAAGTTAATGGTGCCATATTTACAAGAACCACAATGTACACCATATGATGACTGAATATGACTTATTGGATAACATGGATGAAATTTGTCAACCTACTACAACAAGTCATATCATAACTTTGTGATTTGACAACACATTTGGGTGTGTCAGATGTTTCAGAATTAGCAATGACAAGTAATAAAGGGAGCACATCTCACTACTATCAGATATGAGCCTTCAAATAGGATGCTACAGATGTCACGATGAAATGCCCAGTTCCAAGTCACATCTAATTTCAATATACTATCCCATAATCTTCTTAATAATGTTTCAATGTAACCTAGAGCAGCACATATACATACATCTCCTTTTTAAGCCCCATTACACCATGGAATTCGAACTCAGGGAGTTCTTACAATCAACTCTCTTCAGGGATGGACCTATTCAATTATAATCTAAATCTGCCCATCTATATAAGCCCAGGTATAGGAAAATATTGATGATGATCAATTATTTATAAAAGCAATACATAATGATGATGATGGTCATCAAACCTATAGTAGTGTACATTCATAATGCGATGATGATGATGATCAACATCTAATGGTGTCAATGCACAGTAGTGATAGAGATGACCAAACAGAGATCATATTGATTTAAACAACTAATTTATTAACAACGTATAGAAAATAGATATATATTTACAAACAAAAAAATAATAAAAGATTAACATTTAGATATCAGAAAATGGTTTCCTTATCATCTTGGTGACTTCATATTAAAAAAAAAAACATAATATGACTTATATTATGTACAACATTATATTCTGTAATTCATTAAATATATATAGACATAACACAAAATAAAGAATATCATACTAAAATTCATTAATTATAAAATTAGCTCCTTAGAATAATTATTACAATATTTATAAGCTAGGGTAAATGTATTATTACTATAAATGCCCACTCCCATTTATCAATATGTAGGTTAAAGTTATAGTAGAAATTAATGATAGCTAAAGACCATTTATTCAGAAGGATTAATTATATATTCCGAATAAATAAAATTACAAGTAAATATTACTAAAATTGATTAGTATATTATCTATCTAGTCTTGTTGTCTTACAGTCTTGCCCTCAATATTATATATATATGTATATATATATATATAAATCTTACTTGAGAAAACATCACCTGGATGGATTACTTTTGACTTCTAGAGGAATCTAAAAAATTACTTTATTTAAAAATTATATACATATATCTCTATCTATATTAATTGAAGAGGATTCTTTTGTAAATTTACATCAACAAGAATTTCTCCATCCATTGGTTCACTTTTAAGTTTTAGCTGGTTGAATTTGAAAAAATACATTTTAAAACACACAATAAAAAAAAAAAAAAACAATACATAAACTTTCAAATAAAAAAATTACAAAAGTAAAAAAAATATATATGTAATCATCACATGAATTAAGAATATGATTTCTCTTGAGTAAAGCAAGCATTCAGTCAATAAAAGAAAAATGTCAATATCCATGGCAAAGTTCCATTTCACCAACTTTATTGTTGTTATTTATATATATATGAAATAGCTTTCCTCATAGGATGAATCCATGGAAAAATGGTAGTGCACCAGCGTTTCCAAAATAGACATTTTGATGACAGATGTTATAATTTCATAATCAAGCAGTGACGTAGAATTTAGTTAGAAACGTCCCACACTATTTAATTTTCTACCCCGGATATATCATAATGTTTTCTGTATTATACCGTATATTATAACTTAGCTTGATTATATATATATAATAGCTTGAAAAAACAGTTAATTTTACTTTTTAGTATTCAGATTTCCTTTGCATTAATATTTCCTTAATGAATTTAAATTGTAAAAGAATTTAATCCACTAGTTCATTATTAAAATTTAACTTCTGGAAACTCCAAACAATTTTCCTTTACCTGCCAAAAGAATTATTTTCTTCCCTTTCAGAAATAAAAACTTTACTTTCCTTGCTGTCTGTTTTTTTTCCCCCTGGTCACTACGATCGTCTGCTTTTTTTTTTTTCAATTGTAAAGAGAAGAGCTCTTTCATCACGTGACTACTAAAAAAAACCATATTATTGCAACTTGAAAATAAAAAAAAATCACATTGTAAAATATCATATTTATTATTTCAAATTCGACCATTTATTAAAAATCTTGGCCTCATATAATTCTAATCTTTATGTCTGTCTATGTCAGTCAATTAGTATTTTTTTAATTAATAAAATTAAATGAATAAAAAAATAGGAAAACAATTAATTTCTACCAATAAACAAACGTATTATTTTCTATGTATATGTTTATATATATATATATTGTAAACAAACGATTTATTTACTTACTCATGTTAGATAAAAAAAACCATTAATCTCTCAAACATATCAATGTCTATGTATGTTTATGAAGGTATATATTACATTTATATAATCAAGTATGTAAGATATTTATTTTTCTTACCACTGTGTTTGAATTCAGATATTGAAGAAGACATTGGGACAGGTTTGTATAAGCTAGTTGTAAGCCATCTCTTACAATATATATATATCAACATATATATTAGGGACTTACAATCCTAGAAGTCTGAAACCAAGTTTTTAGTTAGGAAAGAAACATAGAGGAAATTACTATAAGTTGGATATGAAAAGGTTGGAAAGTGGATTTTAGAGTGTACTCATAATTGCCATTTGTGTGTTGTTTGAAAGAAGACAACATGGAAACTAGTGAAAATGGAAAAGGTGTTTTGTGGTGAGAGTACGTCCGACTGCATAATTGAGCATGTATCAGCTACTTTCAGAACTGACTGAGATATGTGTGTATATGGACACTCCATATTCCGTGCGGTTATTCTAGGGACATGTAACTCTGCGAAGCAGGACAAGAAGCCGACGAGACAAGTTTTCATGCTGCCTAAATAGGAGTATGGAACCGGTCAGATTCTGTTTCACTCCATCATGATACAATTATATGATAGACAGTACTATTTAAGTAGAAATTAAATAGAGAAAGTAAAATGAATTATTGAATATGAGTGTTAAAAGGGGTCAAATCTCATACAAACATAAAATTGTAATTTAGCAAATCAACTGACAGGAAGAAAGAGATAGATAATTACAGATAATATATGAAAAGAAAAATAACCCTCTATGGTGATGGGACATTGAATCTAAATATTTTTTTTTTTTATTCTAGTAAATGTCAAAAGTTTAAAAGGATTAAACTTTTAACCTTTTTGGATTGGGGGAATTGTAAGAATCGCTATAACTCTCATTCCTATCCTTACCATTAAATGCATTTGAACATAAATATATACATAGATGTGTTGATTTATAAAAGCTAATACAGCTATAGAACAGTGTAAGTTGGTGATATATAATGGTATGACTAAAATTATATTGTAGTTTAAATGAACTGGAAATGCTTGAAACAAAATCATAAATTTGTTACTAAATTTCATTTATTAATATTTTAGAATAACCCTTGACAAAATGAAATTGTTCAAACAGTTGAGAAAGTTTTGTAGAGAAAAAAAGAGCCAATTTTGTAATCTAGTGTTATAAAATGGGAAGGGGAGAGGAAACCCTAATAGAACGTATGCAGTAACCATAACAATAATAAACAACTATTTTTTTTTTACTAATGGCTGGAAAAATTTGAAACATGTATAGAAAAGTTATATGCCAGATTTATGACAACAAGTCAAATAAGTTGAAAGCTATATTTTGGTAAAACGTTTTTCAGCATTTCAAAGAAAGAGTAATTGGACACATAAGGATGCATAGAACTGTAAGTTGTTTAATTTGATATATATGTATATATTGTAACCGTCAGATTTGTCGAATATATATATATATATATATATATATATATGTAGAAAGAAAAAAGGAAAACTGAAATGGAGGAATATTACTATACTTCCATTGGAATTGAACTGTTATATGAACTATGGAAATTAAAAAAATAAATAAATTATAATCTGTTGATTGAAACATAATAAGCACCAAGATTTTTTTTTATTGATAAGTCAATTGAACTATTCATTATAAGACATGTGAACAAAACATTTATTCACGTAATCAAGCATTTGATAATTCTAGAACTGTTGAAAATTTAGACTTAACAACGTTTATTATCATTAAAATTGCCTTTAATCATGTTTTGTTTATTATATAGCTATAACGTGCTAACTGTTGATAAAGAAAAAAAATTATATATATACTAGTGTAAGAATGATGCAGGTGTGCTAAAAGTTGTTGTGCAAGGTCAAGGCATCTCAGATGGTTTTTGAAGAAGGCGATGAACATGATTGATATGTGTGAATTCCCATCATATATATATATGTATACAATGGCTACCAAATATTACGTGAAGTTTTATATATCAATTGTGAAAGTTGCTAAATCAAGGATTATCCAAACTACTTGGTCAGATTGTGGGAGATGGATAAATCATTGAAGGCACTACTTTGAAGAATGAAGCAAGTAAAAGAGATGCTGAAAATTCCCAATTTACCATGAATTTTTCCATTTAAAGAAGATGCTCATGTTTGATCAAGATATTTACAGAATCATTCATAATTTGATGTTGATAAAATTTGATATGTAACTTATATAATAAATTATTTCTTTTATATGATGGCATGGAAGATAGATGTCGATGTATACCAAGAATGACACTTAGTTGATGATATTATTATTTTATGTATTTATTTTTTTAGTTTTTATTTGGATGAGATTGTGTGGAAGTGGTAGGAATCATATTTATGGTGTTTTAAAGTGTGTATTTATATATTTAAATGTCTTATCTTAAGTTAAAATAAATTTGTTAATTTAAATTGATATTACATCAAGGATTGTATGTAATTTGTTGACAATACATCACTGAATTTACGTATCTCTTGATATGGAGATATACATGTAATAGGTACTTAATTAGTGTACTATATGAACCATAACATCAAGTCATTGCCCACATTGGCTAATAAGTGGTTAATATGGGTTTGATTAATAATTTACAATTATTAATACTATCTAAATAAATGACACCGATTTTATCTTTTCTTTTAAAAAATATATATAAATATGATATCATCATATTAATATACAAATTATTATTTTGTATATTACAGTTGAATTAATGGGTTCATTTATGACTATTATGAATTATGAGAACTGGAATTTCCATCAATTGATTAAATTAATTATATGTACTTATAAGTAATGGTTAGTTTGTAACTTGTTAATAAGTGGTTAATATGGGTTTGATTAATAATTAAACTTGTTACTAAATGTTATGTCTTTCATGTATCAAAGAGTAAGTCTTACCTTCCTATGTACTCATTTCATCATAGTCTGGTCCTTTTTTCTCTTCTAACAAAACCATTTATATTTATTTTATTTCAAAATACATTTTACATCATGAAATGCATACATTTAAATTCTTTCAGTACTTCCAGCTCAAAAGAAAAATCAATATGGAAGTAAAAAAAAAAAAAAACAAAGGAGAGAAAACCTTACAAAATTTATAACATCAGCATGTCAACCACAACAAACAAACAGTTACATAATAAAATTATTTGAGAAATCAACAATACAAGAGTTCATGTATATATTTATGAATTTTGGTTGAATATCAATGTGAAATAAAAGGGACTTATAATTCTATATATATATAAACAAAAAAAAGACTTATAAATCCAATAAATAATATTATATTTCAACCAGAGGACTGGTTTTCATCAGAAAGAAAAAATACAGTAAAATGGCGATAATCAAAAATTACATATATATATATGAAAACAAGTTTTATTCAAAATATAAATAATTTTCATAAAATTATTTAGATGCATACATTTTCATATTTAGTGAACCATATTGTAACGGGCACATATGCCGTTACATTATTTTTTCTAAATATTAGACATCAAATTAAAAATAAAGTTCGCAAATAAAAATTTGTTTTTTTAAAAATTGAAAATTAAAAGTCATCTAAACTTTATATAAAATTGCACAGATGAAAAAAAAATATTAAAAGAAAACTTTATTAAGAAAAAAAGAAAAAAAAGTATTTTAAAACTAAATTTTCAGTAAATATTTAAAGATAAAAATATATCTAAGTTTGTACAAGAAATTAATTAATGTTATTGTAAAGTGGAAATGATTATTTTAATTAGTCCAAGTGAACTATCCTTTGGGCATTTCAAAATATATAAGAAAAGGTCAGACAGGAGAGAAAAAACAATAGAAACTAATAGCCAATAAAAGAATTCCCTCAGGAATTGGACCTCAATGAAAAGACCATCACCATCATCATGACATAATGTTCACTGAATCCAAAATTCTAATATAAAAGAAAAAGTTTGGAAATAAATATTGGTGAGTGAAGAAAGAGCTGGGAGAGAATATAGAGATGTGACAGAAGAGGTGTGCTATATGTGTTGCAGAAGAGATTGAAAAGACACACTCTTCAATCCCTTCAGTTTTGCTTGAAAAAAAAGGAAGGAAAGAGAAATGACCAATCGTTTTCTTATACTATTGACCACAGGACATCGGGGAATTAATGCTGGATCCCAAACTGCAAGCAACTGATAAAGATGAACTTTTTAAACCATAAGAACTTTATGAACTCTAATAAGCTTTAACTATATTTCTAAAACTCCAGTATATGAAAAGAATAAGAACTTTAAATTCTAAAACTGTTCCCTATTTATAGAAATAGAATCCTATCTGACCAACTTAATTTATTAATAAGTAATTTTATTTGATGTATTTTTTTTTAAATCATTTCCATTTTTTTTTTTGTTCTTCTAAGTTTTTATTATGACTTTTGTTTTTCGTTAAACTAAACTAAATAAATGCTAAACTGAAGTTGGGCGTGAATGTCTGCATAGATTTGTAAAATTATATATGTTAGTTTAAGGGAGGGTAATCTTGGGTTATTTGTTTTGTAATTAAATTGGGTCAATGGATTAGATATATTGGTGTAATTAGTAGATGTAGTATGAGATTCGCTACTTTCAGGATCGTATCATATGCCACACACCCCCCCCTTTTGCCTATGGAATGGGATCATAAGTTGGCAAAAAGGACCGCAGTCCCTTCCTTTGGAGTTTTTTTTATTTTTCTTCTTTCCAGACAGATTTAGCATTCCTGTCTGGATGAGAGTCAATGTCTTCTAACCATGCTGTTCTGATTACATTCCTGACAGTATGGTATTTTGTAATGTCGTATTCATACTGCATTGAATGCATTGATATATCAGATGGATTGATGTTGGTTTGGCTGCAAATCTTTGGCCTAATGTTAAATCAGGGATAGAATATTTTATTTACCAAATGCAATCTATGCAGTCTATTCATACTCGACACTTAATAAAATATTAAATTCATCTGTGTGAACTTAGAAAATAAAAATTTAAACATAAATTAAATTCTAAAAACAAAGTTAAAATGTGAGGTAAATTTTAAAGTAAAGTTCTGATGTTTTATAAAAGGAAAATTTTAAAGTCAAAGTGATTATAAAATGATTCAAAATTTATATGTGTGTAAATAAATGTTTGTGTGTTAATTACAGGCAGTGGCTTATTTTATTTTATTTTTAATATTAATATATTTTGATAATATATATCATTATCATAAATCTCTAGTGCTCTGTTGAGCTAGTGACTGGAGCTGATGGTCTAAATATATAAAATATTTTTTATCTTATGTATCTGCCTACTATATAAATTTTCTAGGTTCTAAGTAGCCTAGTGGCACTCTGTAGTGTAGATACGGTAAGACTCTCATTTCCATCGGACGTTTATAATATAGATAGCTTAATACATTCATAAATACATAAATACAAGAAAATTTAGTATAGGAAATGAAAAAAAATAATTATTTTACATATTAACTCTTTAAATTATACATTTCTTAGCAAATATGGCTTATTTGCTGCTGAAAATTTTAGTTGATCTGTAGATTTAGAATGTGGTATTAATGTTATTGTATGTTCTAATGATCTCTATTTTTATAATGTATAAATTACCATAATTTTGTTGATTATTTTATTTGGAAAAAAAATCTGAAGAAGTCAGTATTTATAATCATTCAACTTAGATGGAGGACAAATGGGTAGAAAATGTCTAAAATTAAATCTAATGAAACATTTTTATACTAGAATCAAATCTCAGTCTCAAGGTAAATGTTGCCTCCCAATGATATTGATTCAAAATTCATTGACAAACAGAATGACAACTTTATTCTTCTAAAAAATAAATATAACCTTAATTATATTCTAGAAAATACTTTATTGTTAATTATTACCATACATTCGTGCTCACTATAAAGAAATGTACATAAACAATTTATCATTTAATATTAAAAACAAAGAAGGAATTAAGTAATTAAAATAATTTTATTAATATTATATGATGTAAAAATCTGCTGATACTTTTAATCAGAAAAATATTATTTTATTAAATATTCACAATCTGTTGTTACAAAAAACAACTTGTTAGAAAACAAAACTTACTAAGCAAAAATAAGTTGTTGTTTTTTTTTTCAATAAAGCTCATAAAAATAATATGTATATGATTCATTTATAATGAACTTTGGAATTTTTTATCTGAATGTTTGCAAAATGATAACTTTTCCCCTCACTAATAGTGAAAAAGAAATTGCATATAATACAATTCAGAAACCATAGTAAAAATATTTATTCTAGATTATCAACAACTATAATTCTGTGTTTCCTTATATCAAATGATTATCTAAATAGAAACAAACTACAAAAGTTCAACAACATTTAATGTTATTCCCTTCAATAATATTAATTCTCGAATTTGTCTTGATATTTATCTTCGTTTATGTCTATAAACAATTATAGATACTATGCAGCATGTATCTCTTTGGTAGAATGATTTATTTAAGGAACAAATATCCTAGAATTAAAGTGCTTCTTTGTTTCAGCTAGTGTTCAACTTTAAACTCCAAGTACATCGATATATATATATTAGTTGCTATATTTCATTTTAAATCAGTATCTTGATATATTTTTATTGTTTGCATTTTATTTTATCATTTTTGAATATTTGCTATTATATATATACACCAATGTTTTGTATTTATTTTTCTTTAGTTGTACATATGTTTCCATTGTTTTATATATTTATAACTCTTAGGATATTCTTTTATTTTCTGAAAAAATAAAATATCTTCTAGCTTTAATTCTTCTTAATAATGTTTGTTACTGTTTTTTTTTTTTTTTTTTTAAATATCGTAACGCTACCGCTACCGCGTCCTAATATTGTGATTAATTAAAATAGCATTTCGTGATTTTATCTTTTTTATTTATTTCATATTAAATTATGCAACAATTTACAATATGAAAATATCAAGTGTTTTTATGAGTACTGTATATTATTTTCTATTTTTGTAATAAGATATGAATAATGCACATTTCAACGAGTAGTCACAATTAATAGCAGTAAGTATTTTTTAGTATTTTATATAAATGCAAAAAAAAATATGTAAACATTAAACTTTTTAATTAATTTTGATAAATATAAAAAAACATCGACAAAAATTGCTAATTAACAACATTAAGCTAAAACAAATATCAAGAAAATAGAAAAAAAAAATCTGACATCGATATTATATATATTTAGTCACATTAGCGTTCATCAGTTAACACTCATTCCCAAGTTTTCATGGATCAATTGTTTAACTAGATTAATAACAATTGATCAATATATTGTTTATTTCTCTTCTCATTGCAAAATCGCCACTTTTCTATTGTCTAACAAGATATGTGTAATACATTAAATATCACATCAACTATGATAAATAAGTATTTTATGTTTAATTAAGACGTATATGTATTAATCTTTAACTGAGATTTAAAGTTTATATCTCAGAAATAATTTCTAATTTCATAATTATAATAGAATGAATGATGAAGCTTTTGTAGGCCCCATCCTGTAAGATTCATACATTTCTTTGTGAAATAAACAGTCTTCACATCTTGATGAACTTATATTTAAAGATAACAAATTATAAAATGGCGCACATGATGAAATTATTAATATGAACTGGTAGTATTATAGGAAATAATAACACCAACATTACAAAGATAAAGACCCTGCATTTCCAAAATAAATAACAATGACATGTTACTGGTAACCATCTCAAATGCTAGATGTATTTTTTGAAAGATGACTGAGTCTTTATCTAGGAAACACAATAAAATTTATTTAATTTAAAATTAAGGATATATAAAATTCTATAAATTAATTATTCACTATAATGTTCAGTTAATTGTTTTTCGGGTGGATCATCATTCTTCTAATAATGCATATCTTTGTAATATTTTTTTAATTTATATTGATTATTAATAGAAAGATTTAAAAACATTTATGAACACTTTTGTTTAAACCATCTTGTAAAGAAAACAACTTCCAGTTGAAGATAGCTCAAAATGACATGGCAATCACTATTTAATGATTTTTATGTAATTAATGTTAACAGATGCTGCTTTTAAACTCTTCTTCCAAATTTTTATAAATTTTTTGTATTTATTTATTTTTAGTTCACATAGAATATTTCACTATATGTAAATGAGGTTTAAGCAAGTTGTTAACTTTGTCTTGTTCTACAATTTTTATTAAGGAAAAACCTTCCATTCACAAAAATAGAGAAAAGTCTTAACTCCCAATTTTCAGTTCATTATGTCAAAAACAGATTATGATTTCTTGCTGAACACCTTTTATTTATCATAAATTAATTCTAATCACTTTTTGAATTCACAATAAAGTTAATTTATACTGAAATGGAATTTAAGAAAAGCTAAATGGAATCTATATTTTGGATATCTTGAAAAATTAAAGAATATCTTTTCAATTTTTTTTTATGATAATATTAACAAAATCATAATAACAGCTGCGAATAAGATCATTCGTCTTGAAACACCTTATTAAAGTAAGATCAACAATGACCTTCATATCCAATTTTTGTCTCTCTATTAGCTGAAAATTACTGTCAAACTTGCAAAATTAATCAATAGTACCAGAAAAGAAAAGTGGAGATAGACCATGGAAATGTAATTCTTTATATGATATCATTGTAGGCATAATATTTTATAAGAAAGCTTAGATGTAAAAATATATTTAAAATACCTATTACCATTACTGGTAATAAAGTCATGTAACTAGAAATAATATAGTAAGTTCATCTATCCTGATAGTAGTGATTTTATTTCTTAAAAAGTTATTCTTGAAATAAACATACAAAAAATAAAAATTTTATTCAATGACTAGGGACATTTTTTTAAATTTAATCAGTTCACAATCCAATTTTTTATTTTTTTATTTGTTAGATATGCATATTTACAACATTTTATTTTTACAATTAAGGTTGATATATAGATAGATAAAAAGTTTATGGCTTTACCATTTTTGAAATCAATTTATAATTTAGTTTATAAGAATAGTCATTTGATAAGATAAATGAAGGTTCCATGGAAATAAGGTTCTGATTTAAATTCTTTACTGAATGGTTCACAACAATCAATTGATAGTAAATCTATCCCTGGTATTATTTATTACATTCCTTGTAGTTGTAGTAAGATTTATATAGATCAGAATAAATTTAGCCTTAATGAAAGGATTAAAGTTCATATAAGTACAGTTAAACATAGGTACTATAACTCAGCTTTATATATTAATGAATTAAATACAGGTCATAAAATATTGTTTGACAAAGCAATGTTTATTTTTTATGAAAAGAATGAATTTAAGAGAAGAGTAAAGGAAACTTTAATGATAAAACTTCTTGAATCTGAGGCTATCAATCTTATGAAATACTTATTGATATAAAGGAAAGTTTGTTTTTGAAATGAATTATGGGAGGTTTTGTTTATTTTGTAGATGTATGTTGCTGCTTTAGTTTGATTTTCACTTGAGAAGGTCTATTTGCTTAGTAGATGAAACCAGGGTCGTAAAAGGATTTTGATAAAATTTGGATATTTATCTAGTATGGCATTGTTTTATGGTTTTGTATTTTATTTATTACTAGTATAGTCTTAGAAAGTTTTGAACTATATATGTGTGTGTAAAAGTATAATACCCGTTATAAAAATATTATATATAATATATAAACAAACAATTTAACGTTTAAAAAAAAACTACTAAATAATCTTCTTAACTAAAATAATGGTGAATTTTCATAATTAAACATAATGTCTTTCCACAAATATTGTAGAATAAAATATTTCTTATTTGAATTTAATTTTTAAAATGAAAATGAGTTTTTAGTTTACATATTGTTAAAACATAAAATAGTCTTATTATTCAAAATTATATTGGATGACTAGTTAAATTTATTATTCCTCCCACATGACCATATATATATATATATATATATATATATATATATATATATATATATATATATATATATATATATACGATATATATATATATATATCAGCAATAAATTAACTATAGATATTATTAAAATTGTAAAAGAAATATGTTTGGCTATGTTTAAAAAAGCCATTTTTGCCAACTAATAAAAACTGCTTTTATTTTGACAAAACTACGCTTTTAACGACTTTCCTTCTTAAAAACAAATATTTTCAAATAAAATTTAATTGTAGCCATATGGTTGTTTGGGTTTAAAATAAATAATTTTTAATTATATAACATATATATTTAAAAATTGCCTTAATTTCAAACTATTCACTTATCACAAATTATCAATTGTAATCAAATCAAAATGAGGCATCTGTTTGTTTTGTATGTAAATTTTATTCCAATCTTTTACAAGTCCATAATATACTGATATCCACAGATTTTATAATAAATTTTTCATAAATAAGTAACTGCATATAGTAATGTAACATTACAGATAACCGCAGACTAGAAAAAAACTTTAAAGAACTAACAATGCAATTATAGTGCCCAAAGCATCTCAAAATAAACAATTATGTAGCTATTAAATAAAAATGTTTTAGTGAAGACACTATACACAATTATTTATCAAACAGCAGAAAAACGTTTTATAAATTGAATATAACCTTTTACATTAATAGATGTAAATATAATCCTACTGCATGCTATTTCAGAGTAACGTTGGTTTGCAATCTATATTATTATTTCTATGAGTAATATTCTCATGGTTGTGATGCAAACTTTTATGAACACCTTTCATAGCACTAGCATTTTTTGATTTTGAATACTGTGCTTTGAAACATTCCTCTACTTGATACAAGAAAGAATATATATATATATATATATATATATTTCTTGTATATTCAGTTATATATATATATATATATATATATATATATAACTGAATATTTGTAAATACAGTAACTAAATAATTAAAACTTTTTATCCACTTAGGAGTGCTTTCGATTATCCCAGTAATCTGTGTCAACTAAAGCTTTGAAATGCTAACTTTCCCACAATTCCATGATCTTAACGTTTGCTGCTTGCCTGTTAATTAAGTCATGTTTATATTTGTATATTAGCATAGCCTCCTTTATTTTTCTATTACTGTTATTTTTTTCAATTTGCAATATTTTTACACTGTTAAAATTGAAGTCAAAACCATAAATACATGATTTATTATGGTTGTAAAAAACAGATGCTGAAGTATTATTATCTACTATGCAATTTTGTTTCGATTTCTAAACATGTTTTAATAATAGCAAGTGTTTTTTAGTTCTTTTTTTCAATGTACATCTATATTTCCCTATATATTTACTGCCACACCTACATATCCATTTATAAATGACACAATTTTTATTTATAAATGAGGTTTTATCTTTGGAGTTATTTATTAATTTGTTTAATGTAGGAGGTGTGTAAAATGCAACATCACATATATCTTTATAAATTTTCCTTATAAACTTACTTGATAATTTGAAATATATGGGATTGATATCCATATTTTTTTATTAGCAGAAGAATCAATATTATTATTAAAATTTTTATTTTTATATTTTGTATTGAAATCTCTAATAACATTATATATGTGATTATAACTATAGCCAACATTTAATAATTCATTTGAATATATTTCAATATTTTTGCCTTTTTCTGATGAATATTTGCAAAGACTATTATTTCTAAATAAGAAGGACTTCAAACCTGCCATTATGTGTGACATTAGCACTTTTTATTTATATGGAATATAACCTCTTTTTACTATTGGTTTAATGGTCATACAGTAATCCAGCATGCCTTGATTCCTAGTTATTTTAAGATCAAGAAACTGAACACACATTAAATCTTTATCTGTTTTTATCCATCTTAGGCCTTTCAAATCATTTAATTCCTCAAACAACTCATTAATTATATTTGGTTTACCACACACAAATATATCATCAACATATCAATAATACGCAGTAATATTTTTTTGATAATATTCCTTTTTCAAAATATTTTCTTCAGTTTATAAGATTAACTTCTCAATGTTTTCTTTATAGTTGAACTTCTACTGCTCTTTTCTTTTCAATGTTTGGATGAATAATGTTGTAGTCTAACTATTCAAGTCTACTGTTAACTTTATCTCTATTTTATTTGTTTAGAGCAATCATGTTACCCTTTCAATCACACCTATATTTAATGTGTATGATTAGAATGAAATGAATTCCAACAAAATGCTATGCTGATCACCATAAATTTAAGTATATTAAGGCTACTTCAATTGTAATAATGATAAAGACAACATAATGATCTAACATCCATAGATTAAAATGTATATGGAGTCTTACATAGGTTTGTGTCAGTCTGAAGAGAGATTCAAAAGGATTTGATGTAAAAAAAAAAGAATTAAATTAAAATTTTATATATGCTAATACTAACAAATGATCTGATTAAAAAAATCATTTATTAATATTAGTTAAAGTAAAATGGTAATATTTATAAAATATTTCTTCTAAATTAATAGTACTGATTACAATGCTACCCAGAATTGTATTGTCATTCAATAACTTAAATTACAACAATCAAGTAAGGTAAAAAGATCAATTGAACAAAAATAGTATTTACATAACTTAATTTGACCTATAAATAACTTTATAAAAAATATTACTTGATTTTTAATATTTTTAAAGATAATAATATAAAACAATCTTCTGTATAGTTTTATTTTTATTTGCATAAAAGAAAATTTATACTTAAGCTTTTTTTGACTATATACATTTATAATTGCAATTATAAAAATATATACCATATATAATCATAGTCTAGTGAGAGGGAAATACAAATGTACATTATATGATGTTAATTGCTGTTATAAATTACTCTTTATTTTAATCACTATAAATAAATGTATGTTTTTCTTAATAAATTTATATTCTCATTATTAACCTAGGTGTTTTGATTTACTACTATATGAAGCATTATAAAATTATTTTATCTTATTCTGTAGTATATCCCATATTATATCTCATTTTTAAGAAAATATTATTTAATAAATGTTATCCTTGCCAAGCAAAAGCATTCATGATAAACCTATTGACACTATTTACTAATTTGTAAGTCCATTCTATATATAGATATAAACTCTTATAAAGTAATTTTGTGATTAATTCATTTATTGATTAGTTATGTTTTAAATTGTTTGAATGCAACATTTACTTGGTATATTTAGTTACTTGTAATTTTCCAAATATATGATGCATTTGCAGTTCAATTAACCCTATTCAACTATAATATTTTTTTTATATTTGAGATTGACTATTCTGAGGGCATTTGCTGATAAACAGTTCTATTTATAGTTTTTAGAGCATTCTATTATTTTATATTATCCATTATAAATTTTGGCTTGTCCAAAAAGACATATGTTATTTATAAGAAAAGAACATATGTTATTTATGAGATAGTACCCAAATTTGTAACTATAACAAACAGTTACTGTAATTTTATCTTTCTTTTTATTATATATATATATATATTGTACCGAGATACATCAGGAAGGAGTGTGCTTTCCACGGAGGTACACATAATTTTGAAAAAAATATAAATTGATAAACGATTTGTGTAAATATTAATAAAAAATAAAAGGTCTTGTAGGGTAAAATAAGAATAAAAAGATTTTTTTTTCATAGACAGTTTTATAAAATATAATTTTGAATCGTATTTAAATAAAACCTAAAGAACTAAAATTTGATTTAAGATTGCTTTAAAAAAAAAAAAAAAAACAAGGTGGAATTCGTTTTGTCTTATAATTAAAATAAAAAAAATATATATGTAATCAAAGGAATGTAGTGAACAATGGGAGCTAATGACGAAGATAAGAAATTTCCATTAAACGGCTAATTGGTGAAAATAACTTTAACAAAGAAATTGAAATAATTCTAACAAAGAAATTAAAATAACTTTAACAAAGAAATTGAAATAACTCTAACAAAGAAATTGAAATAAAGAAATTGAAATAACTCTAGCAGAGAGTACAAAGAAATTAAAATGACCAATGCAAACACCAGAAAGTCAGCACGGACCATAACTGAAACACCAGAGGATTAGTTACGTATTGTAGATTGAATCCGCAAGATAAGGACTGTAAAATATAAAAGGGCGAATTTTCTATTGTATTATTAGAATGAGAGAGAGATAGATTATTAAAAATATTTTTATAGATCGAGAGCATTGAATATTAATATACGTTTCAAGCTAAACATAATGCTGCACTGTTAAACCCATCGTGTGAACAGCCGGCCGAATCCTTCCCGCAATACCAACAGCCAACAGTTCAAATGTCGATTATGGTAGTGTAAAACAAGAAGGAGACGGAGTGTCCACGTGGAGCCCACAGGATCCCAACGACATCGGGAAAAGGAGTGCAAAGAGTTAGCGCTAACTGACCAAATGAAATACTATCAGAAGCAATGCTCGGAACCGTGCATAAGGGAGAAAGCTAGGTAATGTTTATTTCAATTTCTAATTCACTAATTAAAAGCCGTAATAATAAATAAAGAAATAAACTCTGAACTTTAAGGTACGAACAATAATCATTAGTTGTCTTTAGCTCCATTACCCAGAGACTTTATTGTGACTGTGTGTATAATTATTTTTTTTATGTATTTATAATATGAAATTTTGATTGTATTAAATATTATTTGAACTTGAACGAAAGTGTAATTAATTATATTATAAGACCAAACGAAGTGTAATAGCGTAAATGGAGACTTCATGGGTTAGTGATTACTTAAATTAGATTTAAATTAAATAATTAAATAAAAGAAAGAGAAAGCGAGAAATTTAGCGCAAAGAAAGATTCATAAATTGTTTTTTTAGGTAGGCGGATTATATTTAATTGATTGTTGTAGCTGAGCTAGCGGGAGCGGGTACTAGATCGTATTGGTCAAGCAGACTTGTCGACAAAGGTCGGCTGGTGCCCATTGGATTTTTTCCTTTAAATAAATAAAAGGTTTGATTGGCTAATATGTACTCTAGTAAACGAGTGTTAATGTTATTGGCAAATGTTTGCAAATGATATTGATTACTCTACCCGAGGTACGGACAGCCCCGTGATAGGATTTTGTGTAAGAGGGAGGTACAAAGTTCTGATCGAGTCGTCATTATAAACATTAAACATTTTATTGATTTTATATAAATACTGTTTATTATATAATTTACGAGACGACGTGTAAAGGGCTAGGTATAATATATATATATTGCAAATAAGCTCTTAACAAGCTTTGCAGTATATCCCCAACCTCAGACTGGTTTCTGCTACTGGCTTCATCACTGAGGTGTTAGGATATTCAAGCATTAGATCAAAAATATCAGGACAAGCCCAGCATGTTATCTAATAAATAATTAAAAATAGAAAATCTGAAAATTTCAGATTTCTCTATGTCTTCCAATTCAGCTATGTAACTTTAATAGCCATGTTGGACTGAATCAAGTTCAGATACACCATATATTAATAACTTTAGAGCTTATTTGTGAGCTCTATATATAACATTTGTAATACAAGCTTATTAAATTAGGTCATGTGACATATGACTTAATTTTATCGTAATTTTATTTTGTGCTATTAAGGTTTGGTGAATTTTTATTGCTAAATTTATTAATATATAGTGTATCTAAACTTGGTCCAGTTCCTTCTGTCTATTTATGTTAGATAGCTGGATTGGAAGGCAAGGATGTCTAAAAATTTCAGATTTTCTACTTATTAGTTATCCACTAAATAGGTGCTGGGCTTGTACTGATATTTATAATCCAGCTTGTTAAGAGCTTATTTTCAAGCTCTATATATAACTTTTGTAATACAAGCTTGTTAAATTACTCATATGACATATGACTGATTTCTTTGTAATAATATTAACTTTAAATTACACTGCCTATAATGTTTTTTTTTTGTATTTTAAGTCTCTATTTGGAGATATTTTCCATGAAGAGAATTATATATTTCTGTGATATTTAACAATTACAGTTTATAATCAACTTGATTAAAATTATTAGAATACTAGCAATTCTCTCCATGGAATAGTGTCATCTAGTAGTTATCGATAGATGCCATTGTTTGTGCATTTAGATCATAATTTCTGCCTATTTATCCATTGTCTCTAGACTAATTTATAGCTTCTGGTTTTCATTCATGAGTGACCTTGAATCTGATAGCAGTAATCTTTTCAAAAACTATATTTTATCAATTTAGTCAACTATTGCTTGCACTATATAGCATTACTGTATAGAGAACATTTTTACCACTTTAATAACTTAATGCTAAGATTAATAATTATAGGTAAGTTATGCCATTTTAATGGTTTAATACAAATTTCTAGTCTAAGGATATTTGTGAATGTAGTTATAAAACTAAATATACTAAAAGGTATAGAAACTGAATTGAATTCTTATATTCATGACTACACAGGAAAATTAACTTGGATTGAAAAAATATTGACTTTTTATTTTGCACTCACTGCATTATAATTGACTAAATTGGTGAAATATAATTTCTGGAGCAATGTATTAGATTCTAAGGTCTAAGTGATTGCTCTCTGATTCTAGGCATCTCATAAATCACAGCCATAATCTAGAAACTTGTTTGGAGATAAGTTGATAGGTGCATTTTAAGCCTAACCTTTTCTACATTACTGAATGGAGAAATTTACTGCTGTCTTAATAACTTGCGTAAAATACAAAATGGTTGTCATGTGATGTTTTAATTGTCTAAAATTATCAGAATCATACATTTTGTTTTTTTATTTGAAATTGTAACATTAATTAATTGGTACCTTATGAAGATTACCTATAATATAGTCTCATCAATTTTGAATATCAATGATTGATTTATTAATTGCATAACACTATGACCATTAAATAAGATTAAACAATTTTTGGTTATATAATAAATTACAATGACATAATGAAATTATTGAAATGACATAAAATAATTTGTCAATGTTATTATGAAGTGAGCATCCAGAATTATATTTTTTTTGTGAATAAGATTATTTATTTTCAGAATTTTATGTTTAATATATATATATATTTTCAGAATTTTATGTTTAATATATATATATATATTGTAATGGTATGAAGAAACTTGGGATGAACCAGGTGTGATGGAAAATCATCATCATCAAATTCAATTAAATACAAGACTTAAACATACAAATATATAATGAAAAACTATGAGGAATAGACATGAATATAATAAAAGATTCACACAGCTAACTACAAATAAGGATAAGCACATTAAGCATTACCCAAAAGCAATAATCATTCATCATCATGAATGATTAACAATAACAATAAGTCAACATTAAATCTTGAAAATTGATTTGAAATTGGTCTACTATAGACCAGGCTAATTATTTATCTCTTGCTAGCTTTGGGGCAGATTATTTAAATACCAATTTGGATGCACATAGATGCACAAACTTAAGTGGTAATCCATCAGAATATATAACAATAAATACAATAATGTTAGAATAGTAAAACTTGATCATAATTATCAGTAATCTTCCCATTTAGTACCTTTAATGTACTGGCCAAATATAAACTTAATTCCTAATAAAAACTAAACTAAATAAAGTGTAGAGCATGGACATTAAAGGATATTCCCATTGTATCAATCCAGGATCATCATCAACTGTATGTCCATAAACACTGAATACAAACTCCCTTGATATTGCAGACTGTAGTGTGAGCAAGAGATATAATCCTAATATATAATATTTTAAAACTATTTAGGATTAAGTAAATTCACTGGATAACTTTAACAATGAATAAATTTATTAATAACAATAAAAATGAAATGAAAGTCTGTGGAATATGGCTATACATATAAATTAAGCCTTTCTTATTTTGATGAATTAAAAAAATCCCCTATAACATTGTAAATTACAAGTGTGCTTCAATAAGTTTACTATATATAAACAAAGATATGTGATATAATAATTTATGAACATATTTGAAATGACATATAATAATAAAATGGTAAGACTAAATTTAACATATATGAGTCTACTTGACAAGCATCTCTATAGGCACACAAATGTGCCATAACATATGAGAATTGTCATATAATGATAAAAAGGTGAATACATTTTAATGATACATAAATAATGAATGATTTAACATATATGTGTGTGCATAGGGAAATGTGTACACACACTGGTATTTATAAAAAAAATAAACCTAATAAACCATATTATATTACTTTAATACACAATTAATTCCATGTCAAAAACCATAAAATACACACATGTATAAGCACACAGTTGTGTGGTACAATAATGTATGGATATATTTAAATTGTTATGCTCTTATTAAAAGTTTAATTCATGTTTAATAATACACAAATGTATATGTAAGTGTGTATATATAAAAATAATAGGATGAATCAAAGTTATTAATTCATTATTTATAATGGTAAAAAATAAAGTTTTTCTTTTTACCTTTTTTTTAAAAAAAAATGTTAATTCTTTGACAGTCTAAAAGTTATCTTTTTTTTAAAAAAATAATATTACATCTTTGACAGGGTACTCTTGATTAATTATAAACATCTCTTCAAAAAATAATCCAGCACATTTTTTGTTTCCAACTTAGAAAGATTTTGAGAATTTACTTTCTTTCATAAAATATACTGGAAATGCTTCTCACTTTTTGTTAAATAAATCATTTACTTAAAAAAGTTTGTTATTAAAAAAAAAATTATAACTGTCATTTTTACTAAAGAAAGATGACACTGTCCTTTTCTTTATCTGTGCTTTTTTGCATATAGATAAAACACACATAAACATTCTTCCACAGGCTTATAGACTCCCTGGATATGCTGGTCCATTCTACCCAATGGACTGGCTTCTTGTTATTATTGGGAAAAGTATAAACTAGTAACTGATGACCTGCAGTGAATTTCCTTCAGTCGCTATGTTTCTAATATACACAAATATACAGGCTACAGAAAACACAGAAAATCTGGATCTTGCTTCCATATGAATTCAAACTGTACCATTGTTGCACTAGTATCACCAACTGAATTCATTGTCTTACCTTCAGTTATATCTTCAAGGTAATAGTAGTCTTGATGTCATTATTTGTGAATTGTAAAAAAATCTCTCTAATCCTTTTTCCAATCTTTTCATAGTCAGGATGGTAAAAAATACATTAATTATAAATAGTTTTTCCTTATCTTGATTGAAAAAAAGTTAATGACTCTTTTTAATTCACTTTAATTTTTTGAAAAATAACTTTGTAACAATTTTTATCAAAATATGCTCTACAAGCATTAATTAAAAAATTGCTAATCAAAATACATAGTGGAATTTTATAATTAACATTATATCTATTGTAACATAAAAATATGATTGCTTTAATTTCAAAATCAGAATTAATAAAATATTAATTACATCTTTTTAAATGTTTGATTTATAATGTTTTTTTTGAGTCAAAATTATTTAATCATCAATTGTTATTCCAGTGTAATATACAAAATATCTACAATTTTTTTTGTTTATGTTTATTTCTACTTTTTTTTTCTATATATATATATATATATATATATATATATATATATATATATATATATATATAACTATGTTGTCATATGCCATGGGACACATAAAAATCTTAATATATATATATATATATGAAATTGTTCATTCATTTGACATTTGATTTCTATTTTATGAAATGGTCAATTTATTAATCATATAAAAATATGATAGTTAGACAATGTTGTTTTATTTTTGTCTAACTAATACTTAAGATTAACTTCAAAAGAATGAATGATTTTACAGATTTGTTGAAATATCTCTAGTGATGTGACTTGTGAATAGTACAGTCTGTAACTGTGGAAGTAATTTATCTGTAAATAATTTAAAATATAACATATCAGTTAATTTTAACTAACTCAAATCTATATAAACATGTACATATGAGAAAAAAAATGTCTTACTAAATATATATATATATATGATAATTATCATTGTATTATAGAAAAAATTTTAAAAATAATAAGCCTTTAAATTAAATAGAATTTAAAAAGACTTTTTTTTTACTTTTTACATACACATTTACAAATGACAAAAATAAGGAAAAGGGGAGAGGGGCATTTAATAAATCCTATAAATAAGTAAGTTTAACTACACTAAACACTCTGTTCTTGTTTTCTATCTTAGTAAAGTTTGGATTTACAAAGATCGGATAAAAAATCAATTCTTGAACTACAAAAAATTCACTAGACTAGAAAAAGGGAAGGGAAATTGAGATAATGGTAATTTTAACCTTTTATAAATAGTATATATTTAGTATCATTAAAACATTTTAATATACACCTGAGTCTCATTTTATGTGGTAGATAGGTTCCACAGAAAACCCGCATTATAAAAATCACACAAAAATAGAATTAATTTACCTTGAAAAATGGGAGATCCGTGCTGTACTTTTCGGAATTCGCATAAAAGCAGAGCAACAAAGAAAAATTATTTTAAAACTTGCATTAAAAAAAATAAGCAAATAATGTATGACTAATAAAAAATTTCAAATATTTGAAAAAATTAATACAAGACAAACTATTTTTTTTTATTTTTTTATTATTACAGTATTTAATTTTACATTTTTTCATACATATTTTAATCATTACTGGTAACATTCATTTGTAAACTGGTAAGAAATCAGATTTGATGTGATGTGATGTAATGTATTGTGGCTTCTCCTTAAATGAAGTCAAGAATTTCTCAGCAATTATGCCCAGAGAAACCTGTTAAACACTTTATTTTTATTCATGACATGATGTACAACTAGCACCCCTTTCAGTCTTATGCTGTGTTAATGGTTTTCTGTTTCTATATTTAAAAAATGAAATCGCAATCAAAACAAAAAGATTATACATTATCATTAGAAAGATTATTTTTAGTTTATAAAATCTTCATTTTCATTTTAAAAATCTAAAAGATTATTTATTTCTGTTATATATAAGAAAATATGTTTTAAAAGTTTAATCTTCTTGAATATTTCTTGCGATATTTTTATATATAAGTATAAATGTATTATTATTATTATTATTTACTCATTAGTATTAATAGTTTATTGACATAGAAGCTTCAGGCCATATTCATGTTAACCGCTAATATAATGTTATATTTTTGAGAAAAAAAGTATTTCAAGTGAAAATAAGTTATTAATAATTTAAATTTCTTGATATCTATTAAATATAGTGAAATATGAAAGATATTAAGAAGAACCATGAATCGCATAACTTCAAAATTGCATTAAAATAATCGGCATAAAACGAGACCCAGGTGTAATATTTAACTACAATTGCGTGTTTACCAATTTCATAAGATAAAATAATATTAGTATAAAAATCTATATTGATATTTTAGCATGATCACACATATTCAGATGTTTAGCATATGTTATGAGGATAAATATTAATTGAAATAAAATTACGTAGAGCAATATATTTACCTGAGATAGTTTGATATTAAATAGCTTTTGTCAATTTTATACCATGCCTGAAAACGATTCAAATATTTTTTCAGAGATAAAATTAAGCCAATTTAAAGCTGTAAATAACTTACAATTGTTTAAAAAAATTGATGAAAAATAATAAAATATTTTCATTCAACAAATATTTGCATATTTTTCCCAAACAATTTTATCAGTTAGTATCACTTTCTCTCATCCTCCACTCTTACTACTATTATAATACATTATATATATATATATATATATATATATATATATATATATATATATATATATATATATATATATATATATATATATATATATATATATATATATATATAAGAATTAAAAAATCTTTATTGTTGAAAATTTATTATTCTGAAGCAATTAACTTATGTAAGACTTCTTTTAATATTAAGGGTGGATGGGAAGTGAATGGATTTCTGTGTAATTTTTAATATTATATATATTGTGTAGTTTTTGTAGTTCTTTACACTTGAGAAGTCTGCTTGTAGCAGTGAAACCTTTGGTTGTGTTTTAATATTATTTTTATGCTGGTGTGGTTGAATTTTGGATTTGGGGTACTTTTGATTTTATATATATATATATATATATATATATATATATATATATATAGTGTTTATGACTAGAAAAAAAGATTTGGTGATACCGAACTCATGAAATTATTCATGTCGAATGTTAAATGCTGTATAATGGCTTTTAATTTTATTTGTTTGCAGACTCAAATAATGTTAAATTATTTATGGCATTTAACATTCACTTTTTTATTAATATATTTTCAATAGTTATATAAATAATTTATTTATTGTTTCTTTAGACATTACATATTTATATGTATATTGCAAACCTTTGTGTGACGTCTTCAAGCAAATTATATAGATAGATAGATAGATAGATAGATAGATAGATAGATAGATAGATAGATAGATAGATAGATAGATAGATAGATAGATAGATAGATAGATAGATAGATAGATAGATAGATAGATAGATAGATAGATAGATAGATAGATAGATAGATAGATAGATAGATAGATAGATAGATAGATAGATAGATAGATAAACACTCCATAACTTTTAAACAATATTCTGTCATCAGATATTTTATAAAATACCAACCTTTTCAAAACTCATTTTAGCAAAAACTTCGAACAAAAACTAATTCAAATATCGGCAAACTCATTTGAAGGTCCTAAATTACCAGTTTAACTTCAAATGTTGTCAAAAGCACTTAAATCTCTATTGACATTTCTGGCGAGGGTATTTTAACATGATCTTATATATTTTTAATTCATAAAACTACCGATCTGAAAATATATTCCATTAATGACAATTTTATAATGCACTTAGTCAATCTGATTAAAGGTTAAATAAAGCAAAAATATATGTTACATGATCTTAAACCAACTACAGATAAAAGAAATTTTACTTTAACCACAGCCAAACTTTTATAGAATGTTTGTTTTGTGAAACTTTATTGATTTTAGAATGATTTTAATAAACATATATGTATGTGAGTAGTTGACTCGTAATCACAAAATTATTGATTTAACTTAATATTCGCTATTATCTTTTTTGCAGTAACTTCTTTTAAAAGATGAGTGAAAGAAATGGTAAGGTAATACTGATGCATAGTTTTATCGTTAATAGAAATCTTTCTGCGAGATTTTATGAAATCGACAAAGCAGCTTTACTGTTGTGTCTATGTATGTATACTATGGCAGGTTACACTTTTTTAATCATTAATTTAATTGATATACATTTACTTTTAATATAAACTAATTAAAAAAATTAATAAGATCATCGTTGTCAAATGAACGACTGGTAGATTGTTTACGTTTTATATAACTACAATTTTAGTTTTTTCAATCATAAATAATGATCTATATTTCTACATTGTTAAATAACATTTACAAATGTATTTAAATTAACTTGAATAATTATAATTTATTATTAGCTACTTAAAACATTTATTATGCAAATAATATACCACACAAAAACTGACTATCAATTCTACAGAATATGTGTATTTTAAATCAAGCCTCTTTTCCCTGTTTGATTAAAATACTTCTCTTCTTAGCTGCCACAGAACTCACAACTAAACACCAAAATATGATAGTCTTTCTTTTAAAAAAAATCATTATATTTGTATTGACTATTGGCTGTGCTCTGAGCATCTAACATATATATATATATATTATCCCATACAATTTGTACATTTTTTATGTGGTAGGGTTAGTAAAACAATAAAGGTTTGTGTGTGTGTGTATGTGTGTGTGTGTGAAATTAAAATTGTTTAATTGAATATCTAGATATTCGATTTATTATTCAAAGTTTAATTTAAAAAAAAAAAACAATTTTATACGACTCTCCTTCGTTTATTGTTTAGCAGTAGTGATATAGGTTGAATTATAATATGGAATATTATTGTTTTCATAAAGAAGTTAATTGATTTAATGTTATTAATATAAGAATACAGATGAGGTATTTACATGGATAATTGATGGCTCTTCAGTCAACTAATCAGAAAAGTTTTTTTTCCAAAATATATGTAATCGAATGCTGTAAAGAGTGTGATCGATTATTACAACCTTTCATGTTTGTTCTCAAGAACTCACATATAAATAGTAATTAGGAATTATTATGGTATCTGCATTCAAATATTGCTTCTTTATTAAAATTTCATACCACACACATGGGTACCATCATAGATAAAGGGTTCTGATATTTTCTCTTGTAGCATTTATCATAAAAAATAAAAAAAATAAGCTTGTTTAGAGCTATTAGCAGGCTCTTTATTTATATATATATATATATATATATATATATATATATATATAAATATATATATATATATATATATATATATAGGCTGCAGTAAGGAGTTTGATATTAACTGAAAGGAGACCCTTTGATTCCTCTTGGAGGCCTTAAAGGGGCCGAGCAGGGCAAATTCCTAATGTCCACTCCATACGTTCTTGTCATTGCAGCTGTTATTACTATGTGATTATTCATATAGTATAAGAACATGAATGGGCTGCTCACCAACACGCATTAGCTGGTGTGGTGAGTTTATTGGCTTTTTACCTCTGAGTTTAAGATCAAGAAACACCATGGGTTTTTTTTCTCAGTGCCTGATTAGGCAGAATGAATGTTTGTGAAGATCATAAATATTTTTCCAATACGTATATACAATTATGACAGACAAAAATAAAGCATGGCCCTTATTCCCAGGAGGCTGTAAAGTCACCAACCAAGGCAGCGGTTGGTGGCCAAAGGCGGAGGGTGCTAAGAATTCCCTGATTGCGGACCCAGGCTGCCATTTGATGACGACTTTTTATTTAGGTACTTACAACTGCAGATCACTTTCAAGTGAAGGAAGATTGCAAGAATTAGAAGAAGAATTGTCTTATATTAAATGGGACATTATTGGACTTTGTGAAGTTAGAAAAAAAGGTGAAGAAACAATTGATTTAAAAAGTGGACATATACTCTATTATAAAGGCACACATATTGGAAATACAAGTGGAGTAGGATTCATTATAAATAAAAAGTGGAAGAACAATATTGTGGAGATTGATGGTGTATCGGACAGAGTTGCAAAATTAGTTATACAACTTAATAGCAGATACCAAATGCAGATAATTCAGGTTTATGCCCCAACAAGTTCTCATAGTGATGAAGTAGTAGAAGATTTTTATATGGATGTACAAAAGGCTTTTGATCAGAGTAAACAACATTTTAAAATTGTTATGGGAGACTTTAATGCTAGAATTGGTAGACAAATGAAAGATGAAATTTTTGTAGGTAATTTTGGTTATGGTAATAGAAATGAGAGAGAACATAGACTTGTGGAGTTTGCAGAAAAAGAAAAATTTTATATTATGAATTCATTTTTTGAAAAAAATGTTAAAAGGAAATGGACATGGAAGCATCCAAATGAAGGTATAGCAGAATTGGATTATATTTTGACTAACAGGAAATACATATTTCAAGATTGTAATGTTCTTAATAAATTTAACACAGGAAGTGATCATCGATTAGTAATGTGTAAGTTACGTGTTAATGTAAAACTAGAGAGACAAAAATTATTAAGAAAAACAATATTTACAGTTGATATTTCTAATCTTCAGAAACATTCTAATGAATTTAAATTAGAACTTACAAATAGGTTTCAAGTGTTAGGAGATTTTGAACATGATTCAGATTTGAATGAAATTAATATGAAAATAACTGATACACTTTTAAAAACTGCAACAAAGATAGCTGGTAGAAAAAAGCAGCAATTGACTAATAAAATTTCTACTGAGACTAGAGAATTTATGAAGAAAAGAAGGAATATGAAGATATACAAAAATGATGTATTAAAAAGAATTGAATATCTCGAATTTTGTAAAATGGTACGGAAAAGAGTTGAAAATGATATAAGAAAGTATAACTGTGAAATAGCAAGGAAAGCTGTAGAAGAAAATAAAAGTCTCAAGAATGTTAAACAACATTTTGGTATTGGTAGGAAATTTATATCTGCAATAAGAAAAAAAGATGGAATTATTACTAAAAAGAGAGATGACATCATGAATTTGGTAGAAGATTTTTATCAAGAATTATATAGTAATAAAGAACAAGTACCTCCTATATATATTACATCTTCCAAATTGCCCAGAATTTTAAATGAAGAAATGAGACATGCAATTAAATGTATGAAGAAAGGAAAGGCTCCAGGAAATGATGGATTTATAATTGATATATTAAAAGAAGCAGGTGAAGAAATAGAAAATTTTTTAGCAAAGTTATATAACAAATGTCGAAATGATAAAGATGTACCGGAAGATTGGAAGAATGCAGTAATAATATTAATATTTAAAAAAGGTGATAAAGAAGATATTAGAAATTACAGACCTATCAGGTTTTTATCAGTTTTATATAAAAAATTTTACCAAGATAATTTCAACTCGTCTACAGAGAACTTTGGATTTCCACCAACCAAGAGAACAAGCTGGATTTAAAAGTGGTTTTAGTACAATAGACCATTACCAGGTATTGAGAGAAGTCATAGAAAGAACAAATGAATATGAGTTGTCATTATGTTTTGGATTTGTAGATTATGAAAAGGCATTTGATTCTATACACATTTCTTCAGTGATTAAAGCATTGGATCATCAAGGTATAGATCCAGGATATTGTCATATTTTAAATAATATTTATAAAAATGCAACAAAATACTTCTTGCAGCACTGCTGTAAAAAGTTTTGGATATATGAAGTCACCTTGTCTTACACCTTTCTCAATGTTGATTTTCCCAGTAGCATTATGTAACCTAATTGTTGCTGTTGCATTTTCTGGATTAAAATGGGAAACTAAAGGAATGAAAGTAAATGGAGAGTATTTAAGTCATTTAGATTTTTCAGATGATGTAGTTGTTTTTGTAAATAATGCTTCAGAGCTGCAGAAAATGTTGCAGGAGTTAGCAGATGAAAGTAGAAAAGTAGGACTAAAGACAAATGTTAAAAAGACTAAAGTAATGTTTAATTGATTTGCTCAAAATACGAAAATAAAGATTGATTATGAAGAATTAGAAGAAGTTAACAGTTAAAAATACCTTGGTCAGATTATTAATACAGATGGAAGCATAATGGAGAAAATTAATCATAGAATTAAACTTAGTTGGAGTGCTTTGGGTAGAAATAACTTGATACTAAAGGGAAATATGCCTATGTGTTTGAAAAGAATGGTTTTTAACAAATGTATTTTACTAGTTCTTACTTATGGATCTGAGACTTGGACACTTAATAGAAGAGCAATACAGAGACTTCAGACCATTCAAAGGAGTATGGAGAGATGTATGTTGGGAGTAACAAGAAGAGATTAAAAACACAATGTATGGGTAAGACAACAAACAGGTGTTACTGACCTTATTGAAAAAATTAAAATATTGAAATGGAGTTGGGCTGGACATATTGCTAGAAGAAATGATAATAGATGGACAATTGAAATTTTAAACTGGATTCCAAGAGATTGTAAAAGATGCAGAAAGAGACCACATGTGAGATGGATGGATGAAATAAGAAAATTTGCTGGGGTGTTGTGGAAAAGAGAAGCTAAAGATCGGAGAAGATGGATTAAACTTAGAGAGACCTTCATCCTGCAGTGGATTGATAATGGTTGATGATATATATATATATATATATATATATATATATATATATATATATATATATATATATATATATATATATATATATATATATATATATATATATATATATATATATATATAATCTTTCGATTGAGCTATAATTTATCGTATTTAAAACTCTCTTATATTTTACTTTGCAACCTCTTTTGATCCAAGATTTCTATTCAGATAGAAAGATTTGAAATCTATTTAAAAATGTATAAAAGATATTCAACAATACTTGGGCTACATAATAGAATAAGCTAATTGATCTAAAATTCTTCAATTTAGTATTTTTTACAAGAATCATAATTTTTAAAAGGAAATCTATTTGCCAGACGTTTATGTTGTAAATTACATGAAAAATAACCACTAATTTTTTTGAACCTTTTTCTCATATACCCTTTAATAATTCAATATTAATCTCATCAATTTTCTATGCATTAGATGTTTTGCATCAGTTAATTTTTCAAAACTTTTTTCTTTTGTTATTGAACAACCTATTTTAATCTTAGCTATCTGACTGGATTTTTCAAATAGTAGAGATAGATAATTAATACTTTTATAATATAAATAATGGTGAATCTATTTATATATGTTTAAAACGCTGTATTTTTCTGTGCTAATAATGAGTGTTACACAAAAATATATTATATATTAGATCAGCAATGCTTTTTTGTTTCCTATATGTCACCTGAGTTACTATTCTGTGTAAAACTCTAGTTTTGGCAAAATTAATAATTTTTCCATTTTCTCTCTATCATTTTATTTATAATCTCATTAATACTCAGTATTGAGAAAAGATTGAAGGAACATGAATTATTATATAAGCGTGTAAAAAATAAAAATAATGGTGATTTAATATCTTCTTCAGTTTTCTTTGATCACGAAAAAACATGTAAATATAAATTTAAATTTAATTTTTTAAAATGTGAAAATTCTTCATGAAGAGAGAAACCATAGTAAAAGAAAAATTAAAGTGGCAATTTTTATAAACAGGAATAAAACGCATTTAATAAATCGACAAGCTTCTAACATTAAAATACGAGATTTGTGGAATTTGAATTGATGACGTTTGCTTCTGCTTTTGGTTTTTGAATTTAATGGCAGTTGAGGCAGGTTAGAAAGTAACCGAAAGTACTACTGCGGATTTTAAGATTGTTTGTAATTGTTTATAAACCGTTAAAAATATTATTTCAATTATAATTATATATATATATTATGTAAATACATGTATATTATCTATATTAAACTTAATGTAATTAGGACTTGAACTCAGACTTTCAAGCTCCCCAGAACTAGCCATTTCATCTTATACAACACATTCACATGACCATGTATATACATGTGAAAAAGATAAATAATTTTTAAAATAAATATTTTGTGCTAAACCAGCACTCATAATTTGGTCCAGATCACCATCTTCCACCCATATATACAATCAGTGCTCAGTTTATATTAAGATAGAAAATTGTCAACCTTTAATGGAAAAGCTTCAATCTTCTCCACTCTCCAACTTTTCTGCCATTCATGTCACTGGAAATCCAAGAATGGAACATTCAAATTCCTAGTTGATGCCAATATTATTGTCATACCCATGTTGACTTTAAGTCATTCTGACCCTCACATAAAAGACTTTAATATATACATTTAAATACACAGAAGAGGGATGGGCAGAATACAGGCAGAATATGTAATATTTAAATGCATGTATATTATCTATACTAAATTAATGCAATTAGAAGGACTTGAATTCAGATCCACTTTATCTTATACAACTAGAGACAAATGATTTCCAATTTACATATTTCATGCTGAACCATCACTGATAAATTGGTCTAGATTACCATCTCTCATCCATACATACATCAGTTCTCAGTTTATATTAAATAGCACATATTCAAACTTTAATGGACAGACTTCAATTTTCTCCACTTACCAACTTTTTAACCATCATATCATTAAAAATGAGATAATATATATATATGTCAACAGATGATGTTCTACCAAAAACACCATCAAGCGTATGTTTCCACAAACGTCAGAGTATGCATTCACTATCTCTAACTTTAATTCCACTTTCAGATCATGATTTCAAGCTATTTGCTATCATCAGTAAAAGATAGGAATTTTAGAAACTAGATCTAAAACACAAACTCTGAGCGTTTATGAAACAGTTTCTATTCAACTTGCAAGCGTGAATCTTTTAGACACGTAATGTCTTCAAAATCAGCATAGCTACATGTGTCTGATCTCAGTTCAGCATCACCACATAGTAGAAGCCTCTGCAATATATATCATTGCTAGAAAGACCTCAAAGGTATATTTATGAAAAACAAAAAACAAGTTAAAAACTTGCTAACACTTGTATTTATGTCAACAGATGGCATTCTACCAAAAACACCGTCAAGTGTATGTTTCCACAAACATCAGAGTATGCATTCACTATCTCTAACTTTAATTCCACTTTCAGATCATGATTTCAAGCTGTTTGCTATCATCAGTGAAAGACATTTTAGAAACTAGATCTAAAACACAAACTCTGAGCGTTTATGAAACAGTTTCTATTCAACTTGCAAGCGCGAATCTTTTAGACACGTAATGTCTTCAAAATCAGCATAAACGCTCAGAGTTTGTGTTTTAGATCTAGTTTCTAAAATTCCTGTCTTTTACTGATGATAACAAATAGCTTGAAATCATGATCTGAAAGTGGAATTAAAGTTAGAGATAGTGAATGCATACTCTGACGTTTGTGGAAACATACGCTTGATGGTGTTTTTGGTAGAACGCCATCTGTTGACATAAATACAAGCGTTAGCAAGTTTTTAACTTGTTTTTTGTTTTTCATAAATGTACCTTTGAGGTCTTTCTAGCAATGATATATATTGCAGAGGCTTCTACTATGTGGTGATGCTGAACTGAGATCAGACCCATGTAGCTATCTGGCTTGCTATGCTGATTTTGAAGACATTACGTGTCTAAAAGATTCACGCTTGCAAGTTGAATAGAAACTGTTTCATAAACGCTCAGAGTTTGTGTTTTAGATCTAGTTTCTAAAATTCCTGTCTTTCACTGATGATAGCAAATAGCTTGAAATCATGATCTGAAAGTGGAATTAAAGTTAGAGATAGTGAATGCATACTCTGACGTTTGTGGAAACATACGCTTGACGGTGTTTTTGGTAGAACGCCATCTGTTGATATAAATACAAGCGTTAGCAAGTTTTTAACTTGTTTTTGTTTTTCATATATATAAATAATAAATATTCAGCCTGTATTCTGCCCACTTCTATTCTATTGATTTAATGGACATATTAAGATCCTATATGTGAGGGGTCAGAATGACTTAAACTCAACATGTTTATGATAATAATATTGGCTTCAAGGACTTTTAATGTTTCATCCTTGGATTTGCAGTGATATGGATAGCGAAAAAGCTTATCGAGTAATTAAAGTTGAAGATTTGCTATCTTCATATGAACTGAGCACTAATTATATATATATATATATATATATATATATATATATATATATATATATATATATATATATATATATATATATATATATATATATGTGTGTGTGGTTGATGGTGATATGGACCAACTAATGAGTGCTGGTTCAGCATAAAATACTTTTATTGGAGATCATTTATGTATCTTACATATATGTGAACATGTGTATCAGTTGTTTAAGATGGAATGGAGTGGTATGGGAGGAATTAAATATATATTCATAAGGAAAAACAGCAATTAATTGCATTAGTAGATTTTCTAAAAAAAAAGTCTACTAATAAAAAATAATCTAAAATTGTTAATAACATTTTACTTTAACTGTATTTGATATAAAAAGTACAATAATTAAAAAAAAAACCTCTGAATATTTTAAAAAGAAATATAAAGTTAAGTAAAAAATATTAATTTTTAAACAAATTGTTTCTTTTATTCGCTCTTTTTCTTTCAAAATTTTTAGCTATTTGAATAATGAAAGACCATAATCAAATTTTTTAAAGTCTAAAAAGTCTTTGAAACACATAAATAAGTTTTAAAATTTTAAAAGAAACCTCTTTTTGATTAGAAATAGTTTACTTTGAACAATTTGCACAGTTGAAACGTAATTAGAAGGCAAATTTTGTAGTTGTGTATAAGTAACAAAAGAAATTAAAATATTGAAACTTTAAAAGAAGATAACTTCTTTGAAATTTTGTCAGAAACATATCAATTACAAAGTACCTCCGTTTATTAAGAAAAAAGTTAATAAAAGAATTGATTCTTTGCAAACTATAATAAAAAGAAATGAAATTAGATACCAAATAATTTTTATTATTTATTCCAAAATATTTTTTGCGCAAAATTTAAATACACAGTTCGCCATAAATTATATATATATTACAAGTATTGTTTTTAATAATTTTATTTATGTACGTATATACTACTTTTGTAGATCTTTCTATAAATATATAGACATGCACAAATTCTTATAAACATTTAATTTTATGCTGAAATTTACTCCATGAAAAATCAGGCGAAATAAAATCGAGTATAGCAACCATTCTAAAATATTTTGATTATTGGAAATGCCTTTTAAAATGTTCTTTGTTATTGGGGCAGTAAACTATAATAAAAGATCAAAATATTTGACACTATTGAAATTATATTTCTCATCATACCTATTATTATACTTTTAAAATGCGTTTGAAGTATTACTTGTTTAAAAAAAAAAATTTTTTTTATCATATAAAATTATATATATATATATACATTAAAGATACGTACTGGTGTTATACGTAATAAATTAAATCATTTCAAAAAGCGACAATGTCTATTAAACTTTAAAGATACACTTTGTAGTAGCTTAAATTACCTCCAGGTATGCTTGGTATTGATGTTTTCCATCATATTTTATTGACACAATATTGACTGTTTAATAATGTGTATTAATTTTATATGCAATTAATATTCAAATAAATGTATTTATTAATTTTAATACTAGAACTCGGATTCATTTTTGAATTGTAACTAACTATGAATCTTTTAACTTTTTTTCTTATATTTCTCTCCTAGTAATTTATCTTTAATTTTCATATCGAAGAGCATACCGCAGTATATGTGGAGTTTATTTTAAACTGCTTATAAATAATGATTATATTACTTCAATATTTACCTGTTATTTAATTTATGCTAATATGTATCCAAGCCATTATCCTGTATGATTTGAGGCAGAGATAGATTTGCTGACTTAACTTCTAAATATCCATAAATCATATTTTATGCTTATCATTCCACTTCCTAAAGATCATACGAAATGATGAGTAACAAACCATACAATTATTTTACTATTTAACTCATTCCATTTTAAGGACTAATGATAGAATAGCATTCAAATTTCCAGACTAGTTTTGGATTATTGGTCTTTATCAATAAAAGCATGTAATTGAAGTTCCTGAAATAAATATTGTTGTTCGAGAGCATACTTTTATATTTATATAAGCATATTGGTTCAGGTTCAAGATCACAGAGTGATCAAACTTAGAGTTTTAGTATAAAAATATAAAAAATAACAGTGGCTTTTAAATATGTGGATATATATTTGCACTAAAATTTTTGCTTTTGTTTTAATGTGTGTGAAGTTAATAAATTTAAGAGGGACTGAAAATACTATCACTGAGTTATCATCGTAATACATGAAATCTTTATAATATGAAAATAAGTTCAATTATTTATTTATATAAGAATAAGCCCCATATATAAAATCATCTCTTTTGGGCCATTATAGTTCTGACCTTGCTGTTAACATTGCTAGACATCACTAAAAAAAAAACAATGATGTTTAGTGACAAACCATTTGATTTTTAAGTGTAAAAGATACCGAGCAAGACAAATAACTAATTTACTCTACAAACATTCTTGTCCATTCCACTATTATTAATCTATTTTTATTATTCATATAGAAAATAAATAGAACATTTGCTGCTTTCCAATATATATATATAATACAGCATCGTGCTGCTTTCCAATATATATATATATATATATATATATATATATATATATATATATATATATATAATACAGCATCGTGGTGTTATTGGTACTTTAATTCTGAGGTTAATAGTAAGAAACTCTAGGGACTTTCTTCTTAAGTTACTGATAGTTTTTAACTCAAGTATCTATTGAGTTTTCTTGGTGGCTTATGAATATGTGTGGGAACAAAGTTTTTATACAGATATTTACAATAATATAGACAAAATTAAATTAAAACTTTTTATTCCCAAAATGTTATAAAAATATCAGCTAAGATAATAGTTGGTCACAGGGGTTCTAAGAACCCTCAGATAGTAAAACAAACCATCATTTAATGATAACCATTTATTTAAGTATTTACATTTGTAGACCACATTTTAATGATGGAAGATTACAAGTAATGGTCGATGATTTTGTTAATATTAATTTGGACATTGTAGGAGTTTGTGAAGTCATAAAAAAGATGAAGAAACAATTGTTTTAAAAATGAGGTTTGCATTTTACCAGAAAAGCACAGAAATTGCAACTACAAATGCAATGGGATTCATAATAAATAAAAAGTGGAATAAGAACATTGTGGAGATTAAAGGTATATCAGATAGAATTGTAAGATTGATTTTCCAATTAATAAAAGATATCAAATAGAGATTATTCAAGATTATGCTCCAACAACTTCTCAGTGCAATGGAGAAGATTGGGTTTTAGTATGGATGATGACAAAAATGCTTGACTTAAATGTAAAAATTGATTAGATTGAACAATAAATTTGATAAGAGTAAATTTGAGAAAGAGTTCCATTATTAAACTACAAATCATGAACTCTTACCTTGAGGAAAATATAAAACTGAAATTTACATGAAAGTGTCCACATTGTAATATAGCAGAATTGAATTATATGGAAACTAACAGAAAATATGTATTACAATATTGTAATTTTGTAATAGATTCAATACAGGAAGCGATTATCAGTTACTGAAAATAAGATGTATAAAGAAAAACTAGAAAGAATAAAACTATTAAAACAAAATTAACAGTTGATATTTTTAACTTTTTTAAATATTCAACAAATTTAAATTAGAACTGGTAAACCGTTTTCAAACATTAATTGCTTTTTAAGATGGTTCAGATTTCAATAAAGTCAATATGAATATAACTTATAGTTTATTAAGAACTGCAATAAAGTTAGTTGATACAAAGGAGCAGCAATTTTCAGAAATTTTTTTAATGATTCAAAAATACTATATGAAGAAAACATTGAATATGAAAAAATAACACAAAAATGATTCGTGAAGAAGAATATCAAGAATTTTGTAAAATGATATAAAAAACAATTAAAACTAATAGAAGAAAATATAATTGTAAATTAACAAGGAAACATGAGATAAAAGTAAAAATCTCAAAACTTATTTTTGTAATAAGAAGAAAAGATAAAACTAAGTAAAAAGAGAAATGATATCAAGAAATGTGTGTAATAGTTATATAAAATATTATATAGCAATAATGAAAACAAATATCCCCTACAATTGCTTCATCTTCTAAGTTTCCCAAAATTTTACATAAATAGACATTCAATAAAATTTATAAAAAACGAAATAAACACCAGAAAATGATGGAATTGTATTACAATTGACATTTTAAAAGAAGTTCTACCAGACCTTTGGAATAATGCAGTAGTGATATCAATATTTAAAAAAGGTGATAAAGAAGGCATTAGATATTACAAATCTGTCAGTCTTCTATTAGTTCCAAACCAAAATTGTTATTATGATAATTACAACTCCTCTAAAGGAGAGTGTGGGTTTTAACTAACTTAACAGTAAGTACAGATTATGTAAGTCATGTAGATTTTGAAGCCCTTGCCATTGTGTTTTCAAATAATTCTTCAAAGCTGCAAAAAGTCTTACAAAAGCTATCAGAATAAAGTAAGAAAGTTTAAAGTTAGGTATTGAAAAGTTTAAAATTATGGTCAATGTATTTTCTCATTGTTCGATGTACTGATCGTAAACTGAAGTTATAATTTTGTTAGAAATAATATTAAATATCAATATGTGTCTGTTTTTTTTTAAGTTTTTAATAGATATGTTTTACTAGTTTTTAATTATTAATTTAAGACTTTGATAGTAAACAGAAATGCAATACAAAGTCTTCAAACTACTCATCAAAGAATAAAAAATGTATCTTAAGCATAGCAATATGTCTATATAATATAAATACAATGTCCGTTAATTAAAACAAAATTGTAATTATAATAAAAATAATAAATGTAACGGTAATAAACTAATATAAACAATCCTTAAACCCGCAGAAGTATAGTTTATTACCGTAAAATGTATTATTTTTATTATAACACACACATATATATATATGAAAAACAAAACAAGTTTTATATACGTAAAAACCTGCTATCGCTTGTATTAATGATCAATAGATGGAGCTTTACCAAGACCTCCAAACAAGCGTATTTGTTTACATAAACGTCAGAGTCAATATTCACTGTCTCTTTCATTTTGCTCCACCTTCAGATCAGCTGATTTCAAGCTGATTTGCTCTCATCAATGAAGGGATAGGAATTAGAAACTAGACCTAAATATATATATATGGGCTGCAGAAAAGATTTTGCTATTAACTGACTGAAAGGAGACCCTTTGATTCCTCTTGGTGGCCTTAAAGGAACTGACCAGGGCAAATTCCTAATGTCCACTTCATACATTCTTGTCATTGCAGCTGTTATTACTATGTGAGTATTCATATAGTATACAAACATGGATGGCTGCTCACCAACACGCATTGGACAGCATGGTGAGTTTATTGGGTTTTTACCCAATCATGAAAGACAAAAATAAATCATGGTCCTTATTCCCAGGAGCCTGTATTGTCACCAACCAAGGCAGCGGCTGGTAGCCAAAGATGGAGGGTGCTAAGAATCCTCTGATTGCAGACTCAAGCTGCCATTTGATGATGAGTTTTTATTTAGATAGTTACAACAGCAGATCACTTTCAAGTGAAGGAAGATTGCAAGAGTTAGAAGAAGAACTGTCTTAGAATAAATGGGACATTATTGGACTTTGTAAAGTTAAAAGAAAAAGTGAAGAAACATTTCATTTAAAAAGTGGACATATACTCTACTATAAAGACACAACTATTGGAAATACAAGTGGAGTAGGATTCATTATAAATAAAAATATGAAGAATTCATTATAAATAAAAATATGAAGAATAACATTGTGGAGATTGATGGAGTATCGGACAGAATGGAAAGATTAGTTATACAACTTAATAGCAGATACCAAATATAGATTTATGCCCCAACAAGTTCTCATAGTGATGGAATAGTAGAAGATTTTTATATGGATGTACAAAAGGCTTTTTATCAGAGTAAACAGCATTTTTAAGTTGTTATGGGAGAGATTTAATGCTAGAATTGGTAAACAAATGAAAGATGAAAATGTTGTAGGTAATTTTTGTTATGGTAATAGAAATGAGAGAGGACATAGACTTGTGGAGTTTGCAGAAAAAAAACCTTTATATTATGAATTCTTTTTTTTTTGAGAAAAATGTTAAAAGGAAATGGACATGGAAGCATTCAAATGAAGGTACATTAGAATTGGATTATATTTTGACCAACAGAAAATACATATTTCAAGATTGTAATGTTCTTAATAAATTTAACACAGGAAGTGATCACCGATTAATAAGATGTAAGATACATGTTAATGCAAAACTAGAGAGACAAAAATTATTAAGAAAAACAATATTTACAGTTGATATTCCTAATCTTCAGAAACATTCTAATGAATTCAAATTAGAACTTACAAATCGGTTTCAAGTATTAATAGATTTTGAACATGATTCAGATTTGAATGAAATAAATCTGAAAATAACTGATACACTTTTAAAAACTGAAAGAAAGATAGCTGGTAGTAAAAAGTACCAATTGACTAATAAAATTTTTACCGAGACTAGAGAATTTATGAAGAAAAGAAGGAATATGAAGATATACAAAAATGATGCATTAAAAAAGATTGAATATCTCGAATTTTGTAAAATGGTGAGAAAAGATTTGAAAAGGATATAAGAAAGTATAATTGTGAACTAGCAAGGAAAGTTGTAGAAGAGAATAGAAGTCTAAAGAGGGTAAAACAACATTTTGGTAGTGGTAGGAAATTTATATTTGCAATAAGAAAAAAAGATGGCATTATTACTAAAAAGAGAGATGACATCATGAAATGTGTAGAAGACTTCTATCAAGAATTATATAGTAATAAAGAACAAGTGCCTCCTATACCTATTATATCTTCTGAATTGCCTAGAATTATAAATGAAGAAGTGAGACATGCAATTAAATTTATGAGACTCTAGGTAATGATGGAATTATAATTGATATATTAAAAGAAGCAGGTGAAGAAATATATTTTTTTTTACCAAAGTTATAATCCAAATGTCTAAATGATAAAGATGTACCATATGATGGGAAGAATGAAATATTAATATTAATATTTAAAAAAGGTGATAAAGATGATATTAGAAATTACAGACCTATCAGTCTTTTATCAATTTTATACAAAAATTTTATTAAGATAATTACAACTCGTGTACAGAAAACACTGGATTTCCACCAACCAAGAGAACAAAGCTGGATTTAAGGGTGGTTTTAGTACAGTAGATCATATCCAGATATTGAGAGAAGTTATAGAAAGGACAAATGAATATGAGTTGCCTTTATGCTTTGGATTTGTAGATTATGAAAAGGCATTTGATTCTATAAACATTTTTTCAGTGATTAAAGCATTGGATCATCAAGGTGTAGATCCAGGATATTGTCATATTTTAAAGAATATTTATAAAAATGCAACAGCAACAATTAGATTACATAATGATAGTAGGAAAATCAACATTGAAAAGGGTGTAAGACAGGGTGACTCCATATCTCCAAAACTTTTTACAGCAGTGCTGCAAGTAGTATTTTGTGGATTAAAATGGGAAGCTAAAGGAGTGAAAGTAAATGGAGATTATTTAAGTCATTTAGATTTTGCAGATGATGTAGTTGTTTTTGCAAATAATGCTTTAGAGCTACAGGAAATGTTGCAGGAGTTATCAGATGAAAGTAGGAAAGTAGGACTAAAGATAAATGTTAAAAAGACTAAAGTAATGTTTAATAGACTTTCTCAAAATATGAAAATAAAGATTGATTATGATGAGTTAGAAGAAGTTAACAGTTACAAATACCTTGGTCAGATTATTAATACAGATGAAAACATAATAGATGAAATTAATCATAGAATTAAACTTGGTTGGACTGCTTTTGGTAGAAATAACTTAATACTAAAAGGAAATATGCCTATGTGTTTGAAAAGGAAGGTTTTTAATAAATGGGTTTGCCAGTTCTTACTTATGGATCTGGATCTGGGACTTTAGTAGAAGAGCAATACAGAGACTTCAGGCCACTCAAAGAAGTATGGAGAGATGCATGTTGGGAGTAACAATAAGAGATTGAAAATGCAATGTAAGGGTAAGAGAACAAACAGGTGTTACTACTTTATTGAAAAAATTAAAAGACTGAAGTGGCATTGGGCTGGACATATTGCTAGAAGGGATGATAATAGATGGACAATTGAAATTTTGAACTGGATTCCAAGAGATTGTAAAAGACTCAGAAAGAGACCACATGTGAGATGGATGGATGAAATAAGAAAGTATGCAGGAGTGATGTGGAGAAGAGAAGCTAAAGATAGGAAAACATGGTTTGAACTTTGAGAGACCTTCATCTTGCAGTGGATTAATAATGATTGATGATATATATATGATCAATAGATGGAGCTTTACCAAGACCTCCAAACAAGCGTATTTGTTTACATAAACATCAGAGTCAATATTCACTGTCTCTGAGGGTGGAGCAAAATGAAAGAGACAGTGAATATTGACTCAGACGTTTATGTAAACAAATACGCTTGTTTGGAGGTCTTGGTAAAGCTCCATCTATTGATCATTAATACAAGCGATAGCAGGTTTTTACATATATAAAACTTGTTTTGTTTTTCATAAATGTACCTTTAAAGTTTTCTTGCAATGATATAGATTGCAGAAGCTTTGATTTTGTGGAGAAACTGAACTGTTATCAGACCCACATAGCTATCTAGTTTGATAGGCTGAGTTTGAAGACATTTAGGTGTCTAAAAATTCATGCTTGCAAACTGATAGAAACGTTTTGCATAAACCTTTGGAGATAAAATTTAGGTTTAGTTTCTAACTCCTATCCCTTCTTTTAGTTTCTAACTCCTATCCCTTCACTGATGAGAGCAAATCAGCTTGAAATCAGCTGATCTGAGGGTGGAGCAAAATGAAAGAGACAGTGAATATTGACTCTGACATTTATGTAAACAAATACGCTTGTTTGGAGGTCTTGGTAAAGCTCCATCTATTGATCATTAATACAAGCGATAGCAGGTTTTTATGTATATAAAACTTGTTTTGTTTTTCATAAATGTACCTTTAAAGTTTTCTTGCAATGATATAGATTGCAGAAGCTTTGGTTGTGTGGAGAAACTGAACTGTTATCAGACCCACATAGCTATCTAGTTTGATAGGCTGAGTTTGAAGACATTTAGGGGTCTAAAAATTCATGCTTGCAAACTGATAGAAACGTTTTGCATAAACCTTTGGAGATAATATTTAGGTTTAGTTTCTAACTCCTATCCTTCACTGATGAGAGCAAATCAGCTTGAAATCAGCTGATCTGAGGGTGAAGCAAAATGAAAGAGACAGTGAATATTGACTCTGACGTTTATATAAACAAATACGCTTGTTTGGAGGTCTTGGTAAAGCTCCATCTATTGATCATTAATACAAGCGATAGCAGGTTTTTACGTATATAAAACTTGTTTTGTTTTTCATATATATATATATATGGAATAGAGAACAAGCTGCTCCATTGACATTATCAAAATAATTAAAAGATTGAAAAAGAATTGGATGTGATATATCTTTAAAAGCACTGATAATCATTGTACATTTGAAGTTTTAAATTGAATCCAAAGATTTTGTAAAAATAATAAAAAGAGATAGATGGATGAATGAAATAAAAAAGTGAAGAGTGTTATATGAAGAATAAAGACTAGTAATTAAAATAAAAATTAATCTTGTAAAGATTATTCTGCAGTAAATCCGTAATCGTTAAAAATAATGATGGCAATGAATTTAATCAGTCGTGTTATAAAAATCTGATTTGTATTATCTAGATTGTATTGCATGCAATTTATCAGCATCTCTAATTGAATATAATATTACTTGCAAATACTTTCACCAAGTCATGTTATAGGCAAATTCATGTTTATCATTGACATCTTTTATCAAAAATTCCTGCATATGACCTTGTATTCTATCAATTATTTCAAAATCTAGACATTACATATATTGAAGAAGGTTATCATATTATTAATTTTCAAAGATTACTTTTTATCTGCTTCAATTTGTGTTTATAATGTAATCAAATAATGTGTGCATGTGTGCTGTATATTCTATTTTAACTATTATTATTAATTGTCATTTAAATTATTTAGCATATATATTATAATGGATAAATAGTTACATGCTCACAATTTCTAGAAGGCGCTACTAGATAATAAATCTAACGGTTTTCCAATAACCAATTGTAATTTAATATTGATAATTAATGTAAGAAAATATCAAAGAAAAAATTAAGTTTCCTAGCAAAGTCACAATTACAAACAAATATTAGAAACTATAAATTACAAAATAAAACTAAATGTTAAAAATAAAAGACAAGTTTACCTGGTATGAGTTTCATTTGGACACCTATTAAATTGGCATATCAATAGTTTATATTTTATAACTCAAGTAATAGTCAGTAATAAAAAGAAGCAAAACAATTTATTATTAAACAAAATAATTTATTAAAAAAATAAAATAACAATAATGTCATTGCAATAGTTATCAATATCTAAATTAATATATCAAAATCAATAAACACATATATAATCAACAATATGAGATATTGTCAAAACAAAGCAAGCTATCCTTATCTCAATACTTACACTAAGGCTATAAAATTAAGCAATGAGTGAAATTCTTGTTATATATAAGCTTAACTCTGTACTACAATATTTTACGTAATGACATAAAAATAACAACTATCCTAAAAATTTCATATATAAAATATTTAAATATTAATTCTTGTCAAGCGTTGTTAGCCGAGAGGTCATCACACCCATCTTGCAAGCAAGTAGTTGGTTGCAGACGGGTGTGGGTTCACATCCCGACGATGCTATGACATATGAGAAAAAAAATATTAATTCTTCATCATTACAGTGTAATTTATAAAGATGTAAACATTACCTATGCTTAAGAAAGTATTCACTACAAAAATGAAATCTTTACAAAACCTGGAACTAACAAATAATCTCAAGCTAAACATATCAATAATATCTCAGTTGCCAATACATACAGTATCAGTCAAATCCCATATATATATATATATATATATATATATATATATATATGATATGAAGATATATGTGTGTAAATGATGATATATATATATATATATATATATATATCATCATTTAAAGGGTCATTATTTAAATTGATAAATATAATTAAATAACACAGATTATATATTTCAAAACATGTCTTGAAATATTACAACTATAAAATAAAATCAACTAGCATTTATTACATATGTATTATTTTTGAATAATATATTAAAACATTTTGAAATTATTACATACATGTAACTTTGATAATGATGCACATAGTGATCAATCCAATATTTAAGATTTGACAATTTTGTTAATATCAGTATTAATTATTTATATAAAATAATTTATTATAAATCAAACAAAATATTTAATAGAAATTTATAAACTGTTTTATCACTTTAATTCATTTCCCAGTAAATAAACATAAATGTCTTTCTACAAATTTATAAATATAGCAGATGATCTCTTCATTATGATGCTTCATTTGAAATATAGATGATATGTTGAAAGGAAGATGTAAAAAAAAATATAATTTTTACTCTTAGTAGATTATTCACTTGAGTATTGGTTCTCTAATTTTGGGATAAAAACTGTTTATTTACTTGAGAGTTTAAGATCCAATGTTTTTTTTTAAAAATTCAGCAGCCAATGACTCTATTCATGTGATCAAAACAGTTTTCTTGATAAGAGATAATTTTCCAATACAACCATAAATAAATTCTTTAAAATGAATATTTTAAAATTAAGCAGTTGAATTTCATTTTGTATAATCATTTAGTAAAATTTGGTGGAAGATAATTATTATTTGACAACTATTTTTTTGAAGTGCAACATGGCAACAAAGAAAAAAGAAAAATGTATGGTGATCATAGGAAATTTAAAAGAGTGCAGATGGTTCTGTAAAAATGATAAGTAAAAATAAAAGCTTGATTTCCCTCTTTAAACACAATTTATATTGATCATTGTGTTTTTAAACTTTCTTTGCACTACACAATAAGATGCCTAAGTGCTTAAATACTTTTTCCATAAATTGTAAAGATCATGGATTCAGTAGTTGGGGTGTAAAATAAATAATGGCAAAAGTCTTTATCATAGTTTTGTTTCATTCTGTAAAAAAATAATGACCACTACTCTGATCTACTTTTATATATTAAAGACAATTTGTTAGCTGGAAAGACAATTTTGAAATAATTTGCATCATATCTTGAAGATATCAAGACATTATTACTTCAAAAAGAACCTGAATATTTTATGTAATGATGAATGGTTGCAAAATTTTATTATGTTGTTGATATAGCACTTCATTTTAATCATTTAAAGTTACAATGAAATAATGAAAATGTAAGATACTCTCTTGAAAATAATATCTTTTTTCAAAATCCAGCTAATTTGTTTATGAAGAATTTAAAGTTTTTTTAATTGAATGTCACTTTTTTTAACAAAGAATGACATCTTTGCTAATCATATTCTAGGACAGATTATTAAAAAATCGTAAAGGAACTATAATATAGAATGTCATTATCAAAGTATAGGTTTAAAGATTTGGACACAATCTTTCAGTAATTTATTAACAGCTAGTTTTGCTAATATCCTAAGAGATTGTTGAGAACACTTAAAACCGTCGTTTTTAAGTATGACAGACTATCTCTTTGTTGATTTTAAAAATAAAACTGTATTAATAGAGTAAATTAGAACAAGCCCATTATCCACTAAAACTATTTATAACAAAACTATTAAAATGGCTACAAATATAATGAATCAATAATTTGATGATTTAAAAGAAAATCTGCATTTTCTCTCACTTGTAATAAATCAAGGGGTATAAAAACCTTTGCCATGTGTGTCAACATGTATTAACTACAAGTTTTCATGAAAAGTTATTGGCCTTATTACTTTTTAAAATGTGAATTCGAAACCGAGATAAATGTGCTATAATTTTTGGAATTCTTAACCAAAATAATAATATTAATACTAACAGCAACACCAAAAAGTAATTTCACTTGCCATCAAATTGCTCTGTAAGCATGCTAAGAAAAAATAAAGACTTTATTTCTCTCTTTAAACATGATATCAATCGTCATGTTTTACCTTTCCTTGTACTATCCATCAAGATGCATAACTTCTTAAATATTTCTTCTATAAATTTATAGATCATGGATTTTGTAGTTGACATGTAAAATAAAAAAACCGCAAAAGTCTTTATTATAGTTCTGTTTCTTTCTGTAAGAAATCAATGACCATTACTCTGATTTACTTTTATATATTAAAATCCATTAGTTAGCCAGTAGGACAGTTTTATCTTGGCAATATCATGACATTATTATTGCAAAAAGAATCTGAATATCTGGAATTATGTAATGAGGAATGGTTGCAAAATTTTACTTTATTGTGGAATCATTTAAATTTAAAGTTACAATGAAGAAATGAAATTGCACATATTCTTTTAAAAACAATACTTTTTTTTTTCAAAAACCACCTAATTTGTTTATGAAGAAATTAAAAAAACCAATATTTAATTCATTTCGATATCTTAAAAATTATTGAAAAAGTACCAATGATTACATTTATACCAAATTCTTTGTAACAACTAGAGAAGAGATGGAAAAAAATTTGAAAGGTTATTTTAATAATTTTAAAGTTGAAAAATCACTTTTATATTTTTAACAATGTCTCTGACTGGAAGCAAATACATGAAGACATAAAATTTTTATTATTCTACAAAATTGTTCCACTCAATTTTGAATTGCCAGTAAGAGATATGAAAAACAATGATTTGAAATCTAAATTTTGACTTTAACAATTTACTTTGAAAACCTAAAACGAACAAAGGCAAATTCATTTGCAAAGCAGAAATGTGAAAAAAAAATCTATCCAATCGTTACTTAGAAAATCAAAATCTTTTCTAAACATGGAATAAATAGTCTTCTCCATTGTATAATCAACTCACAATAATTGCTTTTGAAATTTTGACATTTTTTGGATCACTTATTTTTAGGGAACAAACTTCCAATTTGAATCTTATAAAAATCAAATTAAAAAGCCAACATAGCAACATGATCTTTTAATGTTGCTTTAAACTGAAAATTTTATATTATCCCCTAAAATTAGATCAACTTTGTAATTTTTTGTTTTGCATTTTCATTTTATTTATTTTTAAGGGAATTCAATTATCAGTACTTATGCAACATATTTTGTTATATTTTATTATTAAATGAATGTTCAAGCATAACCATTCACAAATCCTCTTTTTCAACTACCTAATTTTCATCTCTTTTTTCTCAACTCTTTTAATATGTTGGTTGGGATTTTAACCAAAATGTCTCTTCGTGTTAAAAAAGAGTGTCAATCCCTGATATAGACAATAAATTGTTTTTGTTAATTAATTGATAAACTGTTATTATAAAACTATGGTTTGTGCTAATATATTTATGTACATATGATTTAATTTAGACATATATTTATTTACTTAAACTTAAACAGAACTAATTTGCAATCCCTGTATTAATAATCCATATACACTTTTTATTATTTAAAGTGCTTGTATTTTCCTGCTTTATTAAACATGGTTAAAAAGTAGTTTTCTGTTCCCTAATCTAGAATCATATAGTAAGGTTGAGTAATCAATAAATTTTAGTGCATTCACATTTTCAGACTAGTTTGCATAGTATGGCTACCAAATAGGAGTCTAGATATAATATATATTATGTAACAACACTATCCTGCAGTATTTATTGTTCATTAAAGCCTACAATAGAAGTTTCTAAGGTTCAATAAATAAAAACACTTTATACAAATATGAATGTTTCTTTCTTCCCTTCACTGTTACATTTGTCTTATAATTACACAATAATAATTTTTAAATCCTAAAATATATTTATATTTTTTTTTTAAATTTAATTGCATAGTTTTATTTAACAATATTTTTTTTACTATAAAATTTAGTGATTATCTAAGTCACAATTGAGTTATGCACTTTTAGATACATATATTTTTAGTAACCAATTTGATCTCTCCAATGATAATTCTCACTTATTTGTATAAATTTATGTATTCTTATTACCCTTGTTATGATGAGTTTCTAATTTTATTCAGTAAAAAGTTATTCACATTATATTTTATTCCCCACACAAATACATGACCCCATAAAAAATATGAAAAAAAAAGTACATGACCCATTAATATTTCTTTAATACAACCTAATAATATGAAATATGACATATGTAATATTATTAAAAATAGTCTTTGCTTGGATCATGGCTTATTTTTTATCATTTACCAAATATTAAAAATTTCTAAAAAAAATGTTTTTAAATCTGGGTGACTTTCTTGGTATGAAAATACTAATGCTTGAAATATATTTTGCTTTCCAATTGCATATTCTTATGATGATTATTGTGTTTTTATTTAGAGAGAAGATACCAGATACGAACATAGGAGCATAAGAGCATATAGAAGATACTGACATTAAACTTCTAACTAAACATTTAAATATTACAATTTTCAATACAATAAACACATAGTGACAACATACATTTTTTTTATAAATAATGAAGGAAACAAATACTGATATGTTTATTACTAATGGAAAGAAAATTGTTGATAAAATTTCAAATGTAATATTCTATTCAAATGGGTGTACCAGTGTGGATCCAGTTACATTGGTGAATTAAATTGTCCACTAAAGTAAAAAAATCTATGAACATGAACTTTTGTATAATACTTTACATATTCTATGAATACATTTAAATCTGTATTTGTATAACATTCAGTTATTTATAATAGAAACTTTTGCTTTGATAGTGTTTTAGTTTTGCCTAGAGAAAATTATTTAAAGAAAGAAAAATCATAAAAGTATATTTTATAAATATGACAAATAATTAATTATATAAACAATTTAATTTTAATAATGTACTTAATTATGGAAATTTATCATCCATGTGGTAACATTAATGTCGTGTGACTTTAATGAGATTTACTTTTTTAAATTTTATTTATAAAATGCTTCTCAGGATTGAAAATGTGTTTCTTTTGTAATGACATTTTTTACAATGTTTCTAAGTTTTTATTGGATTATATATATGTGCTAAAAACTCTAAACAAGCTTATTTTTTATGATAAATGCTACAAGAGAACGTATTCGAAATCTTTATCTAGGATTGTTCCCATTCGAAATAGTTATCTAGACTTCAAATTTTTTTTATCTAGGGTTTCAAATTTTTTTATCTATGATTGCCAGTTTCGAGTTATGACTCTTTTCAGTCAAAAGCTAGCACACCAGATTTAAAATAATAACTCAAGCTAAGCATTTATATAATAGTTAACTCTTAAGCAGAAGATATGAAATTTTCAGACATCTGCATGTCTTTAAATTTAGCTCCAACTAAAATACTCATATGGGCCTAAATTTAATCCAGAAATATCATATATTAATAGGCTTATAAATGTAATTTAATCAAAGCCACAACAGCCAAATAATAATAATAATAAAATCAAATCATATAACACATGACTTATATAGCTTGCATTTACAAATATGTAAAATAAAGAACGTGCTAATGTCATTTATCATTTAAAAAAAAGCTTATTTACCACTATTAGGATGATTTTTATTTTGTATATTTGTAAATGCAAGCTATATAAGTCATGTGATATATGACTTGATTTTATTACTATTATTATTTGGTTGTTGGGGCTTATTCTCAATCTCATGTTTTATCTATGTACCATATGCGGTGCAGTGTGTACTATTCAGTCTTATATTGTTTTTCTTTTACCTGACTAAAGTCAATAATTTAGTGATTCCTTTGCTACTAGCTGCTATGTTCGTGCAAACAATAATTAAAAACTGTCCGTAAAATTTTAAATTCACCTAATATCCAATCACATTAGTGATTATATATTACTTTGATGTCATGTCGTCTGAAAGTTGAAAACAGAAAATAAAGCGATATTTAAATTGTTTTAAACAAAATGCAATATGTTTGCTAAAAAGAAAAAAAAAGTAATTATCTTTTAAAGAAAAAATATATATCGGTATATATAAGAGTATAGGGTTTTAACTTTTGTTTTTGTTTTTTAAAAAAAAACTTTAAATAAATCTAATAGTTTTTCTGTCTGTGCGTGGGTGTATTATTAATGAAATTTACTCACTAGTATAATTAATTATTTTTCCTTGAAGTTTTCATTTTAATATATATCATAATTCACTGTTAGCTTCAGGCTCAACCATGTAAAATAACAATATATATATATCAGACATTTCAGGTAACTAATATTTGTCTTTAATTGCATAAAAAATTATATGTTTGTTGCGGAAATATAAAAAATTATGAAGTAATTAACTAATTGCAACTATATTAAACGTCAATAGTTTTCTATTTTAATATTTTACATAGTTGATCCCGTTATCAGTCACATGATATTATGGAGTGTGTGGTGACTTTTTTATTCTCTTGTGGTTAATAGCACTATTTGTTGGCTATAGATTCCTTTGATGGTACAAATTAAAAATAAAAAAATATACTGATTCATCAATTTAACAAAAATCTGAAAATGGCTGTATTTTATACACAAAGTACTAGAAATGGACTAACAATGTTGCTGATTAGGCTTTGAGAGCAGTTGGGAGATCACTGGTAAACTCATTTTTTATTGTTATTTCAATGAGCAAAAGAAATGCATATTTTCCATAATATTTATAATTCCCTTTACCAAATAACCGTATATGTAAATTGTGTGGAAAAAATTAATCTTCACAAGTGTGCTATTGGATTGATGTATTAAATTTTCATGCACTTACCATTTAATAAGTATTTTAAATTTATTATGCTTTATTAAAGCACTTATAGATGGATGAATGCATGTATATTTAATATATCAATGCAATAGCACATGAGTGCAAATTAATTTCCTTCCACAAAATCTACATATATTTATAAAACTCAGCAAAATAATTGTAAAATACTTATTATAAAAATGTATTCATGATTATATTTACATATTACTGAAATATGTTTTAATATTAAAAATACAAGTTAAAAAATGTAGTAAGGTAAAAATAAATTGGAAATTGAAAATGCTTTCCAAACACTTTTGCACAGGATTTTTGTGACATTTTAATAATTAGAATTGTGATTTTAAATTTTACAAAAGAATTTCATAGCTTTATGATGACTTAACCATAATTTATGTGGGTTTAAATTGCAATTAGTCAAAATTTTCATAATTTATTTTAAACAGCATTGTGATAATTGTTCAGTATGAAAAAAAAGTTATTGTTCTTTTTATGTTATTTCATATCATTATTTTTTTTTTATATTTACAAAGCACACATATCATTTTTAGAATTTTTTATCCTTTACAAAATTATATTTCTCATAAATCAAATATAATTTATTGGTTCATAATGTAAAATACAGGTATTAATACTAAAACAAAATACTGACATATAACTCAAGGGGTCAGTAGGGTTAATGCAAAAAATCATTGTAACATTGACAAATTATGTTCTATCCATATATATATATATATATATATGGTGTATAAATAATAATTTTTATTTTAATTTATATAATAATAAAAGTCTATGAATATGTGCATATGATTTTTTTAAAAAGTTAATGTAAATATACCATATTATCTATCTATATAATAAAATAGAAATCCTTGCATAGTTCTAGCATATTTAATTATATCATATTTCAGCTAGATGAATAAGTTAATTAGGTTAGTAAAATATTAAATTAATATATATTATATTTATCATAAATAATTTGCACTAATTAGGTAAGATTATGCTGCTATTCTAATGAAAACCTTGGATAATTGTCCATGATTGTTTAAAATTCCTTATAACAGTTTTAATCATTGAAAATACTAAGAATAAAACTTTCAAATAACATTCAAAATTTGCATTTTTCTTTTGTTGCTGGAATTGTTAATTAATTTATATCATGCTTGTTATTTTTTATTAAATGTTAAATACGGTATATTGTACTTTTCAGGATTATTATTACAAAATGATATTTTAATGATAATTTAAATAAAATTGAATTTGTTATTATCTTAATAATATTTTCTAAATTATTGCTTTCAATTGTGCCTTATATAGATAATAAATCATGTAATAGATATTGGATTATGTAAAGGTAAAATTTGTTGCAAATTATTGTTTATAAAAACTACTTGAACTTCATAGGATTATCTACAAGATATAAACTTCATATATGACTGCACTAAGTAGATGATACGATTTTATTGTTCAAATATAAAATGCAACATTCATTTCAACAGGATAAAATCAGATAGGTATAAGTAAGGATATTTATACTTTACATAAGTCTCCTAATACACAATTAATATTCTGCTATGATTATTTTTATAATTGTATGAAAACTAATATATGTTATTAAAAAAGATTAAGAAAATATTTTTTAATGTAAGTTGTAAACATTCATGCATATTAATCATTGATTTAAACATACCAATCTTCAACACAGAGAACTTTGAACCCAACCATTTCTGATAAATATATTAATTTATTATTATTAATCATTTATTACATAAAGATTATTCCTAGATCAAATAAACATTAAACTTCAATTAAATATACATTTCATTATGGAAATTTATCACTCATGTGGCAACATTAATGTTGTGTGACTTTAATGAGATTTATTATTTTTAATTTTACTAGTTTATTTATTTACTTTTTTGCCATTAAATTGTTGATTTATATATTACATATAATATTTTTTATAACAGGTATTATACTTTTATATTTATTATATATAAAGGACTTGAACTTATATTTCAAGCTCCCTACATCTATTCTATCTAGTTTAAACACATATAACCACGTATAAGTAAAATAAGATAAATGATCTCTAATGTACCATTTTATGCTGAACCAACTGATGATTGCTGGTTCACCACAAAATACTTATATTGTACATCATTTATCTTTATTACATATATGTTGTCATGTGTATCAGTTATATAAGATGGAGTGGATAGCTATAGGGAGCCTGAAAGTCTGAGTCGAGTCCTGTCTAATTATATTAATTTTTTTATAATATATATATAAATTAAAGAAGCAACGATGATATCTAGGAATAGAGGTGGTTTAATGAATAGACAATTGGCTAATATAAAGACAACAGAATTGTGGGAAATTTGAATGGATTGAATGATGGGTAATGCAAGTTTTTATTTTTTGTACGTTTATATTAACATTTGATAAAGATTGTCAGTGAAACAATTGAAAGTACTTCTGGTAAATAATATATTATTTAATTTTGAATACTGTGTTAAATATATTTGTTTGAATTATTATATTTAATTTTGAATACTGTGTTAAATATATTTGTTTGAATTATATATATATATAAGCAGTCCTGGTTCATGATGAAATGCATCCTGCAGTTATTTCACTGTTTCAGATATATTTATTCAAAAGCTTTAAAAATGGCCAATGGAATGGAAGTATTAGTATATATAATACACTAAATTTCACTTAGCATAAAATAGAGTTTCTACAAATATTACTCATGTATTTTCACAATGTTTAACTAAATTTAATTAGTACAATTTTGATTGTCTAATATTCTTCTTCAGTTTGTACAATATAACGACCTTATAATTGAATCTAATAAAGCATTGTGATAAGACAATGAAAAAAAATAGAATAGGAAGCTTGTTTCTTAAATATAAGAAATGCATAATGATTAAGAAGATATAGATCATCTTCGTAATGTAAAATATGTTAACTGCCAGTGGAACATTAATGCATTAAAAGTAGTAAATTTATATATTATGTTACACATTAACAGATTTAAACATATATTTATATATTAAATATTTTCGAGGATATTTTGAGATGTAAACACAGAAGAAATTGAAAACTTTAATGCAATAACTAGAGAAAAATAATAGCAAGGACATTATCAGATAACCACCAATTAAAAATGACAGTGTTGAACTGATTTATTTAAAATAGTAATAAACGATACTTTTAGTTTGAATTCACTTAAAGATAAAAAATAATGATTTTATCTTAATGTTTATCTTTTGTATGGGGAATAAATTCAAACCATGCTTATTATATGAATGAGAATTTAAAAGAATAAAATATCTAAATCCAGCAAAAATAAATACATTTACTATTGATATATCTATTTCAAAACGCCAAATTTCAATCTTAAAATAATGTCAATAATGTTATCTTTATCAACTTTAAATAAAATTAGAATAGACAACTAAAAATAGATAAAATGTTATTTAATAGATCTAACTAGGATTTTGCCCCTTATTGAAAACTTACATTTTCTCTTTCATAATTGCATGATCAACTACTCAATACCAACTCCATCCAAAGAATATTATTAACTTAATATTTTAATAAATATATTTAGTAAAATACATACATTCATAGTGCAATCTTACAGATGCTTCAGTAAATTGCCTATTATATTTAAAAAAAAAAAAACAATAAAAATTATATTGCCTTATGTAAGCAAATATATTCGTCATTATCATTGGTTGAATAGCATGTTATATAACCAATATCTAGTTTAAAAGTCTTTCATACTAATGCTTAAAAGATGATATAATTTTATAAAGCATTTTTAAATGGATTCCCAGGCAGGTTTTGTGATCAACCATTATCTTAAAATAAGTACGCTTATATTTTTGACAGTATTCTTATTAAGGAGTAACGCTATTCAATTGTATAAGTAAACAAAGCTTATGACAGACAAATAATTTAACTTAGAAATATAGAATGAAATTATATATTTAACACTATAATACTAAAAATATGTTAAAATAAGGCAATTATATTTCAAATTACATTTTTATTTACGTGGACAACAAACAATTTTTTCATTTTATATTTTGTGCATGTGTGTGTGTGTGAAACCTTAAACGTTTGCAAAAATATTCGTAAAATAATATTATTTATTGAAAGATCAATTTAAAATTAATTGAAGTGAATATCTGACGGCAATTAAGTTTTATGATTTATTTATTATAAATAAATGTTTGTAAAATTATTTAAAAACCTAGAAGTAAAAATGAAGCAATTTGGACCTATTGAAATTATTACTTTCTTTTTCATCATTTTTGAATGGCGACCATAAAATTTTTACCACGTGCCTTCAAACATTTTAGCATCTGTCTTTTTGCCTGGAAATAACGTTGACGACCTATTCCAAATTTCTGGGCAAACCAAGTAACCCCAATTCATAATGGAAAATATATGAAATCTAGATATCATCTGATTAAACGGATATAAATGCTGAGTTTGGAAAAACCTGATCAGACTTCACAAGTATTTATTTCAGTCAGTATCTAAACAGGTTAATTTTTTTAAATAGCCATTTTGTATGCCATCTATATAGTATTCAGCTAGGCTAACTAGTTTAGTCATGTTGTCTTTGCTGGTTAAAACTAACTTCTCATTGTACTAAGAAAATAGTTGATAACAACAAATAAACCAGAAACTATCTTTGATTAATTAATTCATTTTATTTCAAGAAATCCCGTTTATTACAGTCAATTGTTAATGAAAATTGCATAAATTGATTTATTGAATGTTGTTTCACTACCTCAACAATAAATCACTAGACTTTTTCAATTGGAAGTAATAGTAAATAGCTGATAAATTTGAAAAAGTTATATTTATTAACTTCAAATAAGTTGCTGATGTTTATTTTAAAAATATTATAAAATAACTGCTCTCTTCATTTTAATAAAAATGTGCATATTAAGTGGCAATATTGTGAATTTATATCATCTTTAATTGTGAATGGAAAAACCTTAATTTTTTTTTTTCTTATCGAATTTGCCTCTATAAATTGTTGCTTGGAGAAATGCTTAACTTTAATTCAAAAATTAATAGAAATCATACTGTTTATAAAAAATAAACTATTTGCTTGATCGGATATATGATCAAAACTATTATTAACATGGATTAAAGATCTGTAAATAAATGCTAATTCTATGGATAAAATTATAACATTTTTTCAGATGGATTAAATTGCTGTAATAAACTACGAATTTATCTTCTATGCTTAAAAAACGTATTATGGATTATCAACGCTAAATATTTAAATTCCATCAAGTGAATAATGGATTATGAAAGTTAAATATTTAAATGTCACTCCTGAATTTTGAATTATCAAAGCAAATATTAAATATGATAAATGTCGTCAACATTATAACAATCTTAAAATGGATTAATGTGTTGAATTAATTTACCTTGAATCAACAAATATAATAAATGGAATTTATTAATCTTTATGTTGTGTCCAGAAAGGATTATATTAAAAAAATGAAATTAATTGTGCAATAAATTGAGGGATTATTTAATGCACTTTATTCTTTTATAATAGTTGTTATTATTATTATTATTATTGTAATAGTGTTTCCTCAGATATTACTATGCTAAGATACAGATAATATTTTTTTAAAATATTATTATTGATGATACTGAGTGAGATTAAATGTGATTTGCCTCAGGTTGTGTAAATGTAAGTAATTATTAAACTTATATAAAACTGTGCTATATCACAATTATTGCATGTTTTATGGGTTCGTAAATTTGAACCTCAAAGATAAATGGAATTAATCATTCCTATTTACATAGGTATATCTATAAGAAATATTTTATGCATCATTCTTATATGTTAATATTAATATTTTAAATTTTATATAGTAGTAATAAGGCATCCTAATGATCTAATTATATATTGTGCTATGAGAGTTTCACTCCTAATGTTTAAACCTACAAATAAATCCAGTAAAGTATATTGAGATGAAATAAATAAACCCTTTGTCATAAATATCATTTAGATATGCTAAGAAATAATTTTACTTGCTTTTTTTAAAAGAGTAAAAACTTCTCCAACATTATTAAGTGAGGTTGATCAATAAGTGATTAGTTGGTGAAACACACTGATTAAGAACCACATTCAGCATTTAACATTGATCGTTATGATGATGACTGTCATCTTCTAGTATCTGAATTGATGTTTATTTTTTTGGAATAATCAACAACCTATACCTATTTAATGATAGTGTCCTTACAACATTGTCTGATAATACACTTGTCATATCCCAAGTTCAAATTAGATTTAAAAAACAAATATTAATATTTATTAGATATTTTGTATAATTTTCTTACTGTTATTTGTTTTTATCATTTATTTTATATTATGTAATAAACCAATTATTAATGTTTTTGGTACTTCTCTTTTGTCGTTATTACAGAAACATCATCATTGCATATTTACTAGATAAAAAGTCACATTATGATATTAAATCACTCATAAATTTATTTGGGTTAAATACATGATTATTGTATTGTTCTATTTGAAATACAAAAGTATTGGATATGATAATATACATAAAATCCCTTTTACATTGCCATGTTCTAAAATGCATAAACACACTTTACATCCATGCAAATATTTTCTTATTTTATATAATCTTGAGATAAATTGTTATTCAACTTTATATTTAAAATTGCTAGCTTTTGTTTTAAACATAGATTAAGTTACTCTTGATTCTTATAGTAAGAAACTTTATATTGCAAAAGATTATTCTCAAACACTTTTCATACAATTATGTAATTTTACCAAACTTGTACTGATCAAGTTAATATGAAAAGATAATTAAAATATAATAAGATTGAATAATCCTGACAAATTTATTTATTTATTCTTTTCTTAAAAAGGAAATTATTATTAAAGTATAGAATAGTGTTTAGCTTATGAGTATATATATATATATATATAGCTGGATTGATTTCCGATTCAATGGTTTTATTGCTAAAATTAAAAAGGGAAAACAACTTAATTTTCATTAAATGTTTAATGCTAATTTTTTTATTATTATTATTTCAAAACACATACGCACACATACGCATTTATATTTTTGCATTTATATTTTAAAATAGATTATTTAATGTTTATAAAATTGATTTAGAATAGTTTACTTTCACTACTTTGTTTATAAAATTGATTTAAAAATACTTTACTTTCACTGCCTATTTTAATCAAAAAGCTTGCTAATTATATATCCCTGTTGCTTTTATTTTTAATCATTTTTAAAGTTAAGTCTAAAAGTCTAAAAGTGGAGATTTAGTTTTGTATTTGTTATTTTGGATACAATAATCCCTGGTTGGAATTATTAAATTAGATTGAGTAGGAAATTAATATTTGCCCTGCAGGAGATATAGAATTAGAGACTAATGAAAATTTTTCATGGGAAATGTAGCAAGACAAGGATAGCCCCCCAATTTTAGGGAGAGAGAAGAGATTCATTATTAGATACACACTTGGATTATGGCCTGCAAAGAGATACCATTGTGAGTAGCTGTTCAGACATTTAATTCCTACTAAAAACTTAAATAATTATTGACAAACTTCATTGCTGTGCAAGATGTCAAACTCCACCGCTATGAATTTTGCCATCATTAGAATGTCTGGCTAATTTAAACAAAGGACGGACCCATGCCTACCAGCTCTCCTTCAATCATGCCATGAACCTCTAAAATAAACACTGCCTCTACCTTGCCACTGTCAAAGGACCTGAAAGATGAACTATTATCAAAAGTGTGCACTCGTCACTAAATCACTAGAACTCTGCCTTACCATAAGCTAAACTTTTTCCTATTCTAGCCAGGGTAAATAAATTGCATTTAATTAAATCTCTGCTCAATCTAATAATAAATATGTTTTAAAATGGTATTGATTGTTTTTTTTAATTATTTATTATCTGTATGTACTCTTTTCTAGTATTTAAAGTGTGTCTTGGAATCTTAGTTTTAAGATTCCAAGTTTGTTTGCAATTTTCGTTTATCAGAGGGTGCATTAGGAGATTGTATTTTATATGTTTAATATATACCTGATTATTTCAATAACTATTACAAAATGCATCGGCAGTTTTCGTAGTCTTTATTTATTCACCTGCCCTTAGTTGTAAAATAAAATATCTTTAAGCATGTTTTGTTTGCGCTGCTTGTGCAAACAACAAAATCTTTTTGCTGGCTATTTGTCAAGTTATTTCTTCGGGTTGTCTGAGAATAGTCTATTTCTTTCTAGATTACGTAAGATCATGATCAAATATCTGTTGCTGTCTTGTGGTGAGATCAACCACATTTACTTTGAATGTAGTATTATGCGCAGTAGTCCTGTGGCATTTTAACGACAGTAATTAGAATATTACTGCTCGAACGTTCGCGCTGGTTTCGTTGATTTCCGGCAGGACAGTAACTGTTTTATTATCTCTGATTTAGGAAGCTAGAGTTGTTTGTTTTTGTAATTTTATAACTGGCCAGAAAGAAGATATTATCCTAACCATTTCTTATATTTTAAGTGAGAGAATTTTGCTGCCAAAATGTTTAATGCCTTCATATTTGTCATACTCTTGTGCACTCTCTGGTAAATATGCGTATGTTACTATAAGCCAATTTTGTATTCATTGCTAGATGTCTTCATTCTATTGCCCAACTTTTAATAAAATTAATAAATTATTTAAACTTAATTTGGCTGACGTTTGTCTTTATGCTTTGATTTCTCAACTGTCTAAATAATATTTAAGATATCTTGTTCCTCCCTGAGTGTAGTTCGGTGCCTTTTGATTCGCATATCCTGTCCATCCTAAAATAAATGTCTAGTTCCTATTTTTAGACTAGTGGCTCCCCCAGGGTCACTATATGTGAATCTCAAAGATATTTCTCCCATTACATATATAGTAATTTTTGGTGCCCAACAGGGGTCTTCCGAGTTTTCAAACCCATGTGAGATTTTGATTAGATGATTAAGAAAGATTTCAGGTGTAAGTGGCAAGATCTAGTCAGTAAAGGTTCAATTTTTGTTAATTATTGCATGTATTGTTGGAGCAGTTTTGGTAGAATGGGGTTTTGTCTTTTTCATATGACATAAATAAATAAACAATAAAGAGTGTATTTTCTAAAAAAGTCTGTTGGAGTTAATTTTTTTTGAAGAGTTAAATATATATAGTTCGTCTTTTTGATATGACATAAATAATAAATAGAGTTTTTTTGTTGTTGTTGTTTAAACAAAAAAAAATTGTTCAGAGTAAATTTTCAAATTTAAAAGTAGTAAAAATAGTTCATTGTCTTCTTGCATATAAATAAATAGCATTTATTTGCTTTGAGATTTTTGTTTAAAAAAAAAGTTAATATAGCAAGTTAAACATGTGTAAAAATGGAAGGTAAAGAAGAAGGTGACAGGGCGGTAGGTTTGGAAGAGAGCCCTGTTTTATTTAAATACCCCCAGATAGTAGAAAAAGAAGAGAGCGAGACACAGATGTTAATAAGGTTAATATTGGAGATAAAACAGAGTCAGCAAACAATACTGGAGGAGCTAAGAGCAGAAATTAAAGAAATGAGAAGAGAAATGACAGGAAGAGTAGAAGAAACTCAACAAAAAGAAGTGGAGATGGAAAAGGATTTGAAAAATGAGTAAAGAGAGTCAGGAAGTAGAAAAAGTAGTCATAAAAGATATAGAAATTGAAGTAGCACATGAGAGTACTAGGATAGAGAGGGTGGAAATAAAGTTTGAAATAAGTAGAGAGTGGAGAGAGATAGATAGTATGGTGGAGAAAGAAAATATTGGAGACAGTTGTAAGTTACCTCAAGAGGTTAAAAATGAGTTGAGTAAAATAACTGTTAGTTGTGAACAGGGGTTTAAACTAAGGAAAAGTTTTCGGAATATGATTTTAAAACAGAAATAAAAGCCATTTATAAAGCAATCTTATTCAAGGCACATAAAAAGTCTGTGGTAAATGAAGTGTTGCCATTTAGTAATGTTGATATGACTAAAAATAAAGTAGGAAAAGATGAAGAATTGGGAAGTTTTGTTAAGAAAAAGATTCAGGTATATACGCTAGAAAGAAAAACAGAACGAGAAAAAGACAAAATCATAAATTCTAGGCAGGTAAAATATAAGAGAGGGAAAGGAACTTATTTCAGAAAATTAATAAAAAGAGTAACAGAACCACTGGACAAAAGTTAAAGGTTCGGCTTTTAGAAATCGGACAGATTGTTTTAAAACAGACAAAAAAAATTTGTTAATGATTTATGAGAATGGATAAATGTAAAAAATGAAATATTGTTTTGTTTTTTCATGAGTGTGTTTAGCCAAATTTCTAGGGGTAGTTTTTGAAATGTTTTTAGTTTTAAAAAAAAAAGGAAAAAAAAGTTGCAGGAATGTTTTTTTTTTTTTTGATCAGGTATTGAGGCAGTTGAGCCGGACTGATTTCTGATTCAATGGTTTTATTGCTAAAATTAAAAAGGGAAAACAACTTAATTTTCATTAAATGTGTAATGCTAATTTTTTTTTTTATCATTTCAAAACACATACGCATTTATATTTTAAAATAGATTATTTAATGTTTATAAAATTGATTTAGAATAGTTTACTTTCACTACTTTGTTTATAAAATTGATTTAAAAATACTTTACTTTCACTGCCTGTTTTAATCAAAAAGCTTGCTAATTATATATTCCTATTGCTTTTATTTTTAATCATTTTTAAAGTTAACTCTAAAAGTCTAAAAGTGGAGATTTACTTTTGTATTTGTTATTTTGGATACAATAATTCATGGTTGGAATTCTTAAATTAGATTGAGCGGGAAATTAATATTTGCCCTGCAGGAGATATAGAATTAGAGACTAATGAAAGTTTTTTTGTGGGAAATGTAGTGAGGCAAGGATAGCCCACCAATTTTAGGGAGAGAGAAGAGATTCATTATTAGATACACACTTGGATTATGGCCTGAAAATATATACCATTGTGAGTAGCTGTTCGGACGTTTAATTCCTACTAAAAACTTAAATAATTATTGACAAACTTTGTTGTTGTGCAAGATGTCAAAATCCACCCTTTGAGTTTTGCCATCATTAGAATGTCTGGCTAATTTAAACAAAGGATGGACCAATGCCTACCAGCTCTCCTTCAGTCATGCCATGAACCTCTAAAATAAACACTGCCTCTACCTTGCCGCTGTCAAAGGACCTGAAAGATGAACTATTAGCAAAAGTGTGCACTTGTCACTAAATCACCAGAACTCTGCCTTACTGTAAGCTAAACTTTTTCCTATTCTAGCCAGGGTAAATAAATTGCGTTTAATTAAATCTCCGCTCAATCTAATGATAAATATGTTTTTAAATGGTATTGATTGTTTTTTTAATTATTTATTATCTGTATGTACTCTTTTCTAGTATTTAAAGTGTGTCTTGGAATCTTAGTTTTAAGATTCCAATTTTGTTTGCAATTTTTGTTTATCAGAGGGTGCATTAGGAGATTGTATTTTATATGTTTAATATATACCTGATTATTTCGATAACTATTACAAAATGCATTGGCAGTTTTCATAGTCTTTATTTATTCACCTGCCCTTAGTTGTAAAATAAAGAATCTTTAAGCATGTTTCGTTTGCGCTGTTTGTGCAAACAACAAGATCTTTTTGCTGGCTATTTGTCAAGTTATTTCTTTGGGTTGTCTGAGAATAGTCTATTTGTTTCTGGATTATATAAGATCATGATCAAATATCTGTTGCTGTCTTGTGGTGAGATCAACCATGTTTACTTTGAATGTAGTATTATGCACAGCAGTCTTGCAGCATTTTAACAACAGTAATTAAAATATTACTGCTCGAACGTTCACGCTGTTTGCGTCTGGCAGGACAGTAACTGTTTTATTATCTCTGATTTAGGAAGCGAGAGTTGTTGTTTGTTTTTGTAATTTTACAACTGGCCAGCAAGAAGATATTATCCTAACCATTTCTTATATTTTAAGTGAGAGAATTTTGCTGCCAAAATGTTTAATACCTTCATATTTGTTGTACTCTTGTGCACTCTCTGGTAAATATGTGTATGTTACTATAAGCCACTTTTGTATTCATGGCTAGATGTCTTCATTCTTTGCCCAACTTTTAATAAAATTAATAAATTGTTTAAACTTAATTTGGCTGACGTTTGTCTTTGTGCTTTGATTTCTCAACTGTCTAAATAATATTTAAGATATCTTGTTCCTCCCTGAGTGTAGTTTGGTGCCTTTTGATTTGCATATCCTGTCCACCATAAAATAAATGTCTAGTTCCTATTTTCGGACTAGTGGCGCCCCCAGGGTCAGTATATGTGAATCTTAAAGATCTTTCTCCCATTACAATATATATATAAACATATATATATATTGTGACAGTCTTAAATGACTGCCACAAAGATGGCTGCAAGCATAGTTGCAGCCCAAACAAATGTACATATTATAATAAAAGGAGTGGTCTGTGCAGGTATATTTTCTCTGTTGCTTACACACACAATATATTGTAAATAAATAGGATGAATGGTGATAATAAACTTATAAATAAACAGATGTGAACACCACATGTAAATATGTATTTTGCTGTTAATAAATGCTATATATTTTTATTTATTTATGATATGAATAAATATGGTAGTGGATTAAAGAAATTATTGCGGGAAACTGAAATTTATTTGCAAGTAAACCATCAGTAAACATGTTTTATTTTCATTTTTGATTTTATTTTAGATTCTCAAATGTTGTATTTTTTTTTTATTGCTTGTTGAATATTCTTTTTGGAAAACTTAAAAACAATTTTTATGTGACAACAAGTATACAGTTTAAGTTTTATAATTTTTTAGAACTTAATGTTCATGACAGCAGGAAAGCCAATGACCTGTTTCTTTTATTGTATAATGTTTTTGGGAAAAAAAAATGTAGAAATTGTATCAGTGGTCATTCGGCTTGACACCTACTCAAAATTATTTAATTAAATAAATGTGATTTTATTTTATTGTTTAAAGAAATCAAAAGATTGGAATTTAAATGGTCTGTGAAATTTTGAAATTAATTAAAAGATAAAGTTATCGTAAGACAATTTTTTTTTCCAAGGAGATAGCTAAAATTAAATCCATTGTTTGGAATTAAATAATTAAAAACAGGGATTAATAATTTAATTAAAAACAGAAATGTAAAAGCAATAACTTGTGGAGGGATGAGAGAATATACCCTGTAATGGGGGGGGGGTGTATAAAGGCTGGTCAGGTGAAATTGGATTAATTAGTTTGGTTATATTCGTTCATACTCACATGGGCACTCTTTTGGTTAGCAGTATAGTTTTCGGAGTGTACTGATGGAAAAGCAGAATTATTAGTGTAAAAAAATATTTTTTTTGGAATGCTGAAGAAGTGGAAGAGTTATTAATAGCTGAACATATTTAGAAAGGTGCAGACCAAGAAATATAAGATTTAGCATTGACTAAAAAAGCAAAATACAAGTGAAATTATTATTGTCAGATATATTTCCTGATAAGTATTGACTGAAAGGAGAAAGAATACTGCCCAATTAAATGAAAAAGAAAGGACACAATCCATAAGAAATTTAGAGATTCAAACTAGAACATTTTTAATGTGAAGCACCACACAGGTCAGACACAACGTTCAAGAACAAGAGAAAGTGAAATTTAAGCTAATATTTTATATCGCTAAGGGAATGAAATCAAAATATATTCATGATACAACAATGGACATGGAGTAGAAAACCAAGTTATACATTCGCACCGCTCGAAGACCTACATAGCCATCCAGTGATGTGACTTTCTATTTCTTAAAGTGTATCAGCTATAGACAATTTTTCAACCTCCATCGAAGCCCTGTTAAGTAATCACCTGCACAGCAGATATATATCACCCTCAAAATCCTAGCCCGGAAAATAATGAAGCCTTCGGGAAGTATTATTTATGTTTTTATATTTATTTTTGTGTTTTATTACTAGTAATTTATTTTACTAATATTGATATTACTAAAAGAACCAATGAATTGTGTAATTCAGTTATAAATATTTCTTTTGTAATTTTAATGTAAAGGTACACATAATTAATTGGAATATCTAAATAAATTATAAAAGAAAAAAGAAAATAAATATGAAATATTTCAAAATAATTAAATAGAAATAATTGGGTGGTTTGGTCATTGGATGTATGTGTTTCCTTGAAATAATAGTAAATTTATTCTATCCACTACGTGCAGGATTGTTTTCATAAGGAATAAAAGTGTATAAAAAAGTGTTCCAAATAATTATTATTGTCCGCTACATGCAGGACTCATATTATGGAACTTTTAAGATTCAAATTGTAGTTGAGTATGAGTTTGTTCCCTTAGTAAATTTATTCCATCCGCTATGTGCAGGATTGTTTTCATAAGGAATAAAAGTGTGTAATAAAGTGTTCCAAATAATTATTATTGTCTGCTATGTGCAGGACTCATATTATGGAACTTTTAAGATTTAAATATCATTAACTTGTGGCTAAATCATTAGTTTAACTTAAACAAAAGTATAGATCACCACAAGTGGAAGAGTGAGGGTCATTTTTTTATGAAACACGTGCATACCATGCATACCATTGCCAATACACATTATGTTTTCATATAAGTAATTTATTACAAGTTTTGGGTTTAAAGTGTAAGCAGGGGAGAATTTCAGATCATTCCTTTTCCATTTATGAAACTATTTAAAATTTATTTATGCACTTGAATTTTAATTAATATTGTTTATGTGTGTGTTTATTCTCTTCTTTATTCTGTAAATATTTATATAATCATAGAGGGCTTAATAAATTTAACATCTATTTTTAAAGTATGGCATTGTGTGTGTGTATTTGATAATGATATTATTGTTTAACCTTTCCTGTTAACAAAGCAACAAACCACCATCCCGAGATAATGAGTTGATTGAGCTAGTCAGGGATTAAACTTACCGGGATCAGGAATCGTTCATTAGGCATTCACTTTTCTGTTGATTTTCTATATATAAAAAAAGAAAATATAAAAGAGATTATAACTCTTTATTGATTACATGATCATATCCCTTGGGGAGGGGAGCAATCTCTTTCTTAAGGTGGCGTGCAAAGGTTGCAGTAAATGAACCTTTCAAAGGTATGATTATAGTAATGTATATTTTGGATGCCATTGAATATTTCTTAATTGCTGCTCGATGTTAAAAAACGCATGTAATGCTCAATGTGTCAAGAGATGGAGTCAGCAACCATTACAATATATATATATATATTTTAATTATATATATATATAATATATATATATATATATATATATATAACTTGTATGTATTACGAAGTGCAAATTACATTATTGACAGCCTTCTCCTTTTGGTTTCAACATATACATAAAAAATAAACTTATTACAATCTTTTCTTATATATGTTTGTAAAACAACTAGAAAAATAATATTTTAATTATAATTGTATAATTTTCAATAATCCAATTAATGTCCGTTTCCATCTAATTGTATGAGGCCTTTAACTGTGTTTATACATTTGTTTATTTTTTTTTTTAAATACAGTACTTTCATAACATTTTCCTTCTTTATAATTTTTTAACATATTGTATTACCTGGATATTTTGTTTTCACAATTCATTATATGAGCAAATGGGTAACCATGATTGATGATCCAGTACAATTAGGGGGAAATGGCAAAATGGCACTGTTGAAGTTTTGAAAACGTTAGAATTATAATTGAAATATTATTTTTGAAGATTGTTTTGCATATATATAATCATCGCATAAATATGAAATAATGCTAATGTTATTATCTTTTATGAAAAAATAATTTGATATTTCAAATGGCAGTGATTAAAAAAAAACTAACTTTCTGGACAAATGTTTCTGTCAATTAAAGCAGATGTCATCAGTAACATGGTAGTTAAGTCTTCAACAAACATAGAAACACAACTTCTATTCAAATATGTTCACTATGAACAATATGCCCTTTAAGCATAAAGATGTATCATGTGGTAATTGTATTACTATGTTTAATGATGTTTTCCTGATTTTCTGTGTTGATGATTTCAAAGAATATATCCTGTAAATGCTGGTTTAAGCATTAGTAAAAAGTCTATAGAAGGCCTTGTAAAAATGTTTAGTATAATTACATATTTATATGGAGTTTAATTAATTAAATTTATATTTAAATGTTTAATATTTAGCCAACACAAAATATGATTTAATTAAATTACTGCTAGATTCTTATTCAAGCTTTAAGATTCTATGAATATTATAAAATTGCATACATTGAAATTGTATTCCTATGTTTATTGGAGTCTAAATGATGTCTTATGTTGTGTAATGAAGTTAGGTTTAATTGACATAAAATTATGCCCAGCTCAAAATTATTTAAATTTTTTGATCAAAATTGCCATGTAAAATATCACTTTTTTTTTTATTTTTTTGAGAGCGTAATAAAATAATGTTAACACTTTATATATGTATTTATGTTCACAATAAATTAATATGTTGGCAAAGTATATAAGATATTAATATATGATTGCTGATTCCAGTTAACTGAGTAAACTAATATTTTTATTTTTTAATTTTTTCACTTAGCAACCTATCTATAAATCTTTATCTCTGACCCTTTATTAAACCATACATTCATTAACTCTTTGAAGGTCCAATTCTCCTATTTTTATTTCAAAGGCCCTACTGATAATTTTACCTATGTTTTTATTTTTTTATTATTGGATTGTAATCTTGCCTATTCATAAAAATTATTGAATGAAATATCTCTTATTAAAATTTCATTTTTCAAATGTAAAGAATTTTAGTTGAGACAGTGTAAATGAATAAAAATATATTTTCAAATTCAAAATTAAGCTTATTACTATTAAAATTTTACTAAAAATTTATTCAATGGTGTTTATCGAAGTATTTCCTGTTGAGTAGTGAAAAACAGCTTCTACCTTATGGATTCGCCTTCTTTGGAACAAACATTTTCCAAAAATGCGATTGTAATCATTTAGTTTCTGGGCTTAAAATAAATATTTTATGAATATTTTGTTTTAATAAATTACAATAAGTAAATAAATTACTGATAATTATAACTTTTCTTTCAACTTACTGAAAAATAAAGTATGCTGTGAAAAGTCTGGGGCCAAATAATCTTCCAATTAATGATGCTATCAGTTTTTCATAATCCAACCAGCAGGTCATTTTCAGCTTGTTATAAGATTCAAATTCATGTGATATTACTATGAATTTAGTAGGTATTGATGTCTTCAGATTTTTTCTAAACTAATAATTTTATTTCGATTGAAAAAAAAATTGTAGGTAAACTAACATTATATATATATACCATCCCCAAATGCTTAAAAATTAGTGACTTTCTAATGAAAACATTATAACACGTTAAAGAATTTATATTCAGAAAATATTAAGATCTATACTAAAAATAGTAGTATTTTACAGAGGTAATATTAAATCTGCTTCAAAATGAAATAAAATTGTAAGTGCCTTAACTACATATCTTATTTATAGTGTAATCCCAAATAGCAACCATAACTTATTATAGAAGCTTTCCTTTATGTGACCTGTACAAATGGTACACTAAAATGCATGAAGTTAGAAGTAAACATTCCAGATTCATAATCTAAAGCATTACCTCAACTCTATTATTTACACGGAAGAATATATAATACAAAAACAAAAATATAAGTCTAAAAATACATACACAATTATTTAACTTTATTTAAATTGTATACATTGTCTTGTATATAAAAATTTGATTTTTTGTGATAAGTAAAATCAAAAAAGCATAATAAAAGTATAGTTTGGGGTATTAACTGTTTTGCCACATTAGTATATGAGTTACTTTTTGTTTTGTAATATTACAACACAAACTGTTTAATCTGGATATTCCTTTTGCCACATTTATAAAAATTATAGTAACCATCTCTACTCAAAAATTTAACAGATTGCTGATTTAAAAAACAATTAATTACTAAATAATAATACTGTAATAAAAAGTAATCGTTAAAATTATGTCAAAAAAAGTTGATTAATTATTTTTTGTTCTTCATTAGTAAGAGAAATACTTGTTCTTAGAATCAATGTAAAAATGACAATTTTTTGTGAGCAACAGTATGCCACATCACTTTGTTTACGAATAAAAAAAATGATATTAATAATATGTGATATTTTCAGTAAATTACACAGCTTTGTGACGAGATTTAATTGAACATAAATCTGTAATTTTACTTTTACCTCTTTATGAAAGATAAATGATTGGTGCTTAGGAATGTTAAGATTTAATGCAGTTAAAATGCAAGCAAATGTTTTTTTTACTGTTATTTGTTTCATTAAAACAATAGATAATCATCAATGTCATTTATATTGATTTTTTATACAACAATAGCTCATATTTAATTTTTGTTTTTAGATAACAAAGCACCAGCAATACACTACTAAGTAAAAGGATTGCCATAATCCTTAACAGATGTGAATATTTGTGCATTAGGTTGATAATGATTATTTGACTCTAGTTGCAAATGAGTACTGGATATATACATATATATTAAAGGTATATGTGAACGCAGCTCACGAGTTAATTATAGTTCATTTGCTTGTTTGTAATTTGATTGACGGATTTATGTATTTTCTCCGGGGTTACCTTTGTTAAATAAAATATGCAAAATGAATAAATTACTACTACAATTTTTAAAAAAAAATATTATAAATGTAACATATATATTCTAACAACTGATATGTGATATATGTGGGTGCATTAATGTAAAGCTTTAGAGAACGGTTTGCATAGTCATTACAAAAATCATCTCTAATATATTATGTTTTTGTTTTCGTTTACTTTTTAATGCTGAAATGGCCATATTTGTTTATGTATGTACATAAACATTATTAAGATAAACCTCAAACTATAACCTCTAAGAATGGTTTAATAAACTTGAATATAATTTCCAAATTTTGTTATATCAATACCAATCCGTTTTGTTGTTTCGTGAAAAGATTTATATTTTTAACGTTATATATTTGATAAGTAGTAAAATTATTTATATGCTTACTCTTCCATACATTTTCTTAAGTTATATTAATAGTGACATAATTGGCCATCAAAATTCATTTCTGGCTGACCCAACAACATTCTGTGTTAATATATATTATATTATGTAAATATAGATGGATTATTTTGAGTGATATATATATATATTATTTTTATAAATATTAATTTCTCTAGTAAAAAGCAGATGTACTCTTTTTTTTCCATATGTCAAAGCATCGGCCGGGAAGCGAACTCGCGATAACTGTCTGCAAGCAACTGCTTGCTTGCAAGGCAACTGGGCTGACCTCTTGACTACCAACACTTGACAAGTTTGAAAGACAATAACAAAAAATTACAAATGTACTTAGACACTATATCATCTTTTTAATATATTTTTAAAATAATGAATCAGCATTAAGTTTATTCTGCCAAAAAGTTCTCTTAAAAATGTTAATTTATTTACACATCAATACATACCTATTTTGACTACATATAGCGCCATATAAAAATGTAATACCCTAAATAATATCAGATAATTAACATTTTTTAATGTAGTATGAAATTACTTAGTTATATAACATTTGAAAGGGATAGTGAAATTGCAGTTACGTTATATATTTTTTTCAATCGAAAATTTAAAATATAAACAAGTTTCAAAATTCAGCATTCAAACTTGACTTACATTATCAAATGTGAATAAATGTCTGGAGATTTGTTCACAGGTACTGTTAAATGACTTGAATATTTTGTCTTGTCGCTACTAAATCACCTTAACTCAAGAGTAAATTGATATTACTTGCAAAATACTTAAGTAAATCATAAAGTAAATGAATTGACTATCATTATGGCAAGTCGCAGTAAAGATGTTTTTTTTTAATGCAGGTCTAAATAGTATTTTTTTTAAAAAATAAAAACAACAATATAACATTAATAAAATTTCACAGCTATGTACTGTTATTGATATAAATATGCACTGGATAAGTTCTTATTTAATATAATTATATATTAGTCAAAATTTTGAGGGAAACGAATTATGTTTTTAGAGTTATATCAAATAATTAATAATGATGATGATCATATTATCTAATTATTTCAAAAAATTTATTGTTAAAATTAGTTAAATAGTTAAAAAAATTAGGGCTCTGCATGCCACGTCACAAAAGCCCTTTTTAATATTAATAATATACACATTAATATGTTTGTCATCATTTCATTGTCGACAAGGAATCCCTATGATTTCGATGTCCTGCCTTAGATTTCTTTATGCTAGCTACCGTCACTTCTTATCTCCAATTTAATGAAAATAGTAAAAAAGTAAATAATAAAGATACTAATAACTTCAATAATCATCAAAGGTAAATTATAGACCCTGAAGTTTTTAATTCTAAATTTTATAAAACCAACTGCAATTTAATAATTATTTTGTAAATACTTAAATAAGTAATCTAATATTGAATATTAAGAATAATTAAAAATTAACCTTTTATTATCTTTGATTAAAATACAAAAGAAAAATTTCCTATACTCTTTTGAAATTATTAAGATCATCCAATTTAACGAATATTAAAGGAAGCTGGCTTATTAAGGTTACTTTATTTAGATCAATCAATAGCTTTTCAACTATTTATTATACGTTATACAACTAACTACATATTTTAAGAAATAATAGTATGTATTAGAAATGTTATAAAACTATAAAACTTAAAATCTTATTTAAAGTCATTAAAAATATTAAGCAGTTTTAACAAAGAATAAATAAATATATATATATTAATTTGGAGAAAACATATAAACGCATATATATATATATATATTAAATCGAAACTTTTCACTGGCTACAAATATAAATAAAATATTATCCGGATACATCCGTATATAATTTATTTAATATATATATAAATCTACGTTTAGACTAGGTTACACTCTTCATCCAACAAATATTATAAAATAATTGTGGATGCGCTGTAAACACTCATGCATAATAAAATGAAAGTTCTATTAATAATAGAAAATATAAATAATAATTACAGTATAAAAAATTATTTAGATTAATTATTTTATGATATTCGTTACGCAGTTGATGATCAGTATAATATGCTCAAAATGTCGGTTTATATATATTATATAAATTATACCCAGATATTTCATATATATATATATATATATATATAATAAACAGTCTCTGCTATATATATATATAATATGTAAGACACTATAACAACGTAATTTTAACGCATTTGTGTCCAATTCATTAACATCAAAATTGTAACACTTCAATTTTAAGTAATATTTAAAAAGTCCTTCATGTTTGTTTAGTTTTTTGAATTTGAAAGTATTGATTCTGTTATTTATTACTGTTTTTGTTTTTTTTTTGTTTTTTTTTTTTTTTTTTTTGAATAAACACTTTATTTTTTTTATTTTTTTCTTTCTTCTTGAATCACTTCAAAAACACATAGATCAAACGCATATCTAAATATTTTTATGATTATAAAAATAGAATATGTATTTTTTTAATATTTTTATGTAAATAGTACCAGCTGCCTAAAAGATAAAAACAACTAAGTCTATGTTAATTTACCATTTTTTGGAAAATGTCAGAGATCTTAAGAATCTTGACTTGTTATAAAACAACTAGAAATTACAGAGATATTATCGTTTCATAAAAGCATTTTAGGTCTTTTTGATTTTTATGATTTATTTGAGTCTCTAATGCCTTTTTAGAATGGCAATATTTCTGCAATTTCTAATTGTTTTATAACAAGTCTAGATTCTTAAGATCTCTGATATATTCTAACAATGGCAAATTAACAAAAATTCAGTTTTTTGTACATACTGATTACTTTGTTATTTTACTACTTTTTAGTTGGCTACTATTATTAATAACCATAGAAGCATTATTTGTAAAAAAAAATGTACATATTATTTTCTTATAACTAAAAAAAGTATTAGTGTGAGCAAATTTCAAAAATATAGACAAACTGACAGAAGCATGCAAAGATACCACAAGATAATTAAAAAAGCATATAATACTTTACATAGTTTCATAATTATTTTTTTTACTTTTCTCTATATGACTATATGATGCTGAATTCTCATTTTTAAATTCATCTTTTTTCTCTAAGGCAGATATATAAAAATATGAATTGACTATAACTCAAGGCATACATAATATTAGTTAATCAATCTATTCTAATTTATCATATATTAATAATAATTTCATTCAAATAAACAGATGTCCTTGCGCTGACATTGATTTCTACTAGAATTACTTATATATAATAATTACAATAATAAACTTCCAAAAAGTAGATATATTAATATGATGTCATTTAGGATAAAAGTAAAGATGTTGCAGATAAAAACTGAATCCATATTCATCTGTCTACCATTGAGAAGTTTCTTGCTCTAATTATTATATATTATTAATGATGTATAATTTGATATTCACATAACTGTCACTGGATTATTTGTAGACAGATTATTAAAATGATTAGAAATTAATTTAACCTTCTAAATTCAAGCTATAATCCAAGACAAATGAGGCTGCAAAACATCTCCAGTGATTTAATCTTTGCCCTAATAAATATCATTGTCTAATCTATTATTTATATAAGATCATGGACTCATTTTTATCTTGCAACATAGTTTATTTTGATACTAGAAGGTGTTGCATTAATATAGCTAATTACTCTAGTTACATATTCACATCATTATTTTATAAGTAAAATATATTTTATATGTTTTGAATTTTTTTCCATATGTAAAAGTGAGCAGAGATTTTATGCAGAGAAAAAATCAATAATTGGAAATGCTGTGAAAAATTTATATTATTTTTACAATTCTGTGTGTGTAACAGATGATTTAAGAGCAAAGCAGTTATTTCCTATAGAAGTATAGTCTCTCAATTTAAAAAGAAGTGTAATGTGAAGGATTTCTGCTGAATTGCAAATCAAAATTTATAATATAATTTTGATATACATTTTCTTTGGTTTCACTGATTCATTAATTTAATCAAAATTCAGTGATATATTAATAGCATAAATTTACAATAAGTATTTATTTTTGGGCATTGTAATCGTAATTATTGCTCTGAGGATAAAAACTGTTAATGTTAAACAAACATTAGCATATCATAATAGAAACACTGTATTGATCAGAATAACTTTTAAAACTGTCCACCTCTCATGTGTCTTTCTGTGCTCCATCTTCTTGCATATTTTTAAATGTAGAAACTTAATGTAATATAATAGCTGTGTTTGCCGAATTCTGGAAGAGAAACCAAAAAACTCTGGAAAGTATAAATTGATGCAATATTCCTCTCTCCTATAATAAAAAAAATCAAAAGTAAAATGTAATCGCCTAAGGAAATCGCCAACTTAATTACCTTCTAAAAAAATTATTTTGAGAAAAATTATTGTAAACAATACACAGAAATATCGTGCCATGAATAAATTTATGATACGAATAATATTGTAAAAGTTTCACATCATCTTAATTAGGAAATGAATTCTTTAAAATGCATAACAAAATTGTTTTGATATCTGCTATGACATGAATCTAAAAGATTTAAAATATAATAATCGAGATAATCTGAAAGAGTGTAAATGTGAGCATTGACTTTGATTAAAACTATTCGAAAAACATTTGTGCATGATAATCATTATGTGTATGATTTGTGGGTGGTAATATATGGGTATAATATATATATATATATATATATATTAAAAATTTTGCTAATGGGCATTTAGGATTAATTAAGGTTCTGAACTACCTTTATACGAGGCAGTAATATGTTTTCTTTATTCAAACTAGTGTCATAGAGAATAGATTTTAAAGATAAGTTGTCCCTTTAATATCATAGCCTTTAGATAATAATATTTTGAGTTGTCTTATTAGATATGAGATTCTCTTGTTTTATATAGCTCATATTTTATTAACTTATTTTTATGGTATCTTAGTGTGTATACGTTTATAGAAAAGAATAAATGATAGTATGTTTACATATTTAAAGCTTACTTATAATAATAATACTAAATTTAATATGTAATAATTAATACATGGCTACATGTCGAGTAGAATGTTTTGTTTGAGATCTTAATGTTGAATAACTGGGCCATGTGGATATAGCACCTATTTAGTGAAGATAAATGTCTCCTAAATAAGAATAATACAATTTTATTATAACAGGTTATGATGTGTATAAGAAATATCGGGATTTTATAAAACATGAAGTAATTTTTGTTTATTTAATAAATCTTAAAATACTTAGGACATGTTAGAAATCATACAACAGACAACTTTCTTTATTGATTTGTGCCTTTGTATAAACAACATAGTCCATTACACATCAGTGCATATCCTTGCAATATTTTATTTAACAGTGTTTTTTCATAAAGCACTTTGTAATAAAAATACATTTTAGAAATATTAATCTAATTATTTATATACTTTACTTATTCTATTTTTATGCAATATTTTGTTTAATAAAATGTTTTTTTATTATTGTTTAAATAACAGCCTTCGTTTTTATCATCATCATTCTCACATCAGATTTATGCACATATTCATAATGTTAAAGTTACTGTAGTATAATTTTAGTAATAAAATTTTTGTTATACCCTAGATCAGTTTTATAAATGAATATTATTTTCATTAGAATTGCCTTATAGCTTAATGATACTATTGTTGCAGCTCATTTTATATACTAAATTATGTGCTGGATACAATATCAAAATTTCCATTTGTATTCAGTCTTAACTTGTGAAACTATATTATATTGATATTTAAAAATTTTATATTATCTGAAGATTATTAGAAATAATAAGTAGGTAAATATTACTTTGAGACTCGAAATGTTATGCTAACCACATGTACCCTGTTATTGTTAATGATAAGAAATTTATTAGCATGTAATATAAATTCTGAATAAATCCTGAGATTGAATTTAAATATTAAAGTTCTTAGGATGGGCACAATAACAGACGCTATTTGTGTGACAGGTATTTTGCTTGGTGATTGTATTACTATTTTCAAAGATTAAGGTATTAGGCAGTCACCATTTGGCTGATAGGGTGAAATTGGTTTCCAAAATGGCATTCCTAAACATTTCATGATAATAGATGATAAAAATTTCATTACAATATATACTTATATATTAATGGTCTGTCATTATTAATACTAATATTATGTGTCAAGATAGAGTTTAAATATATTAATTAGAATTAATTGAACCGAATATACTTTCGGCTCATGATTATGATCATGACGCAGACGCATCCGTTGAAAGTATATTCGGTTCATTAAACTTCAATTAATATATTTAAACTCTGCTTTGGCATATTATATTAATATATAAATATACACACATGAAAAGAGTCCCGACTATTCAACACTAGCATTGTTATCATTATATATATATATACACCCTAATCCAAATTCTAATGATAGTACACTAATTAAAGTAGGAATATTTATTTGACAATAACTGAGTAAATATGTAGTACGACTTTACAGCTAAGAAATAACATTTTGTTATTGTCAGTGTCCATTTATTTTTCATTCCTTAAACTATCTAATTTTACTATAATAATATCAGAAATGCATAATAATAGTTAATATATTTGTCCAACTGAGTACAAAAATTGTGTTAGAAGATTTCAAATATCTGAATACTAATAGTGATAGAGTTTTATTCTTTGATCATTATTTTATATTTTCTTTAACAATATATTTATGTTGTATAATGTCTTCTTAATAAAATTTATATTTCTTTTTATAAAAACGCGACTTATATATATATATATAACTCTGTGTGTATATATATATATAACTCTGTGTGTATGTGTGTTTATGTGTGTGTGTTGAGTGAATGTGTATGAGTACATCCACAAATAAATAAACTATAATTAAATAATTAAATAAAATAATAAAAACATAAATTCAATACTCAAGGAAAAATATTTTTATTATTTTATTTGATTATATAATTACAGTTTATTTATTTATGAGCGCATATATCCATGGTTGTTTTTTTAATTTCAAGTAATCATATTAAAATTAATTCATGTATAATAAAAAAAAAATCTGAATTAAGATTTTAAAAATTTTATGTATTAATATTAAAATGGTATTAAGAAGTAATAGTGTAATAAGCTTATGGCGTATGCAAAATCTCAAGTGGCATTTCAATTTATAAATAAAATGTAATTTTACTGAATAATTGACAAAATGTTATGTTCTTTTTTCTATATTGGAATAATGATTTATTGAATACCTACATAAAATTTTATTTATAAATAAAAATGTTGTAATACTATGAATTGTAACTATGAAGAAAGTAATCAAACCTCCACATCAAAGGCATTAAACAAGATCTTAAAACTTCAAGGATACTCTTATCGCAGCCATAAGAGAAAGTCTTTAAGGAAATAAGAGCGGTTGTCTTATTTCCAAACTCAAATGGAAATTTATGGGCCAATCATAAGTGTCTAGAAGTGATATCTGAACATATAAATCATTTACTTTAAACACATTTCTTATTTTAATATACTTATTAGCACTTCTAAAATATTAACATTTACTTTGTGCCACTATTAGATATTATTAAATTATGTAATTTTCTATAAATATTATAAGCTCAGTGTTTAAATTATAACTATATAGAAGATAATCAACCCATACTAGCATCGTTAAACAAGACTTTAAAACTTTGCATCGACCATAAGATAAAGTCTTTAAGGAAAAAAGAATGGTCATATTTCCGAACTCTAATGGGAAATTATAAGTCAATCTTAAGTATCTAGAAGTAAGAGTATGAACATGTAAATCATTCACTTTAATTCTATTTCTTATTTCAATATACTTATTTGAAATATTGACATTTACTTTGTGCCAACATTAGACAATATTAAATTAGGTAATATTCTATAAACTTTACAAGCTGCGATATATTAAAATAAGAAATGGAGTTAAAGTGAATGATTTATATATTCAAGCTATTACTTCTAGACACTTAAGATTGGCTCATAAATTATCATTAGAGTTCAGAAATAATAAGCCACTCTTATCTTCTTAAAGAGTATATATTGTGGCTGGGCAAGAGTATTCTTGCAGTTATAAGATCTTGTTTAATGGTGCTGATGTGGGGTTGGATTACCTTCTATAGAGTTACAATTTAAACACAGCTTGTAAAATTTATAGAGTATTTCATAAATTAATATTGGCAAGAGTAAATATTAATATTTCAAAAGTGTTAATAAGTATATTAAAATAAACAATGGATTTCAAGTGAATGATTTATATGTTAATGCTTTCACTTCTAAAACATTTAAGATTGGCTCACAAATTATCATTTGAGTTCGAAATTTGCTCTCATTTTTTGAAAGTCTTTATCTAGTGACAGGGGTGAAAATATACTTGCCATTTTAAGATCTATTTAATGATGCTGGTGTGGAGGTTTGATTTCTTCTATATAAATAAAAATGTTCTAAATCCAGATACTTTTTAGTGATAAGTCTTTAAAAAAAAGTATCAATAATGCTTTTAATAATTAAGGATTTTATTTTATTTTCATATTTTTTATCCATACACTTCTTTAAGTTACTCTTGGGTTACAAATCTTTTTAAATATTTAAATTTATTTTAATGTAACTATATGTTATTAACGAGAGAGATACTCCAACAAAGAATACATGATCCACATGCCTAAAGATTCTTAAACTCCAAAGACTTCTCAATCTCAAATCATCCCAAATATGTCTTGAATCTAAAAAGCTTTTTAACTCTCAAAAAACATTAAAACTCCATATCTTTTCAATTTTAAAAACTTTTAGACAAAAAGGGAAAATGTTTTTAGCATTTTTTTATTTTTTTGCGAAATATGATAAAAAGAGGAACACAAATATTGTCAAGCGTTGTTAGCCGAGAGGTCATCGCAACCGCATTGCAAGAAAGTAGTTGGTTGCAGACGGTTGTGGGTTCGCGTCCCGGCCGATGCTATGACATAAGAAAAAAATATATATGTATTTAAGGTCAGTAATTTAATATAGATATAATAAACGTCTCCATACTTCAATATACTGACTATTTTTCAGTTTAAGCAAACAACTTTTATATAATGCTGTTAAATATTAATTAATATATGTTAATATGTTTGTAATAAATAAATGTTTATAACTACATACTTTTTTAATATATAAATATCGCTCAATTACTTGGATGAATTCTTTTTATTTTTACATCCAGTCAGTTTTTGACATATATAATTAAAATAAATATCTGATATTATTAATTGATAACTAATCTTTTAACACAAAATCAAATGAATCAAAACATGTAAAACCCACAATGTTATTTTTTTAAAAAAATAGGCTATCCAAAATTTTGCATTAGACATTAATAGAATATTTTCTTTATGAATTTTTAAATTTTCATACGTTTTCAGAATAATTGCAACGATCAGAACTTATATTTATTTTTCTATTTGACATTCATAAAAATAAAGTTATGACCTAATAAATAAAATGTTGAGAAGAAATATATGCTTAATCCTGAGAATTTGTGTTAGAATAAAGATGTTTGAAGATTTATTGTTAGAATTTTGTTTAATGTTGGACATTTTTTTAACAAAATGTACTAAACAGTAATGAACATAATCAATAATTGTCATATTTATGCAAGAGTTGTCACAAAAAAAAAAAAAACTAAAACAAAAATAAAGAATAAAGGAGGTAGAACAAGAAAAAAAGGAAATGATGAAAGGAATGAGGAAAGATGTGATTAAAAATAACTAAAATAAAAGCAAAAAAATGAAGGAAACAGAATAGAAACAAATGCACATATTTGTCAAATTTATGGTGGATATGATGCTGTGTGAGATTATATAATAGGTCAACCATAAGAAGCAATAACTAATTTATCCATAGAAATAGAAGTGACTGTAAAAAAGAATAAAATTAAGAAATATAAAAAATAATCCCAGAGCTTAACGCTATACTGAAATAAATAAACAAATATTAAACATTAAATCACAACATGAGGTGATTTAATATTTAATATATATATATGCAAATTCACAATTCATATGGGCTAATTTTGATAATTTATTGTATAGTTTAGCTTTACTCATTTAATTTATATATATATATAATAAATAAAGTTTATATCATATTAATTTATATATATATATAATAAATAAAGTTTGATATCTGTATTCGTTTCACAATATATGTAATATACAAATCAATATATATATCAAAATACAGTACAATTTATATAAATTATATTCTTTTAGAAGTACTTTCGACTATACACTTTGTAGTCTTTATCAACTATATAACGTTGAATAATCAAAACGAGACAACCCTTAACAATACCCATAGTTCAATTCAGATTTCCCACAATTCTGTTATCTTAACATTTGATGACTGGCGATTCATTAACATTTGACGATTTCTTGAAATCAACATAGCCTCTTTTATTTTACGTTTATTATGACAATGTTCAATTTGAATAATTTTCATATTTTTATAATCAAATTTAAATCCATATTGACAAGATTTATTATGATCAAATATAACAGATGATGAAGGTTTATTTACATCTGTTCCATATTGATTCTCTTTTTGAATTCTATTATATAAAAGCATGTGTTCTTTTATTCTCTTCTCAAATGTACACTTAGTTTCACCAATGTATTGTACGCTGCATCCACATATCAATCTATATATAATAGAATTTTGATTAAACTTTGAATTTTGAATTTTAGAATTATTAAGCAATCTATTTATGTTATTTGTAGAGAAAAAAGCAATATGACACAAACCATTATAAATTTTCCTAATAAACTTGACCTGCCCATCTGATATAAATGGCATTGAAATCCATTTCATTTTGATATTTTTATTTTTAATTTTATTATAGTGTTGATTTCTTTTAAATCCTTTAATAATATTAGCAATAGCATTTTTATAATAACCAATTTTCAACAAGTCATTAACAAATAAATGTACATTTTTAATTTTATCACTAGAATATTTGCATAATTTTTCATTTCGAAATAAGAATGATTTCAATCCAGACAGCTTATAACACATAGGTACATGTGATTCATATGGAATAAAACCCCTAGTTTCAATTGGTTTAATTAACATAAAATAATCCAAACTGTAATCATTAAGAGTAACTTGAATATCTAAGAATTTTATGGAATTGTATTTCTCTTTAGTTATAACCCATTTTATATCCTTAATCTCATTTAATTCATTAAATAAATTGATTATTAATTCTTGTTTTCCACAAATAAAAACATCATCCACATATCTATGATATACTTTAATTTCAAGAAATTAAAGTATATCATAGATATGTGGATGATGTATATGTGGATGATGTTTTTATTTGTGGAAAACAAGAATTAGTATATCATAGATATGTGTGATGATGTTTTTATTTGTGGAAAACAAGAATTAATAATCAATTTATTTAATGAATTAAATGAGATTAAGAATATAAAATGGGTTATAACTAAAGAGAAATACAATTCCATAAAATTCTTAGATATTCAAGTTACTCTTAATGATTACAGTTTGGATTATTTTATGTTAATTAAACCAATTGAAACTAGGGGTTTTATTCCATATGAATCACATGTACCTATGTGTCATAAGCTGTCTGGATTGAAATCATTCTTATTTCGAAATGAAAAATTATGCAAATATTCTAGTGATAAAATTAAAAATGTACATTTATTTGTTAATGACTTGTTGAAAATTGGTTATTATAAAAATGCTATTGCTAATATTATTAAAGGATTTAAAAGAAATCAACACTATAATAAAATTAAAAATAAAAATATCAAAATGAAATGGATTTCAATGTCATTTATATCAGATGAGCAGGTCAAGTTTATTAGGAAAATTTATAATGGTTTGTGTCATATTGCTTTTTTCTCTACAAATAACATAAATAGATTGCTTAATAATTCTAAAATTCAAAATTCAAAGTTTAATCAAAATTCTATTATATATAGATTGATATGTGGATGTGGCATACAATACATTGGTGAATCTAAGTGTACATTTGAGAAGAGAATAAAAGAACATATGCTTTTATATAATAGAATTCAAAAAGAGAATCAATATGGAACAAATGTAAATAAACCTTCATCATCTGTTATATTTGATCATAATAAATCTTGTCAATATGGATTTAAATTTGATTATAAAAATATGAAAATTATTCAAATTGAATGTTGTCATAATAAATGTAAAATAAAAGAGGCTATGTTGATTTCAAGAAATTGTCAAATGTTAATGAATTGCCAGTCATCAAATGTTAAGATAACAGAATTGTAGGAAATCTGAATTGAACTATGGGTATTGTTAAGGGTTGTCTCGTTTTGATTATTCAACGTTATATAGTTGATAAAGACTACAAAGTGTATAGTCGAAAGTACTTCTAAAAGAATATAATTTATATAAATTGTACTGTATTTTGATATATATATATATTGATTTGTATCCGATATATTTATATATATATATATATATATATATATATATATATATATTATAATGGAATGGAAATTGGAGAAATGTAATGTGAAGGTATGGTGATGTCATAGTCAACTCCCCCAAAATGACATGTTTCAAAAAATGATTTTTAAAGTATAATATTTTAAGATAAAATATTAAAATAGTAAAGTAAGATATTAAAGTAATGTTTAATATCCTATAAGTAAAGCATGAGAGATCTTGATATTTCTCTGAGAGATCAGTTCAGTTAACTCACTAGAGTCATTGAAAGTATAATTAACTAAATTCACCAGCAATATAAATAAATATAAATAAGTCATTTATCATCATAAATGATCAACAATTAAAATAAATCAACACTCCATATAGTGACTAGATTTGAACTGGATCTACTGTAAGCCAGACTAACTATTTATATATTGCCAGCTTTGAGTAATTATTTTTACATTAATTTGGATGCTCAAACTAAGTGCTCATCCATCAGAATACATCATAAAAGAATAATGCTGGAATATTAAAACATGCTGTTAATCATCAATGCTCCAGCCACATAGTAGCATTAATTTACTGCTGAACTATAAATTTACATTTTAATAGAGAATAAAGAAAATAAAATGTAGTACATGGACTTTAAAGAATATACTTCTTAGTATCAACCAGGATATATCAACTGGATGCCAATAAGCACTAATATACATCCACTTCCATATAATAGACATAAAATGCTCAAATCTAGTTCAGAGAACATAAACTCTATAACTGGTACTGTGATCAAGAGATGATACACCATAGAGTATTCTAAAACATTAGAATTAAGTTCAGTGAAATAATTTTACCAATGATATATAAGTTTATTAATAACAATAATTTGATTAATAAACAAAATTGAAATTATTATATTGTGATTTACATTACCTTTTAATGGGTTTACATACAACACATATATCTGCACACAGACACATTGTATACTATAAAAGAACATATTTGAATTGTGATTTAATAATAAAAAATGATTAAATTTTACATATGTTTACTTGACATGCACTAATATATATGCACAAAAACAAGTGGCATAATAATTTCTGAACATATTTGGCTTGTCATAAAATAAAATAAAAATTATTAATATGTTTCATAATTAATTCAATTTTCAATATACATAAAATTGATACACATGCACGCACACACACACATATATATATATATATATATATATATATGAATTAAAATTATTAATTAGTCTTTTATTTATATTCAATAAAGTTTTTTTTCCCTTTTTAAAAAAAAATCAGTCTTGACAGAATTATCTGTTGATCAATTATACACATCCTTAAAGTAGGTATTCTGATCTAAAAATACTTTGAAGTTTGATTCACACCTTTAGCTTTTCTTTTTTTTTATTAAGGCAAAAATTATTTTACTTTTAAAACTTTTTTTATATTTTTCAATGAATGATTTAAAATAATAATGCTATATATATTATTATCATCATCAACCATTATCAATCCACTGCAAAATGAAAACCTCTCCAAGTTCAATCTATCTTCTCTGATCTTTAGCTTCTCTACTACACACCACCCCTGCACACTTTCTTATTTTATCCATCCATCTCACATGTGGTCCATTTTTGGGTCTTTTACAATCTTTTGGAATCCAGTTTAATATTTTAATTGTTCATATATTATCATCTCTTCTAGTAATACGTCCAGCCCAACTCTGCTTCAATCTTTTAACTTTTTCAATGAGGTCAGTAACACCTGTCCATTCTCTTACCTATTCATTGCATTTTTGATCTCTTCTTATTACCACCAATATGCATCTCTCCATACTTCTTTGAGTGATATGAAGTCTCTGTATTGTTTTTCTATTAAGTGTCCAAGTCTCAGATCCATGAGTAAGAAGTGGTAAAACACATTTGTTAAAAACCTTCCTTTTTAAACACATAGGCATATTTCCTTTTAGTATCAAGTTATTTTTAACAAAAGCACTTCAACCAAGTTTAATTCTAGGATTAATTTCATCCATTATGTTTCCATCTGTATTAGTAATCTGACCAAGGTATTTGTAACAGTTAACTTCTTCTAATTCATCATAATCAATCTGATTAAACATTACTTTAGTCTTTTTAACATTTATCTTTAATCCTACTTTCCTACTTTCATCTGATAATTCCTGCAACATTTCCTGCAGCTCTGAAGCATTATTTGCAAAATCAAGTACATCATCTGCAAAATCTAAATGACTTAAATAATCTCCATTTACTTCCACACTTTTATTTTTCCATTTTAATCCACAAAATACTTCTTGTAACACTGCTGTAAAAAGTTTTGGAGATATGGAGTCACCTTGTCTTACCCCCTTCTCAATGTTGACATTCCCAGTACCATTATGTAATCTAATTGATGCTGTTGCATTTTTATGAATTTTATTTAAAATATGACAACATCCTGGATCTATATTTCAGTGACCCAATGCTTTAATCACTGAAGAAATGTTTTTAGAATCAAATGACTTTTCATAATCTACAAATCCAAAACATAATGGCAACTCATATTCATTTGCACTTTCTATACATTCTCTTAATACCTGGATATGATCTACTGTACTAAAATCACTTTTAAACCAGCTTGTTCTCTTGGTTGGTGGAAATCAATGTACTCAGTAGATGAGTTGTAATTATCTTGGTAAAAATTTATATAAAACTGATAAAAGGCTGATAGGTCTGTAATTTCTAATATGTTCTTTAACACCTTTTTTAAATATTAATATAATTATTGCATTTTTTCCAATCATCTGATACATCTTTTTCATTTAGACATTTGGTATATAACTTTATTAAAAAAAATTTATATTTTTTCACCTGCTACTTTTAATATATCAATTATAATTCCATCATTACCTGTACCCTTTCCTTTTTTCATACATTTAATTGCATGTCTTACTGCTTTATTTAAAATTTTGTGCAATTCAGAATATGTAATATATATAGGAGGTACTTGTTTTTTATTACTATATAATTTTTGATAAAAGTCTTCTACCCATTTTATGATGTCATCTCTCTTTTTAGTAATAATTCCAACTTTTTTTCTTATTGCAGATATAAATTTTCTACCAATGTCAAAATGTTGTTTTACATTCTTGAGACTTTTATTTTTTTCAACAACTTTCCTTGCTAGTTCACATTTATACTTTCTTATATCATTTTCAACTCTTTTCCACACCATTTTACAAAATTCAAGATATTCAATTCTTTTAACTGCATCATTTTTGTATATCTTCATATTCCTTTTTTTCTTCATAAATTCTCTAGTCTTAGTAGAAATTTTATTGGTCAATTGCTGCTTTTTTATCAGTTATCTTTGTTGCAGTTTTTACATCAGTTATCTTCGTATTAATTTCATTCAAATCTGAATCATTTTCAAAGTCTACTAATACTTAAAACTGATTTGTAAGTTCTAATTGAAATTCATTAGAATGTATCTGAAGATTAGGAATATCAACTGTAAATATTGTTTTTCTTAATAATTTTTGTTTCTCTAGTTTTGCATTAGCATGTATCTTACATCGGTGAATGACCACTTCCTGTGTTAAATGTATTAAGAACATTATATTAATGAAATATGTATTTTCTGTTAGTCAAAATATAGTCCAATTCTGCTGTAACTTCTTTTGGATGCTTCCATGTCCATTTCTTTTTAACATTTTTCTCAAAATAAGAATTCATAATAAAAAGTTTTTTTTTTTTTTTTTTCTGGAAACTCCACAAGTCTATGTCCTCACATTTCTATTACCATAACCAAAATTACCTTTGATACTTTCATCTTTCATTTAAATATATATATATATATATATATATATATATATATATATATATATATATATATATATATATATATATATATATATATTGCGGGTTCATCTGTGTTAAAAAATTTTAAATATTAATATTCTGATGATTCGACTTAGTCACACAAGTCATCCACTGGGTGATAAAAGGTAGAAAGACGGTTGTTGAGGTGCTACAATCACTGATTTAAATAAACGTTAAAGTTTTCACCAATAGCAAAATGCTAAATTTTAGAAAGTTTTTTAAATAAATCTCTCCAAATAGGAGGAAATTTGCATGTATCATCTCGCTTATTGATACAATGTGGCCATTTAATATCTCAATGGCTTTTCTAATTTTGCACTGGTAGAGATTATCACATCTGGATATGATCTTGGTACTAGAAAAATCAATTTTATGACCTGAATCTATAGTAAGGAGTGAGCGTGCTGATGATGATGAGTGTTGTTAACTGCATTAGCATGCTCATCTCTCCTAACACTGATGCAATGATTACTCATACCTATGTAAGAAGCTTTACAATTTTTACATGAGATTTGGTAAACACCATAAGATTCAAGAGGGTTTGAATCCTTAGGCTTGGTTATTATATTGCTGATCTTTTGATGAGTAGAAAATGCAGTATCTATATTATAACATTTTGATATACGTCCAATACTGTCTGTAGTTTCTTTTACATATGGAACACAAATCATAATAGCTGATTTATCATAACTATTTGCTAATAAAACACTATTAATATGATTTATTTCTTCTTTCAGATGTGAATTATCTGAAGGGTTAATTGCTCTATTTAAAAGAGTTTTGGCTACAGAAACTATTTGAGTTGAGTGATCATGAGATATTTACATTTACATTCTTATCATCACCCAACTCAAATAGTTTCTGTAGCCAAAATTCTTTTAAATTGAGCAATTAACCTTTCAGATCATTCACATCTGAAAGAAGAAATAAATCATATTAATAGTGTTTTATTAGGAAATATTTATAATTATAAATTTATAAAAAAAGCCTTATTTCAAGCCCAAAATGGAGAAAATAGGAAACAAAAAGATGATGAATCAGCTATTAGGATTTGTGTTCCATATGTAAAAGGAACTACAGACAGTATTGGACATATATTAAAATGCTATAATATGGATACAACATTTTCTACTCATCAAAAGATCAGCAATATAATAACCAAGCCTAAGGATTTAATCCCTCTTGAATCTCATGTAAAAATTGTAAAGCTTCTTACATAGATATGAGTAATCGTCACATCAGGATTAGGAGAGATGAGCATGCTAATGCAGTTAAACAACACTCATCAGCAGCAGCACTCTCACTCCATACTATAGATTCAGGTCATAAAATTGATATTTTAGTACCAGGATCATGTCAGGATGTGATAATCTCTACCAGTGCAAAATTAGAAAAGTCATTGAGATACTTAAAAGGCCAGATTGTATCAATAAGTGAGATGATACATGCAAACTTCGTCCTATTTGGAAAGATTTTTTTAAAAAACATTCTAAAATTTAAGTTTTGCTATTGGTGGAAACTTTAACGTTTATTCAAATCAGTGACTGTAGCACCTCTACAACTGTCTTTTTACTTTTTATCACCCAGTGGATGACTTGTGTGACCAAGTCAAAATGTCAGAATATTAATATTTAAAATTTTTTAACACAGATGAACCTGCAAAATAAGTATTTTATATATGCAACCTGTGAAAATCTTCGTTTCAACATATATTTTTGTACAATTTTTTGTTAAAAGAGGAAATCTGTTTAATCAGATATCGATCTTTGTAGCAATTTTTTTTTGTAAATGATTGTTTCACTTTGGGAGCTTATAATGGGTGAAAACTCTAAAAATTAAATTGTCTTATCAAGATCTAAAGAAGGAAGCTCAAAGATTTGAAGTGTTACCTGGATGTTAAAAAGAAAAAAAAAAACAAAAGAAAGGAAATAAGAATTGAGTCTATTTTTTTTTTTAAAACAAAAGTGTCTGGAAAAAGGATTAAACTTTTCAGTTGAAAAAATACTTTGGTTGAAAATAAATTAGAGATCTAATTAAAACAAATTTGTCCAAAAATAGCAAGTGATGCTATCTCTGATTGGTTAAGTTAGCTAAAAATTGGATATAAAAAGCTGTCTTGGATTATTATTGTGACTGATTCAGATTATTAAACTATAATATTGAACGTTGAAAATATAAGAGATGGCGGGCTAGAAAAATTATATGTATATTCCATTTGCCGGACCATCTGGAGGAAGCTGCACATCACATAGGAAAGAAAAGATGTGTCTAAAATAATATTCTACACCTTTCAACTGACCAGATAAATAAGATGTTTTTAATAGAAGGAAGAAAGCATTCACCTGCATCTAAAGAAGATGAATTAATCTACTGATAAATATTAATCATCAAGTCCAATTAATTGTTCCAACAACTGATTTTAAACTCAAGAAAATTTACAAATGGGAAAACAACTGCTGTATTTCATCCACATGCTTGACAAGAAGAGAAGAAAATTTACTATAATGATTTCCAAATTGTCCACTAAAGCAAATAACCTCAATAGAGTCATCATCATCAAATAGTTATACACCTCAAGAAAGAGATTGTTCCCAGTAAAACGGAAATGGTAGCTACAGAAATATAAACATTATACAAGACAAGTTTGAACCCTTGGAAATTCGCCACAAACAAAAGATCGGTAATATGACTTTTTATATCTATTTCTTTATGATATCAGTCTTAATAAACATTTTAGCAATAAAGTGGTATATTTTTATTTAAAGAACTTTTAAAGACTATTCAGATCGATTAAAACAAGAATGTCTTACTAATAATAACTTTGAGCTTCATAAATGACCTTGAAAGTATGAAAATTATTTGTTTATTAATTTTACAATATTAATGTGTAAAACAATTTTTTTTTTTTTTATGGTATTATGATTTTAGTTTTAACTAATATTATTATTTTGGTTTTAATAATATTTTGTTATGATGGGATAAAACACGCACATACATAATAATATTTTTATATGTGTATAATTGGAAGTGAATGTGAAATAATGAGTAGTATTAGAATATTAGATTATTTTGTTTCAAGTTCAGTATAGATTTCAGCGCTTGGAAGGGAGGGGGAGAAAATAATTTAAAACTTTTTTCTAAAACTTGCTCTTTCAATTTTACTAACATTTTTTTTTACATTCTATTTACATGTTGGATTTTAAAGTATGTGTGCTAATGAGCAGATAATATTTTTTTTTAATACTTTTCTTATGGAGTGAAAATCATGGTCAATGTGACGTCCAACTTAATACAAATACATTTGAAGGGAAAGGGGGAAGAACTTAAAATTAATCTGAGGATTGTTATATAATCAATTATTATTATTATTATTCATGTCAATTTTCATATTTATCTAGAAATTTTATGTATATGTTAGAAATGTAGTAATAAATATTAGTTTGTTTTATTAAACGAGGCGTATATATTTCATTAATTGTAGTCTTTGTTAAGTGTGATTATTCATCATCATCAATGGTTGAATATTAGTTATTTAAGATATAAGTAAATATGCTAAAATTAAGCAATAATTATGAATTTCTTTATAAAATTTAGTTTTATGTTTAGGCTTAGTCCTAGAGCTGTAATTGAAACCCTTGTCATTGTTGTTATTATTATCATCATCGTCATCAACGTTTTAATTAATGAGCTGTTTAACTGTTTAAAGGCCATAAATAAATATTGATTTTATAATATTTAGTGATTTCTTAGTATTATTATAACCACATCCCATCATCTATTTCATGCAAGGATGAGTGAATTGCCATCCTAAATTAGTTATATATAATCTGAGCTAGTGAACTTATAAAAATATTGAAACACATTTGTTATGTTAAGATCTGAGAAATGATTTATGTTCAATGAACTCCACTTTGGTTTAAAGATGTTTTACTTTTACCTAAATATTAGTATGTATAGTGATATGGCTCTAGATTCAGATAATCTAGTGGCGCCCTGCTAGACCATATTCACTTAGTATTTGTTTAAACA
>JAQFVV010006429.1:244946-276606 GCA_028023455.1 Epiperipatus broadwayi
CTGGTGAAATTTTAAAGGTCACTATATATATATATATATATATATTACTTTTAAAATTTCATTTTTACTAAAGAAATTTTTTAAAATTTCATTCTCATTATATATAATGCTATTCACCATATGCATTTATTTGTGCTTCTTTGGTTACAGATAAATCAGCATATGTATAAACAAATTCATCAGAAAGCTGAGACATTTTCTTAGTGAGCTGGTCTTGATAAGATTGGTTAAGTCCAGGATTGTCATAATTTGGAAAAGTATAATCAGGTAACTGATGACATGCATTTTTTTCCACTTAGATTTCAGGTCAGTTGGTTATAAAGAACAAATAAGTTAGGACTTTCTTCCAGGTGCATCTAAACTCCATCATAGTAAACTGCTCAATCTACTCTCTAAAATTCAGCTACATCTGATTCCTGTTAGCTTTCTGTATAGTTCTACAAGCCAAATAACTGCCAAATATTAGTTGTGATTGAGAACAAGTAGAGTGGTAATAGTATAATGATGATCACTAGTCCATGATAATCTTTAGTCCACAATTAAGTATCTATTGATAATCATTCCCACCATTACATGATCATCATTATCCATCAGCTTTTAGGCATTTATAACATAAAGAGTAAGTTGGGATGAAGTTGGATATGGTGAAAGCTTCACCATAATACAAAAAGATTTCAAATAATTAAATTTAAAGTATATTTTAAGATATAAGATTAAAGTAAGAGTAATATATTATAGTAAGATTTAATATCACATAAGTAGAGCATAATAACCTTGATATCTATTTGGAGATGAACCCAGTTAACTTGTTAGAGTCACTATAAATATAATTAAGTAAATTTACCAGCATTATAAATAAGTATATATAAATCATTCATCATCATTACTAACAGCAATCAAAAAAAATCAATAGTAAATCTTGTCACTGGATTTAAAATGTTTCTACTGTAGACCAGGTTATCTATTTAGCCATTGCCATCATGAAGGCAATTATTTTTTCATTAATTTGCTTTCACAAACTAAGTGCTCATTCATTGGAATAAATAATAATTAAAACAATAATGATTAAATAATAAAATCCTGATCCTCATCAATGTTTTGGTTAATTAGTTCCATTAATGTATTGGCCAACTATAAATATAAATTATAATAGAGAATAAATAAAATAACATGTAATGCATGGACTTTAAAGAATATACTCTTAGCACCAACCAAGATATAGCAAGTGGATGCCCATAAGCACTAATATAAATACCCTTCCATATAATAGACTAGTGTGCTCAAATAAGAACATAAGCTCTATAACTGGTAGTATGATCAAGAAATGATGCAACATAGAATATTATAAAACTTTAAAATTACATTTACTCAAATAATTTTAACAATGATAAATAAGTTTATTAATAACAATAAAAAATGAAACTAAGCTTTGTAGAATATGGCTATACACATATAATCCTTCTAATTTTAAATTAATATACAAAATTCAAATTATTACATTGTCATTTACATTATTTCTTAATGGTTTTAAATGCAACATACATATGAACACAGACATGTGGTATACAATAAATAAACATTTGAATTGTCATTTAATAATAAAAATAATTAAATTTTGCATGGGTCTACTTGACACAGATTGATATTATATATATCATATATATATATATATATATATATATATATATATATATATATATATATATATATATATATATATATATATATATATACAAACATACATGTAGCATAATAAATTCTGAACATATTTGATGTGCCATAAAATAAAATAATAATTACTAACATCTTTCATAATTAATTTCATTTTGAATATACATAAAATTTACACTTAAGTGTGTATATATAAAAATGTTGATGATATAAATTAAAAGTATTAATTAGTCTCTCATCTATAGTCAATAAAGTTTTATTTCTTTTTTAAAAAAATAATAAAATCAGTCTTGACAGAATTATCTGTTGATCAATTACAAACATCCTTAAAACAAATACAGCAGCAGGCTTTCTAATCTAGAAATACTTTGATGTTTAATTCTTTCTTTTAACTTTTCTTTTTGTTATTAAGACTGAAGTTATTTTACTTATTTGACTTGTAAAATGTCTTATTTTCCTTTTCAATAACTGATTTAAGTTAATATCATTCTATATATATATATATATATATATATATATATATAAAACAATATTTTTGGATACTAACCGTGTATTATTTTGCATTACAATCTTCTATTTTGACAGACTAGCAAACACCATTATCAATGTTAACTTTTGAAAGAACAATCATTAGATCTCAAAGAATAACATGACTCAGTGCAAGATGGGAAGTGAGATTCAACTTAAGGTAGTTCAACATTCACAACATGGGACTTATCAAAATGTTTATTTTCCTTAGTTTTTTCACCTATTAAATTAAAGATATTAGATAAAATTATAGTTTTTCACATAGCTGGAATATGTTGTGCTTCATCAGCCCTATTACTTTTAAAATGTATTACTTTTAAAATGTAATTTTTACTAAAGAAATTATTTAAAATTTCATTCTCATTATACATAATGCTACTGACCATATATGTTTATTTGTGCTTCTCTGCATATAAATAAATTGGAATATGTATAAACTAATTGTTCAACAAAATAAGAGATTCACTTGGTGATCTGATCTTAGTGAAACATGTTAATTTCAGGATTGTCATCATCGGGAAATATATAATCAGATAACTGTTGACATTCAATTGGTTCCAATTATACTTCATGCCAACTTGCTATAGAGAACAAATAAGTTCGGTTTTCCTTATAGATACATCTAAAATCCAGCCTAGTGAACTAGTACACCACTTCTGGATCTACTATCTTGAATTCATCTACAACTGATTTATGGTAGTTCTCTATATAACTTTGGAAAAAAAATGAACTAACTCTGCCAACTCTCATGAAAACACTACAACAACAACTATTAGCCAAACTAATCTCACCTTTTTATCAATCATTTTTATAGGATTTGGTGACAAAAATATACTAAAGTTAAAACTGTTTTAATTACAAACTGTTTTTCTTATCTTTCTTGTTTGGAAAAAGTTGATTTCAATTCATATTAATCCTTTAATTTTATCAATGTATGATCTACAAATGATTCTACATAAATAGAGATTTTACAAAAAGATTTATAGAAGTATTATTTAACAGATTTCCAAAAATAGATAATAGATATTTTGTTCAAAAATATTTACAAATATTAATTAAAATATTTCAAAAATATTTTTTTACCATTATCATTAGACATTTTATAATTACCATGATATATATTGTTATAAAATATGTGTGTTTTAATTTCAAAATCAGAATTCAATAAAAATATTTAGTATAACTTTTTATGAGTTTAATTTACAATAAAATTCTATTTAAATTCAACATTATTTAATCTTTACTGTGTTTTTATTCCAGGGAAATAAAAACAATATCTAAAATTTTTTGTCTGTGTTTATTTCTACTTTTCCTTTCAACTTTATATAATTTTGTGTACACCCACTATGTTATTATGTGCCATATAACACAATTATTGAAATATATAATTACCACTAAAGAGGCAGCACAAGATAATACAAACATGATGGAGTTTATATATTATAAAAATAAAATTTATGAGCATATAAAATATAAAAATATTGTAACTAATGGTTGAAAAATTCCTGTAATACCAAAAGGAAATTAGTAAAAATAATACTAATTATACTGACAAATACAAACAAGAAAACTGTGGTAAAATGGTGTTAGCAATAAAAAGATAAAAATTTATTAAATGTCAAAACAAAGAGACAATAACAAATGACAAAATTAATCAATCAAATGGATATAAACAATGATCACATGAATGGTGCTGATGCTGATGTAAGGTTGGACATAGAACATTGGTGTAATTAAGAGTGTTGATTGATCGAACTGATGATGTTTACAAAGGGGTTTTGAGGGTATGAATGATAGAATTTCATAAATAAACTTCAACACTTATTACAAACACAAAGAATTAATTCTGAGCAAGAGTCTGATTTAACAAAATGTTGTTCCATATTCACATTACATTCCACCTTAGCAGCAGTTTTATCTATGGCAACTGTTTTAGAAAAGAGTGGCAAGTCATATTTGGTTGTAACAGCCTATAAGATAAAATTTTCACAAATACTTTGAGAATACATATATCTTGATTTTATTACAGCTGTCTCTAAAATATTTCATATACCAAAGCATCCTAAATTCTCTATAGATATTGTAAAGAAGATAAAACTGAAAATAACATGGGGAAAGTGTAAAATATTTGAAAAGTGGATTACAATAGGATATTAGCTAGAAAATTTAGGAGCAAAATTAAGTCGCCAATATACTAATGAAAAATGGTCAAATTATAAATCACCAGTTGATCTAACAACATTCCCAAAAAATACATGATAAATGAAAACTGACTCACCCAAATATGTCAATACCAATAAGCTGCCTGGATAATTACCATTCTCCAAAAAAATGCTGGTGAACCAACACTTAGTGAATTTTTTCTATTTTTATGTCTTATTGGTAAATTTGTTTTTTTACCTAACCTCACTGGTAGATGTATATTATTTTATATTTTATTTATTATACACATTAATAATAATGAGGGATATATTTTATTCTTTTTGTTGGAACAATGGGAATATGAAGCTAAATATATGTGTCTACATATAATTGCTTCATATTCAAGCCATTAATTTAACTAAAACTTTAGGAATCTTATGTGAACTTGAATGCAACCAAATAAACTGCATTTAAATATAACAAATTTTATTTACTTTATTTTTCATCATATTGTTAAATCTACATTGTTTAATAAGCAACAGATAATAATTAAAGTCATATTTAGAAAAAAAAACACATTTTCTTTAAAAAAATAGTTATATTTTATTTTAACATTATATTTTAATCACACAGTCAAGCTTCGTTTAAGATTTCTAACAATTAAATTTGCATTATTCATTTCTTTGATAAAAATTTTGCAAATATTTTTTTATGACTTTAAAATTCATATATATATATTTATTTTCTAATATTTTAATTACAAAAAAAATAATCAAAAGATGGTGGGAAAAATTGAATAATCAGTATTCCAAAGGAAGTAAAACCACACAATGATGAGGAAACATTGTTCATTTGGTGATTGTAAACTTTACTGAGTGTATTTAGCAAAAATGTTATGATCATCCAGAAAACATTACAATGGTCTAAAAACTTGGCTTCTATGGAAAGTTTATGATTATATTTGTATCTAATAATTATTAAAAATCAAAAATAAATATTGTTAAATATTTGTTTTATACAGAAATTATTTATTTTTAAATATAAAAAATATTTTCTTGTTAATATTGTTAATATAAAGATTATGGTCATGGAACACACAGCTTTTTAAAAATGAAGTCACTCATCAGATTGTTTTAATATTCAGCAATATCATAAACATCACAAAAAATCTAAACTTTTAAAGCATAAATTGATAGATTTAGTAGTTATTAAAAAAATTTATTCAAGTTTTTAAATGAAACAAAACAGATGTTGTTCATTTTGCAAATTGAATTGGCTTTACCTAAAATTTGATTATGTGACAGTATTTTGTTGTGATTAAAATATAATTTTTAAAATAATTCCAGAAATCAAATGTGATGTTCTAAAATTTATTTAATTTATAAACAAAAATATCTATTGAATGAGGTCAAATTTATTATATTCTGATAAATAATAATGATTTTATATCAAAATAAAAGTTGAAAACTTAAATGTAGTGATAACAAAGAAATCTCTCAGAATGGTAGCAGAAAAATGAAAGAATTACCTACACAATTATTAGACTTTTTTTGCAAATTTATTAAAATTTAAACCAAAAGAATGGAAATAGATGTATATCCATCTTATTAAAAGAAAAAAAAATTTGCTTTTGTTAATGAAATACATTTGTGTGTTATTTTGAAGTGATAACTAAATAACAGATGTCCAGAAAAATAAACTAATTGGGGAGGGGCAATTTTTTTTTTTTATAAAAACTAAGAAATTTTAGTGCACATTAGATAACCTGATCAAATGTCATTAACAGTAAAAGCAGATTTCTATAAATATATTTAATTAGAAATTCCTAGAAAATTTTTAATTAAAGAATCTTTGGGAAACATTTTGTTTGATTAAGTATAAAAATCTAATTAAACATGTTTAGAGAGTTCCAAATCATTCATCATTGCAATTTCTGCAAGAAAATTCTGAAGTAAAAATCTGGATAATGTATAGGTAAGTTGTTTCTTGGGTGTGTGAAAGAGGTTCTCCAGCATAAATTACAGTTCTACCATTGTAAGTAGAAAAGAGTTGCTTATTTGTTATTTTAATAAATTTATACTGTAGCAATGTAGAAAAAACATGTCATGTATTTGCTGTAACATTACCAAAAGCCTCAGAAGAATATGGTGTTCAAGAATAATCTCTGCTATAACATAAGATTTTCTGTCTATGAAATGAACTAACAGTCAAATATTCTGCAAAGTAAAAAGCTCCACTTATATTTTAAAGTGTCATGGTGACTGAATTAAAAACACTTTGTCAATAAAGATGTTCCATATAATAAAGCTAGACTGATATATATATATATATATATATATATATATATATATATATATATATATATATATATATATATATATATATATATATATATATATATATATATATATATATATATATACTAAAGGAATTTTGCAATAAAGAGTAACTTTCACAGAAGTACTACAAACTACTTAGAAACATAGTATGTTTAAAATCAGGACTTCTGCACATATTTTTTTGGATTTTCACCATAGACTCCTATCATGGGGAAAATGTTATTAATGACTTTACGTTGATAGCATTAATTTAATGCATAATTTTCATATAATTGCGAATCTTTCTTCAATTTAATTTTATTATATGCTTGCGATATTTAATTATTAATGAACAGTAGGGCAACATTTATGTGAATGTATTTTTATAATAGTAAACATAATAGACTTGTTAATTTATCAATATTGTATTGAAAAAAATATAAATCGCTTAAATGGCACATTCCCTCAACATGCTATTCCTCTTTATTTATTGTTTGAGTAGTTTTGTTCATTATTACATATTCATTGACAAGATTACGTAGTTAGGAATATAATTTCAGATTTTTTTAAAAATATATAAAGAAAATGAATGTATGTGAGGGGGGGGTGAGCACATTTTAGAAAATCCATTATGATATTTATAATCATTTTATTTAAATGAATATTTTGTACAATAGTACTGCAATCATGACAAGATTTTGAAGAATTATTTTATTTTCCTTTTAATCAACCACAGAAATTGTTATAAATTATTTTCTGGCTATCTATATCCAATTACAATCTACAGTATTAAAAAGAGTGAACATATTCATGTTAATAACTTTGGATGGCTTAGGTTCTGTGTAGAATGGTTACTTATTTTAGTTATAGTTCATTATTAATTACAGTCAAGGAAGGGATTCTTCAGGATATGTGTTAAGCACACAACTGTATATGGTGTGTGATCACTATGGGAAATGCTAAACAGTAGTTTTATGTGGAGATAAATAAATCATTAATTTTCATGACAACCACTTAAGTTGTAATAAAATACAATATTATTTTTTTTGCTAGGCCATATAATTTCGATTAATATTTTTGGTAGGCTGTGCTTATCTTCCCATATTAATTATTTAAGCAGACAAATATTTCCTGATATATACTTATAGTTCATTACCTGAAACATCTTGTTCTCATGGTATGTCCACACAATAGTTAGCATATGTTCTTCATTATATATTTATATAACTGGAGACCAATCTCCCAGCCTATAATATGAATGAATTATATATATATATATATATATATATATATATATATATATATATATATATATATATATATATATATATATATATATATATATATATATATATATATATATATATAAACTGTAGTAATATACTTGAAGTCTCTCTTTTTTGCCTGGTGTATTTTATCATGAACATTATATTTATGAAATACCAAATCTATAGATCATTTTGCAATTGTATGATGTGTAATATATATATATATATATATATATATATATATATATATATATATATATATATATATATATATATATATATATATATGTAATTATATAACTGAATATTTGTAAATACAGTAACTAAATAATTAAAAAAAATTATCCACTTAGGAGTGCTTTTGATTATCCAGTAATCTGTGTCAACTAAAGCATTGAAATGCTAACTTTCCCACAATTCCATGATCTTAACGTTTGCTGCTTGCCTGTTAATTAAGTCATGTTTATATTTATATATTAGCATAACCTCCTTTATTTTTCTTTTATTGTTATTTTTTTCAATTTGCAATAGTTTTATACTGTTAAAATTGAAGTCAATACCATAAATACATGATTTATTATGGTCGTAAAAAACAGACGCTGAAATATTATTATATACTATGCAATTTTGTTTCGATTTCTGAACACGTTTTAATAATAACAAGTGTTCTTTAGTTCTTTTTTCCAATGTATATCTAGATTCACCTATATATTTACTGCCACACCTACATATCCATTTATAAATGACACAATTTTTATCTATAAATGAGGTTTTATCTTTGGAGTTATTTATTAATTTGTTTAATGTAGGAGGTGTGTAAAATGCAACATCACATATATCTTTATAAATTTTCCTTATAAACTTTACTTGATAATTTAAAATATATGGGATTGATATCCATGTTTTTTTATTAGCAGGAGAATCAATATTATTATTAAAATTTTTATTTTTATATTTTGTATTAAAATCTCTAATAACATTATATATGTGATTATAACTATAGCCAACATTTAATAATTCATTTGAATATATTTCAATATTTTTGCCTTTTTCTGATGAATATTTGCAAAGACTATTATTTCTAAATAAGAAGGACTTCAAACCTGCCATTATGTGTGACATTGGCACTTTTGATTTATATGAAATATAACCTCTTTTTACTATTGGTTTAATGGACATACAATAATCCAACATGCCTTGATTAAAATAACTAGGAATGAAGGCATGCTAGATTACTGTATGACCATTAAACCAATAGTAAAAAGAGGTCATATTCCATATAAATCAAAAGTGCCAATGTCACACAAAATGGCAGGTTTGAAATCCTTCTTATTTAGAAATAATAATCTTTGCAAATATTCATCAGATAAAGGCAAAATATTGAAATGTATTTGAATGAATTGTTAAATGTTGGATATAGTTATAATCACATATATAATGTTATTAGAGATTTTAATACAAAATATAAAAATAAAAATTTTGATAACAATATTCATTCTCCTGCTAATAAAAAAATATGGATGTCAATCCCATATATTTCAAATTATCAAGTAAAGTTTATAAGGAAAATTTATAAAGATATATGTGATGTTGCATTTTACACACCTCCTACGTTAAACAAATTAATATAATAACTCCAAAGATAAAACCTCATTTATAAATAAAAAATGTGTCATTTATAAATGGATAAGTAGGTGTGGCAGTAAATATATAGGTGAATCTAGATGTACATTGGAAAAAAGAACTAAAGAACACTAGCTATTGTTAAAACGTATTCAAAAATCGAAACAAAATTGCATAGTAGATAATAATATTTCCGCATCTGTTTTTTACGACCATAATAAATCATGTATTTATGGTTTTGACTTCAATTTTAACAGTGTAAAAATATTGCAAATTAAAAAAATAACAATAAAAGAAAAATAAAGGAGGTTATGCTAATATATAAATATAAACATGACTTAATTAACAGGCAAGCATCAAACATTAAGATCATGGAATTGTGGGAAAGTTAACATTTCAAAGCTTTAGTTGACACAGATTACTAGATAATCAAAAGCGCTCCTAAGTGGATACATTTTTTTAATTATTTAGTTACTGTATTTACAAATATTCAGTTATATAACTATGTATATTGCTGTAAAAATACAGACATCGAATCATATATATATATATATATATATATATATATATATATATATATATATATATATATATATATATATATATATATATATGGGGAAATACAGCCTCATACCTAATGGTTACCAGTACAGGAACATCAACAGCTCTAAATTCAATGGTCATTCTAATTCTAAAGAAAATTGGAGTTTAAACCATGAGGGATGTAAGAAATTGTATTTTTATTTTCAAGTTAAAAAAAAATATCTCAAAGGAGATAAGCATAATATATCATAATGTGAGATCAGCATTGCTAACTATAAGTTCACCAGCACTCCCCAAAAGTAATAATATTTCATTATCTTGAATCGTCTATTAAAATAACTCAATAGTCAATCTTGTGACTGGATTTCAAATGGGTCTCTTGTAGATCAGGCTAACTATTGAGCTTTTGCCAATGAGGGCAATTATTTAAACCATAGTTTGGATGTGAAAACTTAAGTGCTTATTTATGAGAATACAATCAAAAAAATAATGTAATATTAAAACATGCTGATCATCATCAATCCTCCAGCCACTTAGAATCCTTAATGTACTGTCAAATTCAACTATAAAGTTAATTTTAATAGAGACCAAACAAACTAAAATGTAGTGCATGGACTTTGGAAGATAATATCCTTGTACCAGCCCAGGAATCGTCATCATCATCATTTTCTGGCTTCTATACATTAAATATAAAATCCCTATTCCATATAGCTGTTATGCACAAATCTAGCTCAGGAAGCAAGAACTCTATAACTCATTACTGTGAGCAAGAGGGACATAATTAATAAAGCAGCTTATAAATAATATTAAGCAATTCATTATATTATCATCTTCTCTTTGTTTTGTTTTTATTCTCTTATGTTCTTTGTTTAGCATCATCTTTTTTGTTGGCTTCTCTTTTTATTTTTTTATTCTTTTTGTTGGCCTTCTTTTTACTATCTTCTCTAAATATTTATTATATCTGAGATAACATGGAAGCTGCTTCTATTCTCTGAATTTCTTCCAATGGCTGCTGATCATCTTCATTTGGATCATGTTCTTCCATATTTTTCACTTTTCCTCTTGTCAGAAAATATGTTACTATTATAGATTTTTATTCTTGAAAAAAAAAAAAACTATTCAATTATTTTTACACAAGAACAGCATATGGGAACTTTTAAAAAATATCTCATAAAATAAGCTTGACATCGCCTCCTCTTCCATCCAACCATATTTCACCTTAATAAATATGAGTACTATATTATTATTCCCCCTATCTTGCCTTTCCTTTACCCTTATTGTTTTAATACCTACCTTTATTCCATTGATATATATTCCCTGCTTTATTCTTCAATTTCTTGCTATTCATGAGTGTATGTGACTGATTTTCATTTCTATTGTACATTTATTATAAATACATATGCATGTAGAAACACAAATTCATATCAAGAACCATTTATCAAAACCTTTCTTAGAGATCTGATGAGAATCTGACAGCAAAATAATTCATTATAACTTGCAATTTTGTGAGAGATACAGAATTCAATCACTGGACTATAAGTATACAATGCAGCATGGACTTCCAAAGGTCTATCTCAATTCAGAAACTAATTTGATAAGCAAATAATAAATTCAAACAATTTGATAATATGATAAATGAATATATTTAATGATTATATAAAACATTATTCTAAATGAACAGCATTTATAGAGTTTACACTAAATACATGCACAAAGTGCCATTTGTTTATATGCCAATGTTTAATTAAAAGTTTACATAATGGGTTGAAGAAGAGAAATGCTTTTTTAATATATGATCAGTTAATGACCTTCACAAATGAATTTACATTGAAAGACATTTTGGTGTCCAAATAAATTAATACCATATATAAATATAATCAAGATGTGATGGATACCACTTCAATCACACAAGGAATTTACATATATATATATATATATATATATATATATATATATATATATATATATAACCATGATGCCAGATAAATTGGTTCCTGACATCTGTTACATTTATCAAATATTGAACAACAAACTTATGAAACAATGATTTTGAATATGCAAATATTTTCATATTCAATATAACAAACATTATCATATTCAATAAAACAAATGTTATATTTTAATTATTGAATTATAAAATAAGGAGAATTAATTTACACATGTGGGAGTCACTAGTCTAAGTGAAATAGCTTAATGCATGCTTTTCATGACATTCCAAATATAAATACAATAATAAATAACAAATATTGTTTAGTTATATCATAGTGTTATGTTTTACAAATTAGTTTTAGGCATACTTCTAAATACTGTAATAAATGGCATTATGAGCATGAGGCAGCAAAATATAAGATTTAGTCCATTTTGGCTGAATAGATGTTTCATCATTTATGGGAGAGAAAGGTATACCTGCTCTTCTGGTGGCACTATACCTGGAGAGGGAGGAAGGAAGTGAGATGTGATGGGCTGGCTTCTCCAGGGTCATCCCATGCAGAGCTTCTGCTTCTCTTTCCAAAGATGTCCTAGGGCACTTACAATGCCAGCTAAAATGTATATAAATGAAAATGGAGGATTCTGGGTTCTTGATGTTCCTCAAAATATGATAAAGCAAATAAATAATGTTGATAGCTGACCTATTCTGGAAACACTAAAAAACTATGATATGTCTTTAATGATGTCAAAATGATTAATGGCCTAAATATAAAGTTTGAATCAGGTGTAATAGCATGACTTGTATCTAAACTAAATTAAATAACTCAAATATAAAACTGTATGAATGCTTTAATAACATATGATTACATTATTTTTCATTATGTAAGTACCATATGCACTTGCACTTGGAATCAATAAGCATTATTTAATACAATCACACTCAGGATGCTACACATAAATGATGATTACATTTAAGAAGAGTGATGGTCATTATTATTTAAAATATCTTAACTGGAATTTAACTAATAACATTCTTAAATAGCATTGGATTTATATTCAATAAATATACATATGGCAATATTATAAAAAAAATCTGCCTGGAAACAGCAATGACATTATTTAATTAGTTCCCAACACAGAGAGCAAGGGCATTAAAACAAATAATTTGAAGTAATTAAAATATCTCTGAAGTGCTTGGAATTTAAAAGACTGATCTAAAATATAGGCTCACAGAGTTGAGTTGATTTGGCATAAAATTTACAAATTTAATAAAATAAACAGCAAATAATTATAATAGTAAAATTCTACCACACTAAAGTAAAATATAGAATTTAAAGTGTGAGAGATGTGAAGATTTTGATAGGATTATAGAGAGTCATTAGAATATGATTACAATTACATGGCTAGTATTTAAAAGATAAAGAATTTAATACAAGTGAGATTATACAGTCATAGAGTTAAACAGAGTTTAGTTATTATAAAAGATTAATTGAATCCACAAGGTGGTAGACAAAAGATACCTTTCTCTGTAATAGCATGCCAACTTGAAAGATCCATTTTTCTGTAAACAATCTATACTGTAACACGTGATCTTTGGTTCATGAGAAATGGAGGTAGCATTCTGTTCTCAAATCATTAAAAAATGTTATAAGGCACTCCATTTTATTAGTAGCTAAAGCATAGCATTATAGTATGGAGATGATCCTGGAAAGATTTGGAGAAGGTGAACAAAGTCTTTCTACTCATTGGTCATACTATTCAAATTTAAACTAGTGTGGATTTGGTTTAATAACCAAATTTGAATTTGACTTGTTTGCCTTTTCTGATGTCAAAATAAGCCCTATTAATACACAAGTGAAAATTTTTAGGAATTTTTTTAAGAAAATCACCTGAGGCAATGTGGATATGAACTTGCCTTGTATGATCCTAATCAGCAACCCAAATATTTTACTTTTGTGCAATACAAGATGCAATAGACTGACAAATCCTTGAAGCTATTGTTTTGAATCGATTTCTAATTTATGAATTGATTTGCATGACTTTTAATTGTTTTAAAATATTTAAACAAATTTATTTCAATAGCGTGGTTTCTCTAAATTAATTAATCAATTTTACTATTGTTTTTAAATTTCCTGTCTTAACCTCTTTAAATTTAGGGACAGCTCAGAAATGTCTTTTGGCCAATTCACCTCCTGATGAATTTTTTTGTAAGTATTATATGCTAAAATGCATGTAAAACAGTATATTTTATTATAATAATTTTTTCCCTGAAAAAAGCATGAAATTTAAAATACTCACTCTTACAACAGACATAAGCCCCACCTTGACATGATCAGCTATTATCTGCTAACAAGGTTGTAAAACATTCAGAATTTTATGACATTGGAGTTTCCAATGATGCAAAAACATGTTTATTTGTGAATTTATTACGTTTTTAGATTTTTTTAAAATAAGTTGCATTATAATTATTAGATATCAAGAAATAAAAAATATTAATAACTTATTTTGACTTGAAATACTTTATTTTCAAAAATATAATGTTATATTACCAGCTACTGTAAATATGTCCTGAAGCAAATTAAAAATTCTAGCTATAACATAAAGAAGCTACTTTATTTACGAATAAGAAAATATCGTAATTTTGCAATAAATATTCAAAAAATATAAACTTTTAAAGAATAATTCGATAGATATAAGAAAAATAAATAAATAATAGTTCATATTCTTAAAACTAATGAGAAAGAACAAATATTTTGTTGATTTTATAAAATGAAAATAGTCTTTCTATAAATGATGATGTATAACATTTTTGTTTTGAATGCGGTCTAATTTTTTTAATATTTATAGAAACAAAATGTAATCATTTAAAATTTAGTTCAGTAGTAAATAAAACAATTTATCAAATGAAGCCAAATATATTATTTTCTGAAAATAATAATCATTTTATCATATATTTTACACTCCATGTGTGAGACAAAGAAATTTTTCAGAAAATGCTGAAAAGTAAGAGGTGTTAGTGCATGCAAAAAGGGTTAAGGCAACTTCAAGAACCTTCAAAATATTGCATCACACTATTTTATGAATATAAAATAATGTAACAAAAAACACGATATAAAATATTAAATAAAATATATTGAAATATTTACATTACATATATCTCTCCACCATATGTATGTAGACACATATACATGACTCTATATGATGTAACAACAATTATTTGGAAAATTTAGCTATAATTTAAATTATAAAACAAAATATTTATAATACCTTGATTAAATGGTTGTTTAAGTTTGAGTAGAGTTATGTGGAGGTGCATGGTTACTCTCTATATGATCTAGGCATGTGACCAAATGGATTTGAACCCCATTTGGAGATCAGTTAAGTGATGGCAAATGAAGCATAAATCTGAATCACAGATTCACTGCTTCAATATTCATTTTTAAAAATATCTAGAATTAAATTATTAATAAATAATAACAAAACTAGGTATGAATTGAAAAGCATACATCAAATTCAAAGATAAACCTTAAAACATGTTTGAATAAAATTATGATTGATCACTTTTATGTAGAGTTAACAAATTATACTGAGTGACACATAGATTAAATTAAAATTATATTTATACATGTACAGAATAATAATGTCTGCTAGCATGAATGAAAGCATTATCTATCATCTGGAATTGAGAAAAATATATATAAAACAAGTATAAGAAGAAAAAAACCATCCCAGACAATATTAATAAAGAATAAAATATACATGGAGAATAAATTGTTGAAGAAAAGATGAATAAGCATTAGTGCATTGGAAAATATAAAATGTATGTGGATGATAATATTATTTTACTTTTAAAAGGAAAATTGAAAATGCTTTTTTTTAATAATAATTGTAACCAAAAATAAGCAAGGAATCTGTCAAATGATAGATTATTATGAGGGCAAGGAACATTTTAATCAAATGTATAAGTAATATTATTTTATAAAGCGCAGTCGATATTGAAATATTATTAAAGAAAAAATCTGCTAGCTTGCCAATAACCCAATGTCATGTAAATTTTTATAATTGTAATAATCTTTGGATAAGAACAAATGGAGCAAAAGTGATAATAATATTAATGTGCCACCAGTCTGGATCATGTGGAAGGATTGGAATACCAATAAAAGTCAAAGTTTTTTTAGGAACTTATATATAAAAAAACGCTTGCAACATCATATTTGTATATATATATATAAGACATATTTTGTGGGTTCATCCAAGTTAAACTCGCAAAATATGTATGCAACCTGTGAAAATCTTTGTATCAACATATATATATATATATGGTACAATATAATCGGAAAAAAAAATCCACTGTACCAGATGTCACACAGTGGTACAATATATATATATATATATATATATATATATATATATATATTTCTATACTTTAAACATAGTTATCACAAAGGGGGGAGGGGAATAGATCAATAGATAATAAGATTAATAATTAATTTAATTTGGTTAACTATGTAATTAATTATTTTAAAAGTTATGTTTCTATCAAATATTGTTAGTTAATTAAAATAAATAGATATTATTAATGAGTTAATGAAATATATCGTAAAAGTAGTTAACAATATGTATCTTATGAAGAGAGGATGGGTTTGTGTTTAAATATAATATATTGAAAAGGAGAAATGATGATATTTTAATTTGATCTTATCTTCTATAAAGAACAATTTAATATAATTATACAAAATTATACATAATTTTAAGTTGTAATTTGTATTAACAAATAGTTATAAAAAAGATATTAAACAATTATAAGTTAGAAATATGAAGATAATAATTAAATTGTTAGATAAAGCAAAGTTAATATTTTATTTAAGATACACCAAAGGGTGGTCTATTAACATTTAGTTGTGTCTCATAAATTGTAGATGAAAATTATTGCAGGAAGATATAGGGATTCAGATTTAATAATACACAGCATAAAATTCTTATGGATTGTATTTTAGTATATAGGTTGATAATAAAACCATAGGAAGATGGAGTTTGAGATCAAAAAAAGATGTTTCACCATATTATAACAATATTATTGTATTGAAGCAAGAATATAATAATTAATATTTTCAATTTTGTCTTTATAATTCAAAGCCTAGCTTATAATTGGTTAATAATTTTAAAAGAAGGGGGGAAGTTTATTCTGTAATGGAGACACCTGATTTTTGATAAAAAAAAAATCTAAAGATCAATCTTGTAACAGCACCATATTATATGAAAAAGTATTACTTTTTTATTTTATTGTAATTATCCAAAAAGTAAAAAAAAGGGGGTGGGTGGACATTTTTCAATTGTTTATAATGATACTATATTATGTGGGTATATAACTTTATTACTATTGTTATCTTTAAATGTTTATTATAATATCTTGTAAATAATATGATTAAAATGGTTGTTTTGAAAGTTAACTTGAGTGTTAAAAGTTGAATTCATTTGTGAGATCATTTTCACTACATCACATAAAACCAGAGTATATAGTTTGAGCTTGTAATAAGAAATTAATCCAGTATAGAACAATATAATCATCATTTAAGCACACCCTTCTTAAAAAAGATTTTAATTTAATGTAAACTGCCTTGATTTTATAAGTGATTGATAATTCTGCAAATTATTTAAATATGCTTACATTATGAATTATTTATTATTGAAAGTATAGATTATAATTTACAATTTAAATAACAATATTGGCTTAAAGGTAAGTATTAGGGAACATAAATTTAAAATACTAATACAATTTTGACTATAGATTCAGGTTATAAGTCTTTTATTAATTGATTCACTACCTATAATATTCAGTAAAATCTCTCTTGATATTTTATAGATAGCATAAGGAATTAATTAAAATCAATAATAATCCTGAGATCTCCTTAGAATGATATTGTTATTATGGTTATTCTTAATGATAGTGTCATACTAGTAAAGTAATAAAAGATTACCATACAATAAAATAACAATACAAGTTATTGAGTAGATTAATTTTAATATCATTATTATAAATATTTTATTCTATTAATTTATGCATTGTTATTAGTCATGAGAGTATTTACATACTGAATAAGGAAGAGTGTCTAAGTATTCTTATGATATCATATAAATACTTTAGTATTTATTTAATGTTAAAGGATATGTAATCTTGTTGATAGGATATATGAGTGTTACAATTGTATATGATTAATTAAATATCTGAGTCTCACAATTGTTATGATTAATTAAATATAGTTAAAATGGTAAGTCTATTAAATGGTATCTAGGCAATGTCCTAGTATAGCATAATGTAGGAACTTGGCATATCTTCTAGGGATCCTCCTCCTATTGACAGGGCACTATATATATATAAAAGAACATATGCTTTTATATAATAGAATTCAAAAAGAGAATCAATATGGAACAGATGTAAATAAACCTTCATCATCTGTTATATTTGATCATAATAAATCTTGTCAATATGGATTTAAATTTGATTATAAAAATATGAAAATTATTCAAATTGAACGTTGTCATAATAAACGTAAAATAAAAAAGGCTATGTTGATTTCAAGAAATCGTCAAATGTTAATGAATCGCCAGTCATCAAATGTTAAGATAACAGAATTGTGGGAAATCTGAATTGAACTATGGGTATTGTTAAGGGTTGTCTCGTTTTGATTATTCAACGTTATATAGTTGATAAAGACTACAAAGTGTATAGTCGAAAGTACTTCTAAAAGAATATAATTTATATAAATTGTACTGTATTTTGATATATATATTGATTTGTATATTACATATATATATAAAGAGCATAAATCACTTTTTCTACTCTAAATGATTAACAAAGAATCAAGAACAAAATCTATTCTATTTTTATGCAACATTTAGATTACTTTAAAGTCATAGGAAACGTGATTTATTTCCTTTGTTTACATTTACCAAGCTATGTTTAATTTAAATTTATATATATCATAGATTAGAACAAAACAACTATATGGATGAATAACAAATCAGCTCATTCAAATGAAATTAAAATAAAATCTGAACTAATGTAATATTTTCCTTTATAATTATCATTATTCTAAATTATATTCTATATAAAAGTTTGGACAAAAAATACATGTAGATTCATTGGAATTTAGACTTAGGGGTATGCTCTAAATTGAACTGCTGATCATTGTTTGAATTAATAATATAAAAACCTTTTTATTATTTTTCCTATCCTGTTTTTTAAAATACATGTCTTGTATTTTTTTTTTTGCCTAAGTAACGGAAATAAAAAAGAACTAAACCAACTACCAAGCCAATAGTGTTCAATTAAGTTTATATTAAAATTTTGATACATAGTTTCACTTCTTTCAGTTTAACAGTTTACTGTTTTGTTTTGTTTTTACATTTTAGCTTTGAATATTCATCATTTAATTAGAAAAAGCATGCAAAACAAAATAATTTGTTTTATTTTATAAATTAAACAATGTTTACTATTATTTATTACATTCCATTTCTGATACTGTTTTGTATTATTAATTATATACATTAATAATGTATTAATTTATAACTGAGCACTAAACATTGAAAGATTAATTGCAAAATAAATAAATAATACTTTTTTTTTAAAAAAAAAAAAGCATATAACATAAAATTTATTAAACCTTTGTATAAATTGTTTGTTAATTAATTCGGGTTCCATGGACATGCAACTGTGAATAATATAATTCTTCAATAAAATTATTTTTTTTTAATTTTAGTTAATTGATTTAAATATTTATGAAAAATTTCATACCTATAGAAAACCAAATATAGAAGCAATTTGGATGTCAATTCTGATATTAGATTTTAGTTATCTACAATTGAACCAGATATTTACAAAAAAAAAATTAAAAAAGTTTAAAATTTTACTTTAATATAAATAACTGAATGATTTATTGATTTAGAATCCACAAGAATTTTGAGTTCAAAAAATGAGAGAGCTAGGCATTCACCTTGCACTAACCCATAGCTGGCCTTTCACATTAATCTATTTTCTTTGTTTGTCTTCAGTAATTTTTCTTTATCATGTATAACAATATATCTTATTAAATAATCACAAACTTCTTACATCTTTAAGCAAATAATGTTTGTTAATATAATAACAGTTTCAATTGTTCTTCACAGTCTTCTTCAAATCTCAATCTATTTTTCTACCTTTTGACCATTTTACTATCCTAAAAAATAAAAAAAATAAAAATAAAGTAAGAGTAAAATGGTAAAAAGGTAGAGAAATAGATTGAGATCTGAAGAAGACTGTTTAGAACTCTCGACACTGTTATTATATTAATAAATATTATTTGCTTAAAGGTGTAAGAAGTTTGTGATTATTTAATAAGATATATTGTTAATCTATTTTATTATATATTTAATTATAAAATTTGGTTTATTTTATTTGTAATTGGTAATTATTCCCAAAAATTTTTATCCAATTAAAAATGAATTAGGAAAAGCTGCTTCAGATATGTAAAATAACAAATAGTAAAAAGGATTTGAGTTTGTTTGCTTAGAGATACTATACTAAAAATTTGAATTAAATATAATGTCCATATTATTTGTCATAATGTTTATGATACATCTGCAATGTAAATGAAATGCTTACTTTGGCATACATTTAACTTAGTGAGTTTATATCACTAAGGCGTTTTTTGCCTCTAATTTATTATTGGTTGACTATGTTCTGCATGGCATGGCCTGTTTGGCACAGTTCGGAATTGATTCAACTCTCACAGTTCTAGCCATCAAATTTCTTATAAACTACCAATCAATAAACTCCAAGCCTTTTTTTTTGTTTGCTACAGTTTAATTTGATAGAATTTAACAAGCCATCCCTTTTTGATATATATATATATATATATATATATATATCAAAAAGGGATGGCTTGATATATATATATATATATATATATATATATATATATATATATATATACACACACTTAATAAAATATTATTATAGTCTCTATGTATAATTCTAAATCTAAACCAGCGGCATGCAACCTGTGGGTCGCATTGGGAGTTATGAAAAGTTTGAAAAGTTCTCATGTTGGATAATATGCACATTTTCAAAAAATTATATATCAAATTGTAGGTACTGAAATATAATATAAAAAGATATAATATGTGGTAAAATTACTTTTATTATCACTATCCTTATATGCGTATAATAGAATGGTAATAACATATAAATTGGTCACATAAAATTTCTGTCTGATTATGGGAGTCGCAAGTGGGTCGTTAAAATTTCAGGCTTATGGGGGTCGCTAGTATAAAATGGTCGCGCAATATTGATCTAAACAAATAGTTTATTATATATTTAGTTAATACAATGCATATGCAAATGATATGAGATTACAAAATCCAATTCCCAATCATTCATGGAAAATCATAGATACGCTTATAATTACTTTACATTAAAACAAATTTTAAATAAATTAATATAAAAGAATAAAACTGGTAAAGTATATATTTATTTGAAACATTTATTATTAATAAATTCAAAACGTTTAAAATCCAAATCAACGTAGTTCCACACTCACACACACAGTGTTTATCTCTTAATTATAAATTTGGTAAATATCGTTAATGTAGTTTTTAATCATATTACTTAATTTCTTATTATGAGGTTGCCTATTAAAATATAATTATTTAACACTTACAGTTCAACATATTTATGTGTTCTAGTGTTTCTCAAATTACACAAGTACTATACAATCTTAGTTTATTATTTAGTCACTCAAATATTTTAATTCCTTAATTAAATAGTTGTTAATTTATTTATCATTTAGTTATCTATCTCTTAGTCATTTACTCACATCAAATGATGTTTGGGATTTTATATAATCGTATTTTTTTTCTTTATCTTTTTGTTTTTTAATTTCTTCCTTTTTTTTTATAACCGTCCTTAGTTGGGATTCCATCCAGGAAGTTTTAGCTTTAAAATTTGTGATCTGACATCTGAAATGTACTCCTCAAAGCAGTTCATTCAATTAGGATATGAAAAAAAGGCTGATAAAATCTTAAATTTAAATGTGAAACTTGTCTTGTAGAATATAAAAGTATAAACATAAATCAGTTTAATGTGCGATTGCCATAAAGATAATAAAAATAAAAATATATTATTAATCAAATCATTCAACAAAAATACAGCAGTAAATGATATTAAATTTCATTATTATTTCTAATAAATAAATTAATATTTTATTTTGCTGCATTTTGTATCATCTTCGTAAAAGTTAATTAAAATATTCAGCACTACTTGAAACTGTAAGAAAGTAGTTATTCAAAAATAAATAATTTAAAATGTCACTGTATATATATATATATTTGACGCTAAAAAATCATATGAAACTAAAAAAAAAAAACCGAAAAACAAAACGATTTTATAAGCCTGGCTATTGAAGCTTAAAGAATTGGTATCTTAATCTAAACCGAGCTCCGACTGCATATATATATATATATAGAGAGAGAGAAGATTATGATCCAGCCCAACTGATAATTGCTGGTTCAGTGCGAAATACATATACTGGAGATCACTTATCATTTTTACATGTGTGTGTTTATATTTATCGGTTGTTTGAGATGGAATCGAGGACGATTTTAGATTGAAAATCCTAAGTTCAAAGCCTTCTATTTACTATAATAAACATTCAATATACTGAATGAAGAGGTTAATTATATATATATATATGTAAATGATAATCAAATATCTGAATTCTATAGCCAACCAGCAAGTTTTAACTAATATTAATGTGCAAGCTTTTATTAGCAAGAGGATAGACTCAATAATTTTCTCTAGTCAAATGAGAGTCAAAGTTCTAATAATGTAAAATAAACAATTTTCCTATTAGGGAATAAGTACCTTATTTATTTGGAAACAAAACAATAACTCATTTTTATATGATTTTACAAACTTAATAACATCTATTTTTCAATACACATGAATAATTATTTAATAAAATCAGAAAAATGTTATATTTTAAAAGTGGTGGGAATAAATAAAAAATGTAAAATAAAACAACTCTAGAGTCACCAATATTTTTTTTACTTTGAAATCTCATGGGTCTTAATGACCGATATAAAAAAAATAATATACGTTAGCAATATTTATTAGTAGTTATTTGAACTTTTGTGAGAGTAACATTTTATCTGGCTATTTCTAAATCTTTTTTTTTTTTGCTAAGGACCATTTGGATATTTCTGACCTCATTAGCAGGGCCACATACAATTATCGATTTATAAATTAGCCTATTATAATTCATTAGGAAATTAATTAATTTACTTTTAATCATTAAGAGTGGATAACCTTTTCATCTGGTAGGTTAATTTTATTTTATTTTTTATTTTAAACAAAGGCTATATTTTATTTAATTAGAAATAAAGTAGCAGCATTATTATTAATGCATGTTTCATGTTTAATGATAATTTTTACTGTGTATATTGAACTTATCTTTGTGATATATATTTTAAATTTCTTTTGATATTCTGGACAGATTAATTCTATAGCAACTAGGATATAGTCATTTATAAACTTCCTTCAGAAAATAGTTTCAAATTCTCAGCTTTTTTTTTCTTTGAAATAACTTCCTTTCATAAAATTTTTTAATTCTTTTGTACTTCTTTCTAAAGCATGGTGGTTTCTTTTTGAATATCCTTTTCAAGTTTTTTATATTAATATTTCTTTCTTCCCAATAATTATATTGCAGCCAGAATTCTATGATAAATTGTTGTGTTCCTTATTAACTGAAATATTTTCCAGACATATTAGGCATATTTCTTTACTATTTCTTTCTATAAAATAAATATGTGTTGGTCCATTGCTTTTCAAGTACATGATTTTCTGTGTCAACCTTTCTTATTTTTCTTTGTATAGCCATCCTAATAAAAAAAAATTAAATGTAAAATAATAATAAAATGAAAAAAAATTGAGTTTTATTTTTGCTAGTTATATTTTCATTTGTAAAAATCACTAAAAAAAAAACAAAATGCCCTCAACATCAAAGATTAGTCAAGTGTTGTTAGCCAAGAGGTCATCGCAGCTGCCTGCAAGCAAGTAGTTGTTTGCAGACGGTTGTGGCTTCACCTCCCGGACAATGCTATGACATATGGAAAAAATACATCAAAGATTAAATCTGTAAGCAGATAAATCACACAATATATGTAATTTGTTGGAATATTGAACCTCTGATAGAATAAAGTAGAATTATTATAAGTGTTGGAGAGAAAAAAAATTGTAATTGAAAAAAAAAATTATTTTACTAAACTCCAAATTCAATATTTGCAAATAAATTTGCAATGCACTACATATTCATGTTTAAAGATAAGTTGTATAAGTCCATTTATCCAAATTTGTGAAAATGTCTGGGACCCAGATTGAGAGCGTGAGAGCACCAATTGCCTATGACTCAGAAGTTCCCCACCCCTGATATATTTGAAATGTTAAATTCTCTTAGAAAATTTCAAATTTTATTTATACTTTTTTAAATAGATTTAACTGTTAACATGTATGTTACTAGTAACAGTCAAATATATTTAGGTAAGTAAAAAGAATGATAGACTTTTCTCTAAAAATTATTTCATAATTCAAGATATGATAAAAATAATCCAACATACAATTACAAATATTTATAAGTATTTTTCTTTTGCTTACAAGAAAATAATCCTTTAACTTTATTAAAATCACAAATATAAATTATTTCTGAACAAAGATAATAAAGACACACTAATCACACTATTTACAATAAATAGTTTCTATTCGATTTTTGACAGAATAATTGTTTATACTTTCACTCATTAACTGTTTTTTTAAATATCTGTTAAATCTTTTTAGACTTAAAGATTACAATTTTTTTTTGCTTCATTGTTTTTATTTGTTGTTGATTGTTTTCTAAATTGTTATATTCAATTGTAATTTCTGCAATATTGTATCCATTATTTTCTTTTGCATAATAATTCATTATTCATGACTAGGTTAAGTATATTACATTACATGAACTTCTTCTGTTATTCAGAAACAATCAATATATTTGTTTATTCTAAGAATAATGTATATAGTAAATTGTGTATTGCAGTAATGGAGCATTGCTTCTAGTTTCTTTTTATAATGTCCTAAAAAAATAATTTTACTTTTTTATTTGAGTTAATATTATTCTAAAATTTCTCACAGCAAATTAATTTTTAAGAAAGATGTCATACATTATGCTCTGTGATGTGGGGGCATCTCTTTACAAAACATTTCAGAATGGTCTGATCTTATGTTAAATGGGAAAGCTGATTTAATTGTTCAATCACAATATCTTCTAGCTGCTTTTTTATTTATTTATAGAATTATAACTTAGCATTATATTTTTTAACCTATATCAAATAATATATATTATTTTCAGAAACTCATTACAATTGTTTAACAATAGTTATATAAAAAAAATTAAATTATGAGATTAAACAGATCACAAATAGTATTATCTAAGATTAACAATCAATTGATTTGTAAATTGTTTGTCAGGATTACTATTGAAAATTAGTCAGTTATTTGTCTTTCAATCTGAAAAGAAATCAAGACAACTATTCTTATTATCATTATGAAATTTATTGCTGGAAAATCCTTTAATCATTAGTAATGAATCATACTTGCTTAAAATAAGGATTTACTGAAAACAGGTGTGTTCATTTATTTGATATATTTCATAAACATGCATATAAAATACATGTTCAGTATGTGAAAAAAACTTTTTCAGTGGACTGTCAATACTTATTTATAGCTATCATTGTTTTGTACAACCAATTTCATGTTTTTTTTTTTGCTTTGCATAATATGAGTAATTTATTTTTTTACTCTACTTATATTTTCTACACTTATTAATGTTATATTTCCTAGCATTTGGACAGGTTGTAACTTATAAAATGTTCAAGTTCTAATATTTCTTCTTATTTTAAGTTTTAGAACAACTTTTAAAATAATATTGGATTATTGAATAGTGTACATCCTATCTCTTTTTTTAAGTAATGGAATGCATATATCGTTTATTTATATTTTATAATAATAGCAACTGGAAATTTTATCCTAAATTTGTTTGTCATATAATAATTAGGCTTTGTCGACTATCAGTGTTTGATTTAATATTATAATAAATCTTGAAGTTGAATAAAAACATATTTTATCTAAAAAAATTAGATTGCATTGATGTAACAAAAAAGATGATTTATAATCTCATTTTAAGTGAGTCTTTGAGAATCCATCACAATTTATTAACTACAGTCATCTACATAGTCTCATTTTGTGAAATAAATTTACTATTACATGTCTGAATCATTCATATGTACTGACCTTAAACAATTATAAGATTAAGCTATGGTATGGAGAAGTGTTGTAATGCGTATAAGAATAGCGTTCCTGAGTTGTTGTTTTTTTCTTTTATTAGTAAAACATTTACTACTAATCGTAATGATTTTAAATTGAAATTTTAATTGCAAAAACAAATAATTATACCAATAAAAATATTTATTTAACTATGTTAAGTTGTATAAAAATTTGGCAAAAATTTGAATTCAAACGTATTTTTTTTCTATGAATTGAAATATGCACACCAAGGTAAATACATCAAATTTTTTATTAATGTTGATTATCATAGGACTGTAAAATAATATTAAATAAATATTATAATTGTATAAGAAATTTTAATGAACACTTTTTGTCATGTAAATATTTTAGTTGTTTTGCTCAGTTTTAATATCCACAGTTTTTATTTCAGTTAAGAGTATATTTATTATATATATAATTTTATAAGAATTTAAAAAAATAGTGCATTTTTATTATGATTGATTTTTTTCTTTTTCTTTACATTGAAATAGGAAATCTTTGATACAATTGTATAACTATTATATATATAATTGATTTTAAAATGTAGATATAGAAAAATTTATATATATTGATCACGTTAAAATTTTGAAATACTTTAAATTGTTATTTACGATATCTGCAAAAATTATAATAACAAAATATTATAAAAGCAATGCTTTTATGTTTTTCAAATTTTAAAATAATTTTAATCGCTGCGATTAAAATTGATCGACTTGTGGAAAAAATGTTGTGACATTTATAACTGCTTCTAATTAACTTTCAAATTTTAAGCATTTTTTGGGTTGTTGTTGTTGTATAAATAGGGCATTAATGCTTCTTTTAAAAATTGCGACATTTTACAGACATATATATATAATCATGATATGTCATGATAAAATACCTTATTTGTTTAATTTGAACGAAAAATGCAGTCTTATCTACCTCTCATGAATGAAAATAAATCAGTTTTCAGGCGTCTCAAAACTTACCCATCAATGTTTCAGTAAAATGTAGTTAAGAATGAAACATTATTCACTAAATATGCCAAATATCTGGTGGTAAGAATTATGAGCAATCTTTAATTGTTACTTTCTAGTTAAAAATAGCTCAGCATCCATTTGATTTTCTGAAATAAAAATTCTAAGAAGTATTTGATATTTTAAAATTTGTTCAATTGAAAAAAAAACAGCTTTCAAATAAACTCTGAGATATTTATGGACATTCAAGTGAAAACACTAACTGATGTTCCAATCGTGCAAACAATGTTATAGATAGATAGATAGATAGATAGATAGATAGATAGATAGATAGATAGATAGATAGATAGATAGATAGATAGATAGATAGATAGATAGATAGATAGATAGATAGATAGATAGATAGATAGATAGATAGATAGATAGATAGATAGATAGATAGATAGATAGATAGATAGATAGATAGATAGATAGATAGATAGATAGATAGATAGATAGATAGATAGATAGATAGATAGATAGATAGATAGATAGATAGATAGATAGATAGATAGATAGATAGATGAGATAGATAGATAGATAGATAGATAGATAGATAGATAGATAGATAGATAGATAGATAGATAGATAGATAGATAGATAGATAGATAGATAGATAGATAGATAGATAGATAGATAGATAGATAGATAGATAGATAGATAGATAGATAGATAGATAGATAGATAGATAGATAGATAGATAGATAGATAGATAGATAGATAGATAGATAGATAGATAGATAGATAGATAGATAGATAGATAGATAGATAGATAGATAGATAGATAGATAGATAGATAGATAGATAGATAAGTTTAATCATAAAATGGTTTATATAATGAAAACCCTGTGTTAAGTTCAGTTAAAAGCAAGACATTATATTCCTCCAAGTAGTGTTCCATCACTGTAATAAAAATGGAAAGAAGATACCCCCTAAAGTAATCCACAATCTTATCTTCAAACTTAGTCTCACCTGAAAAATTTATTTAAAAAATGGATAAAATTTTTTTATTGTAAATGTGGAAATGAAGTACTGCACACCAGGAAAATAACAAATTAATTACATTCATGTGTAGAGGCCTTCAAGGAGAAGACTCAACTGGAAATTATAAATGGGAAGGACTTCATCAAAGAAAAATAAAACCATAGTTGAAGGTATTTATATGTGTGCACTGTATTATTAATAGTAAAAAGAACATTTTTTTGTATAAAAGTATTTGTTGTTGTTGTTGTTGTAAGAATTGATAATTTTAAGTCAGTAAGTTAATATTTTCAAACTGTGAAACATATTTTTTTAACTTAATTTTTTTGTGTAAAACATTATTTTTCTTTTCTAAACTTAACAAACAGTTAATTAAGCCAAATCAAAGATTGTTATCTTTCATTTTAAAAATGATGTTTTTCCAACTCTTAGTTATTTTAAAGTAATACCTTAATTAATTAAAAGTTAATTTATGAATAGAAATCAACTGATTAATTATAATTTCTTTATCAAAATATATAAATCTGAATGTTTCAAATTTCATACTGTTGTATCATTTCTTGTTTATTGTTAAGGAATTAGTTATTAAATAATTGGTTTTAAAATTAATTTTTAGTCTTGGGTGGTTTTATTTCTTGAGAACTTAGTGTTATAGGATTTTTTAATGATCCCAATAAAGCCATTTTCTTAGGAAAAACCTAGGAATTTGTTCATAATAGTTAAATGGATTAGAGATTTATGATTAGAGTGATGGACACCCTGTTGTTAATAATTTCATTACTTCTCTAATTTTATATTGGCACAAAGCAATGTTCTTCAAAGTCTATGCACTAAATTTCATTTTATTTATTATTTCTTTAGAAATTTAGTTTATAGTTGGCCAGAACATTAATGGTGTTAACCAGACAAATGTCTTTAGTATCTCAGCATTATTTAACTTATTGTTGTATTTTGATGGAGAGGGACCTAAGTATATGCATCCAGATAATTATTGTGTGTATCCCTGCCCTAGATGCTCCAGTGGATAAATAATTATCCTGGTCTGTAGTAGATCATTTTGAAGTACAGCATAAGATTAACTGTTGATTTATTTTTATTGTTCATCATTCAAGAAGATGAATTATTGCTACTTTTGTGTAAGCTGTTGAATTTATAGTTCTGTGCAGATTTTTTATGCTGATTTCTTTTATAGTTAATTTTTATTTTAGTTATTTGGTGATAATGATGGCTTCACATCTCATAATTCAGCTCTAATATGGTGTACTGTTACAAATGGTTGCCCAATTCTCGGATATAGTAACAATAAATTCTTCACTTGTAACCCTCCCTATTTTTATACTGTTACTATTGCCACCCAGCTTGTGGGACAACTAATTTTATATATATATTGTGAATATTCAGAATAATCATCAAAGTATGTAATTAAAAAAAATAAAAATAAATAAAGAAGTTTGTTGATCTTGTTTGGTTTTTCTTTTACTTGATAAATGGATTGTGGGAGACCTGGAAAATATAAGTTTAAATTGATAACCATGGTAACCTAAAGCTTTTTAAATAGTATTGTTTACTGCTAATTCTAGCTTCAAAATAATAAATTTGTAATAATCAATCACAAGAAAAACATGTAGGCAAATAAATAAATATTGGAAATAATTCAGTGTGATATAAAAGTTTACTTGAATAAGATCAGTATTATTTTTACATATTTTAATTTCTGTTATTGCAGTCAACATGATAACATTATTACATATGATTGAATGCTTTTATGTCAGATATTTTTGTTTTTAAATTAATTTAAAAAAATATTATTATTAAAAAACATATGTAAATTATTTATATTTATAAAAGGTATCAAGGTTGTAATATTAATTCTTTATTTTGGTTTAAAAATAATAGGAAAAATAATATTGAATTTAGATTTCATTACAATGTATCCATTTTTCTCCAAACTTACATCGCATTTGCAAAACAAAGTGGGAAAACACTGAAATATATCATTTGCCATTGAGCTTTATTTGAGTGAATTACAACAGTTGTTATGACAGCATACTTACAGAAAGAGCATATTATAAATAGCCAGAATATACTATAATGAGGGCTCTCTTTTTTTATCATTGCCAAGAACAGACATGCTTCTGTGTTCTTTTAAATAAAAATTCTTCAATAATTTTTAAACTGCTAAACTATAAAAATATGGAAGAATAGAATCCTAAATTAGCTGCCCATTCACTCAGTTGAATGGCAGTTTGTGAAAAAATTTCAAAGAAGATGGCAACAAAATGCGATAAGGAAACCTATTGAAAAAAGAAAAAAAATCTGTTGTATAAAATTGGTTGTTTTTGAAACAAAGAGTTTCCAGGCTTAAAAATCGAAGTATAACTACCATTGCATTGGATGGATACCATGTTACAAACTAAGAAAATATTCAGGATCAATTGGATTAATTTATATTATAAAAAGATTAGTTAAAGTCCACCCCCCCTCTTTAAAAAAAAAAAGGAAAAAAAAGGGCTGTTATTAAAGTTCACGGATTATTCTATCTGAACATTATTGTCAATGAAAGGAAACATTGAAAATTTAACTTATATTTTCTCTGAAACAAACTCATCTCTGCAACATAGGACAGGATAAATAAACTATGATGAATCAATGGATAATGAAAATAGACAGACTTTTACTGAGGTATGATTTTTTATGCATATGTGTGAATATTTTTATATATTTTTCAAAAGAATAATATACAATTTATCTTGTATCATAAATAGTGTACATTTAGATTTAGTAGAGTTTATGAAATGAAGGGCTCGGAAAGATTCATTTATAGATTATTTAAACTCTAGTGTTTATGCAACCTGTGTTATTCAATTTAAATTTTGTGTGTTTTAAATTTTAACTTGAAATATCGGACAGAAAAAGAGTTTAATTATAGAGTTTTATTTTACATTTGTTCAAATGTTATGTTAATGAACAAATAGAGATCCATTTTATTTAATTGCATATATTTTCTATATGTTACCTAGAAAATTTTTCATTAGGATATTCAAAATCTTTCCTCCCATTATTTTATATATATATATATATATATATATATATATATATATATATATATATATATATATATATATATATATATATATATATATATATATATATATATATATATATTGTAACATAATAAATGAGTTCAAATTGAAATAACTAAGTAAAGGTTCAAAATATAACACTATCAAGAATTATAAGCAAATTATTAATAACAAGTATTATAAC
>JAQFVV010006429.1:277106-407236 GCA_028023455.1 Epiperipatus broadwayi
GACCAAATTGTAATGGCACAATATATATATATATATATATATATATATATATATATATATATATATATATATATATATATATATATATATATATATATATATATATATATATATGTTTTTAGTTTTGCAACACAATTTAGAGTTACACACAGAAATTTTACCATTTTTTATTAATTCAATCAATCAGAAATATAGATTAATGTCCTATTGTACTTTGTTATTAATTTTACCATTTTTTTAAATATATAATTCAATAAATTGAGTTGATTTAAATGCTACAACTTGTTTCATTTTTTTTTACTTGATTGCATAAGAGGATTTTGTTATTTTAAAATTCAGTTCAAGATTCAAACTCAACTTGGTAAGTGAACTAGAATATAAAAAAATATGGTATGTTTTGCATATTATCATTTTTTATTTTATTGACATATAAATTTTATATTTATTTCTGTGTTCGAATATTATATTTTATTTTAGTTAATATTACCAGTAAGTCATACCAATAGCTTAAAGTTGATCATTTCGTTGCTTGTCTAATCCCATCATAAAAATCTAAATAGATCATATTTTGTCATTGGTTTAGAATAACTTATCTTAAATATTTTTAAACTTCTCTAAAATGAAGAGTACAAATTTCATTGATTGGTTTAATTGAATATTATCTTTGAATTGGAATAAATATCAATTATATTTATATAGTTTAATTGTTACCTAAATCAATTTCATATTCGATTACTTGAACTTTTAAATAAATAATATTAATAATTACAGATTAATAAACATCTAATGAAAATTCAATATATCTTTTATATAATGTGATTGGGCAGCGTAGAGTTAGAAATTATCTAATAGATTGGTTGATAATAAATTCGCATGGATTATTCTATTTTAAGCAATAATTAAGTATCACTTTATTGGAAGATATGAATAAATTATTTATACATTACATTATAGCATCTTATTAAGATAGACATAGATTAATTTGTTTAAACATTTAAAGGAGTGCATAAGTTTCCAAAGTATTTTCCAAAAGGATATAAAAACTAGTTGATTTTAATAGAATATTGTTAATTAAATATTAAAGAAGAAATAGGGATGCATCGCTTTATGAAAAATATGAATGAAATGTTTATGCCTTGTATTTAGCATTTTATTAAACTAGATATACATTTGAGTCAAATATTATTTTGTTTCAACATTTAAAAGTGTGTCTATATTTAAAAATGTTTTGTAAAATGCAATTATAGTTATTTAGAAGCTCATCCATATAGATAAAATACAGTATCATTAAATATTAAATTAGATTTAAATTACTGCAAAAACAGTATATTAATAAAGTACATTAGAATCTGCTTTAGTTATTGATTTGATTTGATTTTTATTAAATTGCTAATCAAATAGTTAGCTTAATCATATATTAGTGTTTAGGGCAATGATATATGATTTCACTGCTTATTGGATATTATTTTGTAGTTGTGATAGATTTGTTAATGTCTGGAGTAGATAATCTCATCATTCTTTCACTTTACATATAGTTGAAACAAATTAGGCTTTAGTAGAGATTATTAGTGCTTTATGATGTTTTATTACATAATGGTGACCCAATTGAGCTAGATTAGATTAGATTAAATTAGATTTTTTTTGATTTTTGATCATATCAGATTGATCATTTTTCCACATCATCAGCATTGACAGATTTAGGCAGTTACAATATATATATATAATACAATATATATATATATATTGTAATGGGATGTCGGTTTTCACCAGAAAGAGGTTGCACATTTCATTACAATCAGACTTTGAGTCTTCAGGTAGAGTGCTGGAAATGAAATGATAAAATGCTAAGTCCATGATTAAATACATCTTTACTATGCTAGCTCAATAATTATTAGATAAATTTAGATATAATTTAGACTACTTCATCCATCTCTCATCCCTCTTTCAGTCACCATTATGCCACAATATTCAAACTCATGGAGAATTTGCAATTAGCTCTCTTCAAGGATGATCTTAAACAAGTCATTATCTAATATGCCTTTTATAAGCATTTACTAATAAACGATATTCATATGATGTTTATAATATTAACATTTAAGTAAAATAAGTGTTATGTAATTAATAATGATTAATGTATTTACTTATAAATATATAATATAATAGCTGATTATAATAATGATTATAATAATAATAATTATAATATAATAATGATTAGGCAGAGAGATCAAATTAATAACTTAATATTTAATAAACAATAAAAATATAATGTAAAATATAAATAAAATATTAATGAAAAATAAGGATGAATTTTATCATTTCAAGAGATTAATAAATAATATTCCCATCCAATACTCTATGATAAAATTTCATACCCTAAATTAACAGATATATAAAACAATATATAAATTCAAAAATTAATAATTTAAATAATATTAATATATTTACAGTCTTTGTTCATATGTTACATAATTATTATTATATAAGTATTATTTACAATTGTATAACTTATTTTATATGCATTTATAAAAAAAATAAATACATTATCCATTTATTATATTATATAGTAAATATAATAATCGTGTTTTTAATATCTGATAAAAAATAACCATTTTTTTATACTTCATCTAATTTTGATGAATTTTTTCAAACTTTCACTTTACATTTATAAAATTAAATTCGGATATTCCTACTAGAAATAAAACGATGCCAAATTTGAAATAAAAAAATAATAATAATATTAAATATATTAAATTAATATAAATAATAATATAATACATATAAATAAAAAAAGAAAAACTTATTTTCCTGAGGTAAGAATAAATCTTTAAGTCCATAGTTCATAATCCTAATGGAGTTCTCCTGCGAAGTATATTAATCCATTGGTACAGCAATTATTTCTTTATCCTAAATTGATAAATTATTAATATTATTCAATGATTTGGTTGATATAAGATTATATATATATATATATATTATAATGATCCAAAAAAAAGTGAAGATCGAATCTTACTGCATCTGCACTACAAGGGCACCATCTAGGCATTTGGACCTAGAAAATTTTATAAAGTAGGCAGATACGCAATGTTAAGATTCCACTTTATTTAAATATTTAGACCATTAGCCCAATGTCACTAGCTTATGGAGATGCAGAGATAATGAATAACTTGTTTAATTTGTATTTTAAATATATATATAAAAATAAATAAAAGCCACTGCCAGAAATTAACATACCAACAATATTTATTTACGCACATATATAATCATTTTAAATTTGAGGAATAGATTTATTATTTAGATTTTAATATTCTTTTAATTTAACTTATTATTTTAAAATTTTAAATCATCTACACAGATGAATTTTATATTTATTTTAAGATTGTTGAGTATGCATAAACTATGTAGAATTGCATTTGAAATGAAAATATTCTATCCCTTATTTAACCTTAAGCCAAAAGTTCACAGAAAAACCAGCGTCAAACCATCTGATACATTGATGTATTCAATGTAGCATAAAATACAACAGCCCAATATACTATACTGTCAGGAATGGACATCTGAACAGTATAGTTAGAGAAGACATTGACTCTTGTCCAATACAGGAATGTTACATCTGTATGGCAAGAAGAACAATAAAATAATAACTCCATAGGAAGGGACCGTGGTCCTTTTTGCTGACTTACAATCCCATCCATAAGCAAAAGGATTTGTGTGGCATATAAAATGATCCTGCCCATAGCAAATCTCATACTACATCTACTAATTACACCAATATATCCAATCCATTGACCCAATTTAACTACAAAAAAAATAACCTAAGATTTACCTTTCCCTAATTAATTCATATAACTTCACAAATCTATACAACCATTCAAGCCCGACTTAAATTTAACATTTAGATACATTCGCACAGATGAATTTTATAAAATTTGTTTTATAATGTTGAGTATAGATCGGCTGCATAGATTCCATGCTTAAAAACATTTCAAAATAAATGCAACTGACCAAATTACAAAGTCATTGATAATGTCAATTGCAGAGGGAATACAAGAAACCCAATGGCATTCATCATAAGATGCTGCATTGACATCGATGACCTATATATTCTAATCGAATGTGAAAACCACAACATAATCAGCCGCTAATGAATCCATCCAATGTCCATACCCAACTTAAATTTCATCATTTAAAATTTAAACATTAAATATTAATACAAATAAAAATAATAAAATGGAAATGATTTTAGCAAACTTAACTATATAAATTTAAACAATCAATTATTAATTTGAAAATCAAATAAGAGTTCATTTTGAAATTTAGATTAGCTGAATCTTTAAAAAAAACAATGACAAAAGTTCTTAATTACTTTTTTTTTTGTTAATTTGTAAAGTTCATAGCTCACGGTAGAAGAGTCTAGGTTCCTGTTTTTAATTCCTGTGATGTCTACATTGGAAGACCGATTTAATGTATTGGAGGTGGCATTAGCTGGTTCCATTCTGGTATCACAGTCTTTTCATTTTTAAAATAAGTGAGCGAGAATGACAAGTGCGTCTTATCGTTCTTCTCACCAAATCAAGCTGGAAACTGTCAGGAAACTCAATATTTCTCTTTTATAGTAAATCTCCAGATTGAATGATCAAAGATGTCACTAATCCAAATTTTCATTAAGGTCTGAGAGGCTTGGTGCTTCTATTGGTCAAGCTAAATTCTCTTTATTTTCCTATCTATCTTTCATCAGACATTTTAATTACAGTAGATAAAAGCCCCGAGGGTTAGTTTGCTTTTCAATTACTTTATAAAACAATCTTTTTCATTTACAAAAATATTTTATCTTTAAATCTTGTACTTTTTTATAACAAAGTACGTTCAAATACTTTTATTTATTAAAAAAAATATTTTTAAAGTTTTGCATCTGTGAGAATATATATATATGTTTACAACTCTTTAATTTTTTTAGCTTTTAGATATTTAATAAATTTATTTTTACTTGCGAACTTTTAGGTTTTTATTTTAAATTAATGTAACGGCATATATATATATATCCTTTGAAGATTGATGTTTTTAATCTCCATTTTCTATTAGACATTCTACACAATAAATATCTTAAATTAGCATGAAAGTTGGTTTCAAAACCTTTACGTTATAAACTATTTTACTCACAGCATATTGGAAGATTCTTTACATACATAATTATTTTAAATATGTATATATATATATATATATATATATATATATATATATATATATATATATATATATATATATATATGTTGAAAAATGAAGTATTAAAATAAAGTAGTTGTTAATAACTCAAATAGATGTTGTTGTTTTTCTTTTTTATTACTATTTTTTTTTTAGATTTAGAAAAAAATTAAAATATTTTTTGTAATCTTTTTAATCCATGGGTTTTAATCCATAGGTTTTAATTTGGAACAGTTAAAATTCAATTCCAATGTAGAATAGTAATATATACATATATATATATGAAAAACAAAAAAACAAGTTAAACTTGCTAACGCTTGTATTTATGATCAATAGATATTGTTTTACCAAAAACACCATCAAGTATAGGTTTGTTTACATAAACTTCAGAGCAAGCATTCACTATCTCTATCGTTAATTTCACCTTCAGATCATGATTTCAAGCTGATTTGCTATCATAAGTGAAGGGTAAGAATAAGAAACTAGATCTAAACACTAACTTTGAGCATTTATGAAACAATTTCTATTCAGCTTGCAAGCGTGAATTTTTTAGACCCTTCACTGATGATAGCAAATCAGCTTGAAATGATGATCTGAAGGTAGAATTAACGATAGAGATAGTGAATGCTTGCTCTGACGTTTATGTAAACAAACCTATGATTGACAGTGTTTTTGGTAAAATGCCATCTATTGATCATATATATATATATATATTAAATAAAAAAATATTTAAATTTAAAATATATAAACTACTTTTTCTGTATAAATGTCCAGAACATTTATGTAAATATTAATTTTTTTTCTAAAACTGTTTATAATTAGCAAAAAAATGAAATATACATTGATGAATATATAAACATTTTGTGATATGTACCCTATTTTTAATATTACCCACCTTGTTTGCATTACAAATCGATTTCCCTAAAGATTTACTATTTTTATTCTATTTAAATATCATCAGATAACTTTTCATTTATCAATGTATTATATAAATGCTCTGAAAATGGTATAGAAACCCACTTTCTATTTGCATACACATTCCCTACATGATTTTTTTGTATTTTAATTTCCAAAGATTTTTTTAATATATTTTTTTTTATAGCCCATAATCATTTTCAATTTGTATTTTTGTTCAAATGCTTCTTCTGCATGCAAAGGCTTTTTTTTCATATGTCAAAACATTGACTGTTGATTGGGAAATGAACATGCACCAGCTGCTTGGAAGGCAGCTATGCTAACCACAAGGCCACCAATGCTTGGCTGCATTTAATGTTAGCCTGCCATTTTTAACATAAACCATTTTACACTGCTATTTTCTGAGACCATTGATAATTTGAATTTGGATCAGCAACTTCTTTTTTCTTTATCCTTAATATAATGTTTAATAAGTATTCCACCATTAATTTCTTTTGTTAAAAATGTCTAATTCTTTAAATGCATTGAGAATATTTTTACTAATATTTATTATAATTATATCATCACTATAACTTTGATATTCTATAGTTTCGTTATTTTTTTTTACTTATCAATATATTTTTCTCTAAATAGTCAATATAATTGATGATAAAATCTCACTATTAGACAAACCATAACCCATAATTTTGTTATATTTCAAATTCCTTCCTTATATTTAAAATATAAAGTATCATTATAAGCAATAATGTTTCAATAATGTTTTTAATAACATATAACCATTCTTCTGAAATTATATTACTCCATTTTTATTTTATCAATAACTATTTTCATACTATCTTTCTTAGGTATACATTTTTTCAATATCAAATAAAACAATCATTCCATTTCTATCTAACTTTATATTATTTAATTTATCTATAGGTTCTTTGGAATTCCTGATACAAAATTTTTCAAAACCTATTACAGTGAGAATCTTCTTATATATAACATCACACCAATCGTTAAAAATATAATTATTACTTTCACTGGCATGTCACCCTTATACATTTTAATCTTTCCAAATATACATGGATGTTCAATGTTCCAAAATTTTTATTTCTTAAAACGAATACTGTTTCGATTTATAGATTTTTACTTATAATATTAAAAAAAATAATTATGCAAATTACTTTATTAATATAGTCAAAATTAACTTGAATTGAAAATAAATTTGTTTAATAAGAAGTTAATTTGTTTAAAAATTATTCTGTCATTCTGAAAAGGATTAAAGTTGTTAAAGTTTTCTATTTTCTATAGTATTGATTTTTTATCCCTTTGCTTTTTCTTATTTATATCAATTTTACACATTTACCATAAAACGATCGCCACAAGATAAATTGTTTTCTATTATTGTGAGAGATATTAACTTTTATAATTGTTTTCTTGTGCTGAGAGAGATATGATAAGTCATTTTTCTTTTCTTTCTAAAGTTTACAAAACTAAATTCAAATCATGTCATAATGTTGATTTTTCTGTTTGAAAGCACATATTAAGTTTATATCTAACGGCAATCCTTGCTTGTAACTATATAATAAATTAGTAACTTGAACATTTCTGTTGGTTATTTATTGTAAATCTCTCTAAGTAATTTATGAATTCTATTCCACAGAGGATGAAAAAGTGTAATAACCAAAAACCAATTTGCGGTCAATTTGACGAGTTAAATAACGGAAAATAATATATTTGCAGTATATTAACTGTTTTATATATATATATAAGATAGTATATTAACTGTTTTATATATATATATAAGATACATACAATAATGTTTATTGAATATAGCAACTATAAAATAATTCCTTATTTTTTTATGCAAGGATGTATTTTAGTATTAGGTAAATGCGATTATATATACAACAACAAACAAAAACAATTCACATAGTAAAAAAACAACAACAATGAACCAATAGTTATATGAAGTCGTTTAATACGGTTCGCAAACATATGTTTTTCCACACGGACATATGGATATATATATATATATGTCTTTGTCATATTTTAAAAAAGTGGTTTAGAGATCAAACAATGAAAGTTTTAGTTTGTATTTATATATTGTACTATTCTCACCATCTAATATTAAATATTGAATGTCTTCAGAAAAATTAACTTTATTTAAATTGTCTAATTATATATAACAGTTAGTAATAATCCATAGGGTAGTATATGCACAATGTTTTGAGAAGTATTATTTTCCCTCTTGCCTTACCAGTGACAGTACTATCATGGGAAACAAACCTGGATCTTTAGATTCCTGAATATTGAATTTTGAGATAACACTCTAACTGACTGAGTCACCCTGTCAAAAGCAACAGTCAGTAAAAAATGCCATATATGGTTAACTATGAGGTTCCTCCTGATTTCTCCACTTTTTCCTAAGAACAAATTTGATTAGTGATTTCCCTATATTATGTATATCACACCAGGTTAACTTATGGGATTATTCTCCATAATTATGTGAGCAGGTTCTTAAATTTTTTTGTCTTTGTACTTTTTCCTCTCTATCCAAAATTTGTATATTTTTCCAATTTAATATGTGTTCATTGGTACATGCATGGTCTGCCACTTAAGACATTCCTGTTTTCTACCTTCTAATCATCAGTTTGTACTTTTACAATCACTTTTCAATGAGGTGACTGGTCTCACCAATATACATTCTTCTACATTCACAAAGTGTTTTATAGATGCAGTTTTGCTTCTCAGCTTTTCAAGTTTAAGTTTTGTAGATATTAGAATTCCTTGTAGTGGCGTATGGCTCTGTAAGGCTGTTTTGATGTTATAGTGATTGCATTTTTTTAAAAATTGGATTACCATTTTTGGTATGTATAGGGATACTACAGTACTAATATTTGTTTTTTTGTTCTTTTGATGGTTGTTTTTATTATCTATTTAAAAGTGTTTTTTAATAATAGATGATGGATAACCTGTTTTCATAAGAGTTTGTTCTATACAGATCTTTTCTTTTTTGAAATTGCTTCTTTCTGAACCAATTTCTTTTGCTTTATTTCATAGTGACAGTATAACTCCATGTTTTAATGTTTCAGGCATGATTAGATGTATAGGCTAAGTATTTTTCTATATGTGTGGGTTTTATGTAAACTGTAATTTTGATTTGGCCATGAGACAAGAACATCATCAAAGAATTTCAATTATTGTTTCTTTTATGATTCTATTGTAAATTTAATTGAAGATGATATGTTGTTGATGTGTTTCCAGAAAGTTTGTAGTTGTGCTTCACCATGTAACAATACAACAAATATATCATCAATATAGTGAAATCATACCTTAGTTGGATATGAAGTAATCTTTATGGCTGTGGTTTCAAGTACTTTCCATGTAAATATTGCTAATCAGAGGTGACAATGATAAGCCCATAGCTATTTCTTGGTTATTTTTTGGAAGGATTCTTTATTGTATTGAAAGATTGTTGTGCAAAATATTAATAGTTCTATTATAGGTTCTGTGATTAAAGCTTACATCTGTCAGATTTATCTATATACACATTTTAAAATATTTTATATTCATTGTTGAGTTATACTTCTCACTAACATCATCATCCAACTTCAAAGCTGATAAAACAGAACTTATTTAGTCAATAGTCTATTCTATTTAGTAGAAAATTTTGCATAAACATAATAATTATGGTGTTTAATATCAAATCTACTTAAATGTTAAAATCTCATAATTCACAATGAAGACTATTTAAGTATTCATTTTAGAAACATTGGAATTTTTCAGTACATTTAGAAATATTATAATTAACTGATATCAATTAGAGCATAATATTATACGAGATGATGAAATATCCCATCTGTTTATATTAAATATTAATTAAAATTTTCACTTACTTCATTGTTAATTAAAACAGATGGAAATGGAAATTTTTTATATTTTCATCTGCTTTATAATTAGATGATGATGTGAGTATATATTTAATTAATATTTAATGGATAGAGCATTTTGAGAGTTTATCATATATATATATATATGTGTGTATGTGTGTGTTTGCAATTAAAAAGAGAAGCGATTCCCCGTGCTATAGATAAATATCGTCTAGCAAAGGGTGAAAAATTGAATAAATCTTTTATTTTTTGTTTACAATACAGCGTGATAACATATCCTGAGAGAAAGTAATTTTGTCTTCTTAATTAGATATAGATTAAGTTGTACATATATAATTATTGTATTATATTTACTTGTTAATACGCCTCAAGTCCCATAGGAATTACTGGGCACTAGTTTGCTGAAAAAGAATGATAATTTTTTATAGTACTTCACAATCCTGTTATATTAATGCGTATCTGGGGTTTAAATATAAGTGCTAAAACGCCGTATAACGAAATAAGAGTAAAAAATAATGATTAATGTTTACTGACAAATGAGAATTAGATCTGTATTATCACTAGATTAAACATTTAAATATAGTCACTGCCTGATCAAATTGTAATTATTTTGCAATAGTAGCATTTTATTGAAATAAGTAAAAATTACTTTAAAAAACTCGTAATAAGTTCAGTACATCACTGTATGTATTAATTTTGCATTTTTAGCTTTCTGTTACTGATGCAAACTGTGACCGAAGTCTCAGCAGTCATTATAAATTTGCACAAACCTTCAAATCCTTTCTGAAGTAATTGTTTACTAATAAAATTAATCTAGTTTAATCTGTAATTTAATAAATAAATTATCAAACTTAAATAAAAATGTAAGATATGAATATAATTCTGTATTTTTGACTGTTTCCGTTCACTACTTGAACAAAGCAATCAACTTATCACTTGTTTGTACATTTTAATCATCAAAAATATATACTACGCATAAAAACAATACGCGTTTTTATCATAAAGTACCTTTTAAATGATTCCTTACAATATTATTTTCTTAATATATTTAGACCAACAATTTGATAAGTTTCTGAGTGAAATTGTATTTTAGTTACCGTTTTCTATATCAAGAGAGTTATTATTTTTTTACTATTGATATGAGGCTATGGACTTTTATTTCTATTATACTAATGAAGATAATGATTTGAATTAATTAGTACCATAATGTATTGTCTCCCTGAAGCCTAAAAATAACTTTATTTAATTTTGAATATTATAAAAGAAATACTGAAAAAAACTAGTCTGAGAATCAGTTTCAAACTATTAGGTAGCATTCATGATTTTTCATACTTATATGAAAATCTGGTAAGGTAAGAAATGGAAAGTTAATTGCTACATTCAAAAGTAAGTACAAAGGTGGTAAACTTCAAATTTTTGGACAAGTAAAGTAGTTATATCTGATTTAAAATTTATTTTAAGCTAAAAACATATTTTTTTAGCTGTGTGAAACAAATACTATAGCTATTTTGAATGGCATATTTCCCTTTTGTATTATAAATTTTAATTAGTTGTTAATAAGTTATACCATAGCTGAAAAAGTCAAACTTTCTCTAGATTATTACAAAGAACCCATTACATTTTACTTATTATATATATATAAATGTATGTTTTGGGTAAAAAAAGCATGTGTTATTTTCTATTATATACCAATATTTTGATGAACTAGCATCCACCATTATCAAGATAAACTTTGAAAGAAAATCTGTTCGATCTCAAACTATAACATGACTGATTTTTTAAATTTAATATGAAAATATACATAACATTAAGTTTAAAAAATTTGAAATTCAGTTAAAGCTGGCAAGGATTACCATGTAATTGAAAGTGCTACAAAAGAATTTAAACTATAATACTCTATTTACCGTTAAAATTATATATATATATATATATATATATATAATTATTCAAAACAATACAATAATTAATACAGTAAAAAATATTTTAAAAACAAATATACATTATAATTTAATAGAAGTACTTTCAACTATCTAAATAGTCGTTACCAACTAGATTCAAATTGTATTACAAAAAAATGTTACAAATGTATACAAAAACAATTACATTATACATCAATTTTATCATAATTCATTAATTTTTATATTAGCAGCCTGTCTATTTATCAAATGTTGCTTTCCCTTTTTTTTATTAACATAGCTTCTTTAATTTAACATTTGATAAATAGAAATTAAAGAAGCTATGTTAATAAAAAAAGGGAAAGCAACATTTGATAAATAGAAAAGCTGCTAATATAAAAATTAATGAATTGTGGGAAAATTGATGTATGATGTAATTCTTTTTGTATACATTTGTAACGGTTTTTTGTAACACAATTTGAATCTAGTTGATAATGACTATTTAGATAGTTGAAAGTACTTCTATTAAATTATAGTATATATTTGTTTTTAAAATATTTTTACTGTATTAATTATTGTATTGTTGAGAATAATTATATATATTTTATTATAATTGGAATACAGACATTGATTAATAATTTATATATATATATATATATTATAATAAAAATAATAAATTTAACGATAACAAACTATTATAAACAATCCTTAAATCTGCAGAATTACTTTTGGCTAATTTCTTAAACCTGCCTCAACTGCCATTAAATTAAAAAAAAAAACAATGTGGAAGCAAACATCATCAATTCAAATCCCACAAATCTTGTATTTTAAAGTTAGCAGCTTGTCTATTTATTAAATGACATTTTATTCCTATTTATAAAAATTGTCTCCTTAATTTTTTTTTATTATGGTTTTTCTCTTCATGAAGAATTTACACATTTTCAAAATCAAATCTATATTTATATTAACATGTTTTTTCATGATCAAAGAAAACTGAAGGAGATATTAAATCATCATTAATTTTACTTTTTACATGCTTATGTAACAATTCATGATCCCTCAATCTCTACTCAATACTGCATCTAGATTCACCTATATATGATAGCATACAATCAAAAAAAATTTGAAAAATTATATTACTTTTCTGCTTGACAGGTATGACACCCTTAGAATTATTGACTAATTTATTAATATTGTTTGGAACATAGAATGAAATATTAAACACATTCTTATATACATCCTTAAAAATTTCACTTGTGGATTTGAAATAAATTGAATAGATATCCATTGCTTACTATTAATCTTCATTTCCTTTAAACCATTATAATTTTTTTTTTAAATTGACAGAAAATATTGCTTATCTATTCCATTTTATAACCAGCATCAAACATTTTCTTGGAAAATATCTCCAATATTTTTTAGTTTATCAATTTGGTAATGACATAATTTTTCATTACTAAACAAAAAAGATCTAAAACTTGCCATGTTATGCATAATTGATACTTTTGATTTACAATTTATATGTCCCCTTTTTTGAAGTGGCTTAATTATTAATTTGTAATATAATATACTGTTATCTCTTGTAATAATTAAATCTAAATATTTAATATTATGTCCTGTTTCTTTTTAATAGTCCATTTCAAGCCATTACAACTTATTTAATTCACTTACAAGCAAATTTATAGTATTAGTATTTCAACAAACATAAACATCATCCACATAACTTTTGTAAATTTTAATATCTTCAAAAGTACACATATTTAAAATACTACTCTCATATTTAAATAAAACAAAATTGCAAACTTGTGCAACTACAGGCAGACCCATAGGCCAACCTTTAGACATTTTATAATATTGACCTTCAAAAGATGCAACAATGTTATCATTAAATATTTTAAAGAATCATGATTATTGAAAAAGAACAGGACAAAAATATTGAATATTTAGATGTAATTATTACAAGAGATAACAGTATATTAAATTATAAATTAATAATTAAGCCACTGCAAAAAGGGGATATATAAATTTAAATCAAATGGACCATTTATGCATAAGATGGCAAGCTTTAGATCATTTTTTGTTTCATAATGAAAAATTATGTCATTTTACCAAAGTGATAAATTGAAAAATATTGAGACATTTTCCAAGGAATTGCTTGAAGTTGTTTATAAAATGGAACAAATAAACAATACTTTATGTCAATTTATAAAAAGTTATAATGCTGTAAAAAAAATGAAGATTAATAGTAAACAATGGATACCTATTCCATTTATTTCAAATCCAAAAGTGAATTTTTTTAAGTGTATATATATATATATATATATATATATATATATATACACTTATATATATATATATCTATTCATTATATATATATATATATATATAAGAATGTGTTTAATGTTTCATTCCACATTCTAAACAATATTACTAAATTAGTCAATAATTCTAAGGATGTTATACCTATCAAGCAGAAAAGTAATTACATATATCAATTTTTTTTATGATGTATGCTATCAAATATAGGTGAATCTATGTGCAGTATTAAGAAAAGATTGAGAGAGTATGAATTGTTATATAAGCATGTAAAAAGTAAAAATAATGGTGATTTTAATGTCTCTCTCAGTTTTTTTTGATCATGAAAAAATATGTAATATAAATTTAAATTGGATTGTGAAAATGTAAAAATTCTTCATGCAGAGAGAAACCATAATAAAAGAAAAATTAAGGAAGCAATTTTTATAAATAGGAAAAAAATGCATTTAATAAATAGACAATTTTCTAACTTTAAAATACAAGATTCTTGGGATTTTAATTGGTGATGTTTGTTGCTGCTTTGTTTTTTTTTTAATTTAGTGGCAATTGAGGCAGATACAAGAAATTAACTGAAAGTACTTCTGTGGATTTAAGGATTGTTTATAATAGTTTGTTACCATTAAATTTATTATTTTTATTATAATTATAATTTTGTTTTAATTAATGGACATTTTATTTATTATATATATATATATTAAACATTAAATTCCCCCACATTGTTAAAAAAATCAGTACCGCCCTCTGTGAACTAATATATAAATACATTAGAGTTTGTATTTCAAAATAACAAGATCAAAATGATACTACTTTGACCTGTCTGCTATATGATGTTATATATTGAAATACGAACAAATTCAAACAAAGAACTTGAAATTTTAGCAAGCAACAATCTTAACTTTTTGCTATAAACAAACATGTTGTACTATTATTATATAAAGACAAATTAAACTTTAGTAATTTTAAACATTAAACCACCTAACACAAATGTATAGAAAATAATCCCAGTGCATAAGTCTATACTGAAATAAATATACAAATATTAAACATTAAATCACCCCACATGGTACTGAATTTCTTAACCATGTGGGATGATTTACTGTTTAATATTTGTATATTTATTTCACTATAGCCTTATGCACTGGGATTATTTTATATTTAATATATATATATTGGTATGAAAATTTTCCTGGGTTGCATATATAAAAGATATATTTTGTGAGGTCATCCGTGTTAAAAAATTTAAATATTGAAATACTGACATTTCAATTTATTCATACAAGTTATTGACTGAGTGAAAAAAAAGGTATAAAGACTACCTTTTATCACCCATTGGATGACTTGTATGATCAAGTTGAACCATCAGTATATCAATATTTAAATTTTTTAACATGGATGAACCTGCAAAATATGTGTTATATATATATACAATTTTTATTTATAAATGAGGTTTGATAAAATCTTATTTATAAATAAAATTGTGTCATTTATAAATGGATATGTATGTGTGTTAGTGAATATGTAGGTGAAAATAAAGATTACATCATTTATAAATGGATATGTATGTGTGATAGTGGGTATATAGGTTAATTAAGATGTAAATTAGAAAAAAACTAAAAAAACTAAAGAGCCTTGCTGCTATTAAAACAGGTTTAGAAATTGAAACAAATTGTAAAGTAGATAATAATATTTGAGCATCTGTTTTTACAACCATAATAAGTAATGTATCTATTGTTTTGACTTCAATTTTAATAATGCAAAAATAAAAATATTGCAAATTGAAAAAAAAAATAATAAAAGAAAAATAAAGGGAGCTATGCTAATATACAAATACAAACATAACTTAATTAACAAGCAGGCAGCATACATTAAGGTCACAGAATTGTGGGAAGGTTAGCCTTTCAAAATGTTAGTTGACAAAGATTACTACAATAATCGAAAGCACTCCTAAGTGGATAATTTTTTTAATTATCTAATTATTGTATTTATAAATATTCAATTATATATATATATATATTGTACCACTCATGAAAAGCACTCCATGTGAAATTTTTGGTTACAATTATTAAAAGTAAAATTTTCTTAAATACAATAAAAGTTTTAACAATTGATGAATAAATAATAGAATCACTAAACTATTCATAAATAATTGAATTAAAGTATTTCATTAGAACAAAAAGAAAATTTAAAAAAGTTTAAAAAGTTATATATATGAACATCATTTATCAGTAAAAGTTACAATTAATTAATTAAAAGAGAGTAGAAAATGTAACTTAGAAAAGCTAAAAGTAGTTGAATTTCGGGTAATCAAAAGTTAAAGCTATAGCAGTTTAAAAATATCTCTTTTCATTTAATTTAAAGAAAAAAGTATCTTTCCATTATTTAAAAGAAATGAAATATATATGTCTGTAAATAACTGAATTAAAATATTCAATTGAAAAAGAAAATAATGTACAAATGTTTAAAGAGTAATTGGAAGGGGGAGAAAATTTAACTTTTAAAGGCTAAAGCTATAACAGTTAAAAATAAATATTTCTATGAAATTAAAAGTACTCTTTTTCATTTAAACTATTAAAGAAAAAAGAGTAAAAGAAATCTTAAAACTAAAAAAAAAATATCTTCACATTTATTTAAAATAAATGACATTGTAAATAATGAATTGATTGTAAACATAAAGAAATAGTAAAATGTGTGTGTATGTGTTAATAAAATGGAATATGAAAGTTAAATATTAAAAAAATAAATGAAAGTGTATACATTTAAAAAATACCATCAAATATTTGGAAATACTCAGAAGCTATATATAAAAACAGAATTAGCAATGGCTACTAATTAGTGTATCCATAAACAACAGGGATTGGCAATGGCTACTAATTAAAAACATGATTAATTAATTAATTAAAATCTTATTAAAACTTTAATCAAAAGCAGTAGACAGATTTTCAGCAATGGATATAGCTGGCAGGTATAAAAACTAATTTTAAAAAATGACAACAGGTCATCTCATAAATAGTCAGTTTTTCATCATTTGATCAGTTTACAATCAGTCTTCAGTCAGTCTTGTCAATATGAAGAATCACTGTTTTTCTTATATCTAAAGACAATGCAGTGTTAGCAGTCATTGGAAGCATATGGTTAGATTCTAGCCACAGTCTGATGGAACATCAACAACCTTCCCAATAGAAGTAATACCTTCCTAATAACTTGAAGCCACCAGAGATTTCTAACTTTTTTGAATAAGGGTATCATGAAATATCAACTGTAGAAACCTCCGCAGAATCCTAAAATCCAACCGATTAGTAAAATTTCACATATAGCAGCAAACAGCAAGAATTCAATGACCAAAATCCTATAGATAATAAATAACATTGTCTTATTCCAATTTTGATATTAATGTAGCCATTGCAATCTTTAAAGCCTCCTGGGTTAGTAAAATGAACTATTGATGTGCATGTTTTAAAATGTCATCTTTTTAATGCCTTATGTTATAATATAATCTCTTGCATGTATTAAGAATATGTGTATGGTTATTATATAAAAATATCATTGTCAGACTAAGTGAGAATTTATAAAAATAGTTTAAAAATTATAATAATAAGTATTTAGTTAAAATAAATTATCTTTAAAACTTAATATTTTGTCAGTCAATTATTTTCCCACTAATTAAAGCAGTAATGTATTATAATATTCCTTTTGATTGAGTTAGTTGGGATTCCTTAGGCACTGAATTAGTTTGCCAATCATTCAGAAACATTGATTATTTTTGGGGTAATTAACTGGTGCCTGAAGTTTTACTTCAAAACAAAAAAGTGCTTTAAATGATAGGTGTTTAATTTTGCAGTTGAGAAGATCTGTGTCCTTAAAAGGTAGCCACAATTATGTATTTTATACTGTTCTGGCTTGGGCATGGGTATCTTCTGTGTATTATGCTTCTCTGCCTAAGGGGGATGGGGTGGAACAATACTTAAATTGAAGTGGTGTAGATTGAATTAATAATAAATAATTGTATCACATTTTGTAGATATAAAGTAAGTATTACAATATTGTTTCACAAGTTTATATTTTATAATTGCTATTTTATTAAAGAGTAAAATAGTATGTGAGATTTTGTTCCAATCAATTTACAACCCCACTCAGTTCATTTGGCTTTTCCCAAAGTGGGTGCAGAACCAACATATGACTAATTAATCATATGTTAAATAAAATTAAAGAAAATAAATATTCAAAGAAATGCTAAATTGTGTAATCCTAATTAAGAGTTGTAAAGTGGTATAATTTAAATTAAGAATTGACCAAAACTATTTTTTTTCTTTAAATGAAATGAGAGAATTAAAGACAGTTATATATTTTGGGTGGATTTAGGACATTGAGAACGAGTAGAGAAAAGGACAAGGGGTATAGAATACAGTCATATGTTTCATTTTAAGAAAATAAATAAACAGTAATATTTGAATTTTTTAAGCAAAAGCATTAGTTAAATAAGGATTAAAAAATAACTTTGAAATTGAAAGCTTCAAAAATGAAAGACAGCTTAACAATGGATAAAGAAATGGAGCCAAAAGAAAGCCTGATTTCTTTTAAAAAAAGCAAATACTAGAAAAGGAAGAGAGTGAGATAGAGAAGATGTTCAAAATGATAATGGATATAACAAAAACTGAAATGGAAGAAATGCACCAAGAATTCAGGCAAAGTCAGCAAGAGTTCAAAGCAGAAATGATTATAGAAATAAGAAAAATAAGACATGAGATAACAGAAAAGGTAGATAAAAACAAGAAATAGTAAAGTTAAATTTGGTTAAGAAAAGTTAGGAAGGTGAAAAGGAAGGCAAATTAGTAAGAGATGTAAGTGAAGGGAAGGATGAATTAGAAAATGTAGATCGAGAGATAGAAGAAAGGTATGAGCTAAAGATAGAAGATAACATAAACAAGTTTTCACAAAAAACTAAAAAAGAAAAGGTTAAAGTAAACATTCATGTTCATTTTAAGCATAAATGTAAAACAAAGAGAAGAGTTAAGATAAAAAGCAGGGTATATGATATTAAGACAGAAACAGAAGCAATTTATAGGGCAGTGTTATTTGAAGTGACTATAGAAAATGAATTTTTAACAGTTAATATTATTGATATTATTAGAAATATGGTAGAACAGTTTGAAGGACTATGGAGTTTTGATAAGTGTAAAGGTTTTCTGATTTACAAAATTGAAAATAGAACCAAATGGGAAAGAGACAAGGCAACAAATTATATGTGAGCAAGAGAAAAAAGAAAAACATTTATATTATAGAGTTAGAATGTAGAAAGAAAGAGCTACATGACTGAATGTAATTAACATTAATCAGATTGAATAATAAATGGAAGGAAACAAAGAAGTGGAAGTGGACTATGAGTTGAATAAAACTTTAATGTAGGTGATAAACTTAAATAGAAATTTGCTATTTAAAACTGCATTTCCAGAATAAAAGATTTATTTGCAAATACAGATTAACAAGAAAAGTTTGTAAATAAATAGGTCAAACAAATGGTTTAAAGTAATCAAGTTAAATAAATAAGTATAAAATATCTGTAGAAAAATAATAAACTAGTGTAATAAAATAAACTATTTTTAATACACACATGTCAATAAAAGCAAGTTAAATAAATGGTTTAAAATAATATTCATAAGGGTTAATATAAATAAATAATATAAATGAAATGTAAATCTAAGTTTGAGTTAGGAGTGTATAAAAGATTGTAATTAATTGAAAGGAGGATGGCAAGCATAGAATTAAGTTATAGGAAAAGTTAAAGCAGTTGGCTGGATGAAATTAGTACCCATAATGAACTGTCAGGGATCACTTCTCAGGGAAGTGTCCCCATTCCATTTAAATATGCATATTGGGAACAACCAGAGTAAGACACAAATCACTTTTTGAGGGAGAGTTCCCATAGTTTATATTATTCCCAAAGTGTAAGTTGAATTGGACAGTAGATGAATCCTGCCATTTGCAGTGATCTTCTCTTTTCACAAAGTTCAGTAGAAATCCAGCATATAAAGCATTGTGTCAAATATGAGTAAGTCAGTATAAGCCACAACTCTGCACCTGCATTGTTTAAAATCCTTGTATCAAAAAATATGTAGTCTTCATGGTCATCATCTAGTACAAGATCATTGTAAGCAATGTTTTCAGACTTAGAAGGAAGAAAAGCACAGTCAAAACAGATTGCCCTCAGCATGTATAGTTCCATATATAAAAAAAGTAAACTTAGAAAAATAAAAATTATTGTAAATAGTTCAGATTTAATAAGAAAATTATCAGAGATAAGATGGTCAAAAATTACACATATTACTCTTGTTAGGGAAGTGGTGTAATGTACTGTTCATAAAGAGAACTCCATATAAAATTGTTAGTCACAATTATTAAAAGTAAAATTTTCTTGAATAATGCAAAAGTTGTAAGAATTGATTAATAAATAATAGAATCACTAAGCTATCCGTAAATAATTGGATTAAAGTATCTCATTGGGAAAAAAAAATCTAAAAAGGTTTAAAAAGTTATTTATATAAATATCATTTATCAGTAAAAATTGCAATTAATTAATTAGAAGGGGGCAGAAATGTAACTTAGAAAAGCTAAAAGTAGTTGAATTTCAAGTAATCAAATGTTAAAGCTATAGCAGTTTAAAAATAAATATTTTACATAAAATTAAAAATATCTCTTTTCATTTAATTTAAAGAAAAAAGTATTTTCCCATTATTTAAAAGAAATAAAATATATATGCCTGTAAAAAACTGAATTAAAATATCTCATTTGAAAAAAAAAATCTATAAAAATTTAAAGAGTAATTGGAAAGGGGAGAAAGCTTAACTTGTAAAGGTCAACAGTTAAAAATAAATATTTTCTATGAAATTAAAAGTACTCTTTTTTGTTTAAATTATTAAAGAAAAAGGGGGAAATAAATCTTAAAACTAAAACTAAAAAAAAAAATCTCTTCACATTTATTTAAAATAAATGAGATTGTAAATAATAAACTGATTGTAAACATAATGGAATAGCAAAATGTATGCATGTTAATAAAATGGAATACAAAAGTTAAATATTAAAAAATAAATGAAAGTGTATTAGTTAAAAGAAATTCCATCAAATATAGCAAATACTCAGAAGCTATATATAAAAACAGAATTAGCAATGACTACTGATTAAAGAATCCATAAATAACAGGGATTAGCAATGGCTACTAATTAAAAACAGGATTAATTAATTAAAAAAAATCTTATCAAAACTTTAATAATCAAAAGCAGTGGATGAATTTTGAACAATGAATATAGCTGGCAGATATAGAAACTAATTTAAAAAAATGACAACAGGTTATCATATAAATAGTCTGTTTTTCATCATTCAAGCAGTTTTGCAATCAGTCTTGAGTCAGTCTTGTCATATATCCAGAGTCAGTGTTTTTCATGTAATTAAAGGCAATGCGGTGTTAGCAGTTATCGGAAGCATATGGTCAGATTTTAGCCTCAGTCTGATGGAACATCAGCAACCTGCCTGATAAAAGTAATGCTTGCCTAATAACTTGAAACCACCAGAGATATCTAACTGTCTTGAACAAGAGTATCATAAAATAGCATGCATAGGAGATTCCATAGAAGGCTAAAATCCAACCAGTTGATAAAAACTCACATGAAGTAGCAAACAGCAAGAATTCAACATCCAAAATCTTATAGGTAATAAATAACATTTTCTTATTCCATTTTTAATATTAATGTAGCCATTGCAATATTTAAATCCTCCAGAGTAAGTAAAACAAATGAATTTTATAGCATGCATAAAATGAATTATTGATGTGTGTGTTTTAAAATGTCATGTCTTTATTTAATGTTCTATGTTATAATATATTCTATTGCATCTATTAATAATGTGTTTATGGTTATTATATAAAAATATCATTGTTAGACTAATTGAGAATTTATAAAAATAGATTAAAAGTTATAATAATAAGTATTTAGTTAAAATAAATTATCTTTAAAACTTGATATTTTGTCAATCAATTCTTTTACCACTCATTAAACCAGTATAATGTATTATATTATTCCTTTTGATTGAGTTAGTTGGGATTACTTAGGTGTTGAATTAGCTTGCTAATCATTCAAGGTGCATTAATTATCTTTTGGGAAAATTAACTGGTGTCTCAAATTTTACTTCAAAACAAAAAAGTGCTTTGAGTGACAGGTTTTGAATTTTGCAGTTGAGAATATCTGTGTCCTTGAAAGGTAGCCACAGTTATATATTTTTATATAGCTCTGGCTTGGGAATGGATACCTTCTGGATATTATGTTTCTCTGCCTGAGGAGGCTATTGTGGAGCAACACTTAAATTGCATTGGTGTAAATCCAATTAATAATAAATAATTGTATCGCATTTTGTATATATAAAGTAAGTCTTACAATATTGTTTAACAAGTTTATATTTCATAATTGTTACTTTATTAAGGAGAAAAATTTCATGCAAGATAGATGTTGTTCCAAGTGATCTACAACCCCACCTGGTTCAATATATATATATATATTTATTGAAGCAGTCGACCTTAGTTCAAGGTCAAGTTTCACACTTCTACCACTGTCCACGTGTCATCATGTTTTTTTTTATTTTATATGTAAAACATATATTATAGTAGCATATATATGTAATTAAAATTATTAGGTAATTTTGTATATTCTAAAATTGTATTTTTATAGTGTAATATGTTATAATTTTTTTTTTCATAAAATAAAATGTAAATTCAAGATAACTGTCTGAAATAAGTAAAGGGGTGGGGAGTTTGTCTTATGATTTTAAACCAGGAAATTGTAAATTAAAATTTAAAAAGTAAAAACTAAAACAAAGCTAATGCATTTTAGTTAGCTATTAACCTTTTAACCGCTAATTATATTATTGGTTGTATGAGGTAAAAATCAAATCTTTTAATTGGCCAACTCACAAACTGAAGACAAAGCCTATTGTTAAAACATATTCGCCTATAATATTAAATTCAACTCAGATACTTTTATAAAAAGTATATTACTAATTTTTCAGGTTATGAAGAGAATGAAAGTTCTTTCAAAAATAAATTGCTATTTATTTATTCTAAAATATTCAATTTCGGCAACATAAAAGCTATAATATAAACAAAAAGATCGACTTTTATGTTATAGAAAAGTAAATATTTCTTTTTACTAATTCTTCAATATTTTTACAAAAATCTTCGATATTTTTCGAAAATAATTTTGTTTTTTTAGTATTCTCTCTGAAAATAATTTTAATTTCTCAAATATATTTTTATAATACTTTAAAATCATATTCGAAATGAAAATCTCAGCGTTTTTCTTTATTTTCTTTGATCAGGCGGTTTCTTTGATCTTTCCAGCCAATCAGAATGTCTTTTTTGGCTGAGAGCTTGCTAAGAACCAATCACAAATAATGTTCTTTCTTTGTTTAGATTTAGCTGCGTTTTTTTTTATTTTTTACTTGTAAAATAAGTGGGAAGAGGGCACCATCTTACAGAACTTTTAAAAACCTCTTCAAAACGTAGCGAACAAATTTTTTAGCATAAGAATCGGATGAGTTAGAGTGATGTCAGACGTCTATGAGGAGCCTTGTAAAAAACAGTCTTTTGGTTAACATTGTTTTATTCAAATCCATTTCCAAGCAGGAAATTGATTTGAATTGATTTTAGACAGTTATCTTAAAATTGAATCTTCACTAACAATAGAGTAAAGATTCTCCTAAAATAGAGATCCATTAGAGGCAGGAAATCTATTTTAGGATAAATATTCTCTAAGGGGACAAAAACTGATATAAATAAAGCTACAAATCTATTATGTTAGAGTTGGGTCAGTCGTTGCTAGGGGACTTCACGTCTATTTGAAATTTGGGAGAACCAAATTGCCATCCGCCATCTTCAGCCAAACCTTGCTGCAATGTAGCCCCAAAGAATGCCACCAGCCATAGCAGATTCACTCATGCTTCCAAAGAATCCTGAGGTAACCAGCCAAAAGACTGTATAACCACCTTATCCACTTTTTACTGCAATTTAATTTGTAAGATAATAATTTCATTATTTGTTAACTGTTTATATCAATTCTTTGCTGCCTAATTGTTATGCAATCCAATTCATGCTTATTATTATTTTTATTAGTTAGTGCAGTTATGATTTAAGTTTAATAATATTTTTATATTTTCATCCTTTATTTATAAATGTCACTAAAAACTTAATCTTACAAACTTCTATTAAAAGGGAAGGGTGGGGAGTTAAAATGAGTTCTTATTAATGATTTTAAATACTTCGTAAGTTTGGGTTATATTTTAAATGAATATTTTTATCTAAATGTTTTGTCATAAATTAATATGAAATGTATAAATCTTTTGCAATCCGGGGTGGCTATTGGTGTCCGTTAGGGTTATAAATTTCTTATTGATCATCATCGCCACTAAGTCTGGCAACTTACATTTGTTTAATAATTTGCACTCTTATAGTTTTGCTTCTTATGTTTAAATAGTGATTCAGAAAGTAGGGAGCACTGCAAGCTTCATTAATATTAATTAATTCATAATCAATGACTTTATATTACGTAGGTCATTATACTCGCATGTTATTACGTATTTGTTAAACCATTTAAAACTTTTCTTTAATAGTTAAATTTATTAATTTTATATTATTATGATAGCATTGCTAGCATATATCTAATTATTTATAAGCCATATATGGCTTCGATCTGATTCACCTGTACCTCACTCCAGGGATTCACGATCATTTTGCTAGTTATTCTTCTCCTCAAGTATATATATTATATACTGCTTTGAATCACCTGTACCTCACTCCAGGGATTCAAAGCCTTGTTGTTCGTATCCTCGTCATAAAGAAGTCGATATTTACTTCTAGATTATTCAGGTTAGAGTAGATGAAGCAATGTATAGTTTGCCACGGTCTGGCCTATAGTATCTACCTACCAATCCTCTTCTTCCTGTACCGTCTCAGCAGAAAGCTGGCACATACAATCATTATATAAAATTGGAGAATGACCTTATCCTGGCCAAATGTGCCCTTTCCTCTCATTGATATTTTGCTAGCACCGCCATCTCTTACAGTTAGTTTCCAGCCTGTTTAGCAAAGTAAATTGTAATAATATGCGATAATTAAACGTTCTGTTTTCTCTCTATTTGTTGGTGTTAAAACCCAACTTATCGTGAAGCTGCCCTCCCTCTTTACTGAAATAAACTTTTCCTACAAATATTGAGTTTATGCTATATCCTAATGTTGAAAATATAAAAGAAATAATGTTTTATTCGGCCGATCAAAAATGTATCCGCATTGTAATTATTATAAATGAAATATCAAAATAAAAACAATAAACTTATGTATTAAAAGAATCTAAATAAAACAATAAACTTATGCATTAAAATCTTTTAATTAGTGAAACTCGAGTATAACTTTATAAATGTATGTTATGTGTAAAACGGCCACCAAACCAATCCAATAAATCTGCCTCTTGTAACCACTGCACTAACTTAATATTTGTCAATATAATCTTAATAATACTCTTTAATGTATATAATCAAAACAGTTTTATAAGTGTAGAGTCATATATATATATATAACTCATCATCAACTGTGTCCAAATAAATATTTATGTTTTAAATTTAATCCAGTTGTTCGAATTTTATTATTAATATTATATTTATGTATACTTGTAACTTAATATCTTGGGGTTCACTCAATCTCTCATCATCATCAACAGTTGAGTCTCATGTAAAACGTTGTAGCACCAGGCCGGGATGTAATGAATTTATGTGGTATCACCGTAGGTGTTATTCATAATGTTATAGATTTGGGGAATGGGCAAATAGGTTAGAATTCATGATTGCTCCTGACCTGTGCATCTCGCCCATGTTTGGATTTGAGGTACTTTTGCCTAGATTCTAAATCTTGTTGGATGGACATACATTTTCAACCGGTACAATATATATATATATATAGAGAGAGAGAGAAAGGAGAAGGGATATATATATATATATATATATATATATATATATATATATATAGAGAGAGATAGAGAGAGAGTAGGATGAAAAGACAGAGATATAGAGAGTAGGTGTATTCATAAATAAAGAAATCTAGAGTAACAATGAAAAATATGGAGAAAATTTTATAAATAATTATATAGTAATAAAAATAAGAAAACAGAATTACTTCTATAATTACTAAATCTTTTGAATTATCAAGTATTTTGCATGAAGAGATGAGATATGCAATTAAATCTATGAAGGAAGCAAAGCTTTATAAAATATGGAATTTCTATCATATTTAAAAAATAAAAAAATAGAAAAATTGTTGATCAAGTATAGCAAATAGCTAACTAATAAAAGCATACCACATAATTGAAGAAACTAAGTACACCTGGGTCTTATTTTATGTGAATTATTTTAATGCAGTTTTGAAGGTATGCGATTCATGTTTATTCTTAATATTTTTTCATATTTCACTATATTTATTAGATATCAAGAAATTTAAATTATTAATAACTTATTTTGACTTGAAATATTTTTTTCCCAAAAATATAACATTATATTAGTAGCTAATGTGAATATGGCCTGAAGCTGTATTTAGAATAAATAACCTACTTATACTAATGAGTAAATAATAATAACAGACTTATACTTATGTATAAAAATATCACAATCAATATTCAAAAATTTTAAACTTTTAGAATATATTTTGTTAGGTATAACAGAACTAAATAATGTAGATTTTTAAAGTAAATAACGAAGATTTTATTGATTTTATAAACTGAAAATAATATTTCTAATGATAATGTATAACCTTTTTGTTTTGATTGCATCTCATTTTTTTTAAATATAGAAACAAAATGTGAACATTTAAAATTTATTTCAGTAGTAAAAAGCAGTTGTCAACAGAAAAACATTAATACACCACAAGACTGAAATTGGCACTAGTTGTGTAAATGGGATGGAGCAGAATATGGGAAAACTTAGAGTGGGGATTGAAAAATAAAGTAGCTAACAAATTTATCTGGGCATAATTGCTGAGAGATTCTTGACTTCATTCAAGGAGAAACTACATCACATCACATTGATGAATCTAATTTCTTATCAGTTTACAAATGAACCACATATTGTCAAAAAATATGTATGAAAAAAGGTCAAATTAAATACTGTAGTTAATAAAAAAAAGTTTGTCTTGTACCAATTGTTTTCAAATATTTGATATTTTTTATTAGTCATACTTTATTTCCTTATTTTTTTTAATGTAAATTTTAAAGTAATTTTTGTGTTGCTTTGCTTTTATGTGAATTCTGAAAATTACAAACCCTATCCCCCATTTTTCAAGGTAAGTTAAGTCTATTTTTGTGTGATTTTTTTAATGCAGGTTTTCTGTGGAACCTATCTACCACATAAAACGAGACCCAGGTGTAGTAATATTAATGTTTAAGATAGATGGCAAAAATGATGTTAGAAATTTCTGTTCTATCAGTCTTTTATGTTATGTAAAAAATTTTATCAAAGTAATTACAACTTATCTATAGTAAATTTTGAAATACATTCCAAGAACAAATTAAATTTAGAAATTCCATTAACATATGGATCACATCCACATATTGAAAAATATTATAAAATTACCAATAAATATAAATTGTCATTATGCTTTGGATTTATAGAGTAATAAAAATAAAAGTCATTTTATTCTATAAGCATTTGCATGATATTAAAATTGTCAAAATGTGACCCAAGATGAGATTACATGGAGATGCAAAGAAGAATAACATTGTAAATACTGTATAACAGAGTGATTTCATATTTTCAAAATATTTTAGAGTAGTTTTATATAAAATAGTTGGTGATTTTCAAATTGGAAAGTTCATGAAGTAAAAGTAATTACAGGTTATTTAAATTATTATCGTTTCACAGGTAAATTGAATGCTTCTTTGCAAACAATGTCTCAGAGTTTCAGAAAATGTTAAAAGTGTTATCAGACAATACTCATAAGCATGTTTGAAAAAATCTTGAATAATGTTCAGGGGCTATTCTACAATGATAATAAAGATTGATTTTCATAAATTAAAAAAAATGCACGATTCAGAAGTTTTTTTAACACAAAGATTTTATTATGTGATTGAAATGTACATTAAATACTTGGTAACTACAGAGTTATTACATAAAACATTTGATCAGAATATGACAGAGTGAAAGTATTGTGAGAACTCCAGATATTTTGATTAGATTATTAACATAGATAATAAAAATAATGATGATATTATTCTCACAATTAAAATTGGGTGACATTTTTTTTTTTGATGGGGGTAAGATATAATTAAAATTGGATGGAATATTTTTGGTAGAGATAACAGTAATATTAAAACAAATATAATTATGTATTTTGAAAAGTTTTAATTGTGGCTTACTTGTTCTTTGTTATGGATCTGACAGTTGAATAATCAATGATAAATAATACTGATACTTCAGATTTCTGAATAAAGTATTGAGAGATATATATTAGAAGTAGCAAAAAGATGCCAAAAATTAGATATATGGTTGATAAAAAAAACAAAGATAACTAATGTTGTTAATAAAGAATTACAAGAATGAAATACAGTTCTGGTGGATTATTGTTGAAAAGATATTAATAGAAGTTTTACTTTGTATCCCAAGAGATTATCAAAGACATAGAAAAAATTACATGTAAAACAAATTGAGGAAATAAAGGAACATGCTCATGTAATTTGGAAAATAGAGGGAGCGACATTCAACTAAAATGAATCAATAATTGTTGAAAATTATGACGCAGATGAGAGTGAGCTCCTAATTTTAAATATATATATATATCACTGAATGTATTGTCTGTACTGTATATATATATAATCAAAATTACCCCAAATTCACAACTCAACCAGACAAATAGATAGATAGATAGATAGATAGATAGATAGATAGATAGATAGATAGATAGATAGATAGATAGATAGATAGATAGATAGATAGATAGATAGATAGATAGATAGATAGATAGATAGATAGACAGAAAGACAGACAGACAGACAGACAGATAGATAGATAGATAGATAGATAGATAGATAGATAGATAGATAGATAGATAGATAGATAGATATATAGATAGATAGATAGATAGATAGATAGATAGATAGATAGATAGATAGATAGATAGATAGATAGATAGATAGATAGATAGATAGATAGATAGATAGATAGATAGATAGATAGATAGATAGATAGATAGATAGATAGACAGATAGATAGATAGATAGCTAGATAGATAGATAGATAGATAGATAGATAGATACACAGACAGACAGACAGACAGACAGATAGACAGATAGATAGATAGCCATATAGACAGACAGATAGATAGATAGATAGATAGATAGATAGATAGATAGATAGATAGATAGATAGATAGATAATGTAGATCAATTGATAAATAGATAGGTATATCGATAGATTGATAGATAGGTAGGTAGTTATGTAGATAGATAGATGGATAGATAGATCAATTGACAGATGAGTAGATAGATAGGTAGATAGATAGGTAGATAGGTAGGTCAGTAGATAGATAGATAGATAGATAGATAGATAGATAGATAGATAGATAGATAGTTAGATAGATAGATAGATAGATAGATAGATGGGTGGGTAGATGGATGGATGGATGGATAGATAGATAGATAGATAGATAGATAGATAGATAGATAGATAGATAGATAGATAGATAGATAGATAGATAGATAGATAGATAGATAGATAGATAGATAGATAGATAGATAGATAGATAGATAGATAGATAGATAGATAGATAGATAGATAGATAGATAGATAGATAGATAGATAGATAGATAGATAGATAGATAGATAGATAGATAGATAGATAGATAGATTGCAGTTTCTAGTGCATTATTCTGTTTATTTGATATTTTGTGAAGCTGTTTTATAACTTCTTCAATAATATTGGCTTTCAAAATATATCAACACTGAGTTTATTCTATAGCTTTCTAAAGTATTCCTCCAATAAAAATAATTAATATTGCATCTATTACACAGAAATAAGTTGCAAATTGTGTAAAATAAGCTATTGAAATGTATTTTTGATGAGAAATATTTACCTTGCTAAGCATTTTGTATTTACAAAAATATAAAAAGAAAGAAAATATGCAATATAAAATAGTAAAAAACAATAATAATGAATAGCTTATACAATATCTTTTTTTATTATAAATAATGTTAGAAAATTGAAAATGTTATAATTAACCATAATTATTAAAATTTATGCAGTATGATCTGAATTGAGCTCTTAACAGAATTTTAATGTTACTATTATTCTTTTGTATTAACTATAATATCACTTTTTACTTCCACAATATATACTATAATACTGAAAAATAAACATTTGACAGTGTCCAAAGTAATTCTATTTGCAAGGCAACTTTTTCATATTTAAGTTGTTTTTAAAATGATGTTTTTTGTTGCTTTTTTTACAACAATAAATATAAGTCAGTAGATATTTGTTTCAGAATTGTACTGATATAATTGTAGTATTCTTCTTAGCATTAATTCTATGTGTATGTTTTTGTTAAATTTTAATTTATAATATTTGACAAGCTATATGACATTACATGTTCTTGATAATAGATCATGACTCAAGTAAGATTTATACTTGGGACATATGTATATAAAATCATTTTTCAGTAATGGCAATTTAAAATGATAAATTTTCAATAGAATGTTACCTGTTTATCATTAATAAATTCTGTATTAGATTCTCTTTCATAGATACTTCTGCCAGATATCTATGAAGTTATATACCCAAAATTCTTAAACACCCATATGCCATTTTCATTTAGCAACTAACAACTCATTTCAGTTTATGTGATTAACAATTAACTTTAACAACTTTAAACTAACTTGATTTTGTTTTGCACTAATCCTATACTTAGTTGGATCAGATATTATTTTTTTCTGCAGTACTTAATCACATAGATTATCAGTAGTCGGAATTTTTTGAAGAGACTTTAGTAATTTTAGAAAAATTAAATTCATCTAGATTTATTATTGCATTGATACAAGAATGTTTAGGACTTCAAAATGTTTATCCTAAAGTATATTTATTATCTCAAGTGTTTTTATTTAGTATACAGAACTGAGATTTTGTTTGGAGGAACATCTATAATGACAAAATAATAGTCAATAATATCAATTTAATTGTTTTTTATATTATATTTTGTGATAAAAATTGACATCTGATATTTAATGAAGTCTTTTATAAAAAAAATGGAATGCTATTGTAAGTGGAATTGTTTTTTTTAAATAATGTTTCTCATAGTTAAATTTTTAATTGTTTATGTAGAATTTTTTTTTTTAATCAGAAGCATAATATTTATTCATAAAACATGATCTGGCTATAAAATTTATTGTTAACATTTTTCATTATAGAACAGAACAGTAACATGTAGTATTGCAAAAAGGTTGTTTCTAGAAATTATTTTAGATCTAACCTCCAATAAAAGAATGTGACAAATTAGTCCAGGGATGAGAGTTTTTCCAAGTCACAAAAAGTAATATCATTTTTTTTTAAATTTATTGTTGCATAAAACTTATTTTACCTGATATTTCCATTATGTTTATATGAATAGCAAATATGCATTGTATTTTTATGGATAATATCAGTTGTTTAATAAAAGCCTTCAAGTTTTTATACCTACATTTATTTATTTTTTCATTTTTAAGAAGAATATATTTTATGATGTCATATATATATATATATATATGTGTGTATATGTGTGTGTGTGTTTTCAGTATTCTGCATTCTATATTTGTCCAGTTCTTGTGATAAATATAGTAAATAAAGTGTGCTAAACGATACTGAAAAAAATTGTGTATCAGTTAATTAATCTTTAAAAATGTTTGATTTTATTTGATATTTAACAGTATTTTATCAAATAAGTTATATCACGAATTCTTTCCAAATACAAGGGTGACACTAATTTTGATTCTATTTTCAAAAGCCTTTATAACAATATGTAGAGAAAAATGGAATTTGTTTTCTGAATATTTATTCTAATGTAAAACCATTTTATTTTAAAGCTATATGAGTTAATTCTTAACAATAGTATTTTTGAGTGATAAGGATCGTTTCTAGCATTATTAAAAGGCATTTTAAAATTGTCATTCTAATAAATTTTTGAATAGTTTTTGTAGGATAATTATGAACATTTTTTTTTCTACATTTATTAAAATTTCTGAAATTTTGTTATCTACTATCAGGAACTTTTCTAAACTTCTGAAGTTTTTTAATATCTACAAGTTTTATTACATTTACAAGTTAGAAATATCTGTAAAAAAATTTAGTTGAAGTTGTTATATTCCTGGACTTAGAGGTATAATATATAACACTGATCCTTTTATTGTCTGTGACAATGGTCAATATTTTAATAATTAATTCTGTATTATTGAAGTTTCCTTAAAATATATTAGGAGTTTCAGTTGGATAATATTAATTACAGTTTTTTATTAATAATTTTTCTATTATCAATGATGATAACATTCTGAAGCATAGTATCCCACCTAGAAAGTGATTTAAAATTATTTCAGAAAGCTATTGAAAGTATATTTAAATTAAAAATGGACATTTCTTATAAAACATTAACATACAACTTGATCCATGTGTTTTAGAAAATTCATTATTCCTAATAATAATGTACACCTTTTTAAAATCAGTGGATCCACATTGTTCATTGATGTAATATTACTGTACATAGTATATAATAATATATATGAAATAATTATATTTAAATGCACATTGTAAATTAATATTTACAACTCCGATTTAATATAATCATTTTAATAAATCTATTATTTATGTTTTTATATCAATAGAAGCCACTAATCATAAAAATATGCTCTTTTATATCATATGAAATATTTCTTTCATAAATATAATCGTATTTTAATAGTAAATATCTAATAGTAGTTGTTTATTTTGTAAGATTGTTAATTAAAAACTAATCAAATGATTTTTTGCTTAGGAGTTCATAAAAAATACAAAATACTATGAATGTCAGAGCTGTGCCACAGTGCAAAGATTTTGAGACAATGATCTGCCATTTTACCATGATTCCAAATGATGTCGGTCACAGAAATCTTAAATTAATACACTGATTATGGCTAAAGTAACTTTTTTATTTGTGCAATGTTTATAAAACTTTCAAAAATGAACTTACCCTATCTTTTTTTCTGTTTTTTTTTAATGCCCATTATTTTTAATAGATGGTTTTCAATTTTATAGTAGCTATTTGGATTTGCAACTGAAGATAAAACATATAAGTTTTATGGATTTAAACAGTTTGCATATATTCTATTATATCAATCAAAAAGAAACATTCTACTTAGATATGAATCAAAAACAAGTATTAATTTATATTTTATTTCAACAAAAATAAATCATTTTTTTCTTATTGTATACTAGTTTTCAGTAATTTTATTCAAAGTCAATACAAGCCTAAATCATATAGCCCTTTTCATCTCTGACCGCTATAGTTCTCAATTACTTAGTTCCAGATAAATTATAAGAAAAACTGAATTGGCATCAATATATAAAATATTTTTAAAAGATAAGAATAGAAACCCTTTTTTTTTCTATAATAAACTTTAATAACTCAATATTAAAGTTTCCAAATAATTAGCTTCCTGAAAACACTGAAAGAAATGTATTCTATGTTAAAACATAATTGGGGAAAATCTTTGTAATTTTTTCCATATGTCAAAGCATTGTCCGGGAAGCGAACCCACAACAACTGTCCACAAGCAACTGCTTCCAAGGCCACTGTGAGCTAATTTTAATTCATGTTTGGACATTTTATACAACTTAACAAAATTTTAAACTCTTCTTTTTGAAATAATTTCTGATCAACTTTTGTTTAAAAAAAATATGTAAATTAAAAAAAAAGCATATGAGTTTACCTAAAATCATTTTCTAAAGCAATGCCTCCAACAGAACTTCATGTTATCAAAGTTTAACTCACTTGTTAGAAAAAATGAAGCATATACAGTAATAAAATATACTAAACCAACTGTTATATATAAAAGATATAAAGAACACAATTTAATGGTACAACTGATTATAATAAAGTGACATTCAAAAGTCATGTGGTAATAATTATCAACGAAGCATGACTTTCCATAGGAGTGCTGGCCAGATTTCCCATAGAACAAAAAGAAAAAAAAAATGGAGAGTAAAAAGTTAAACAAATAGCTTTAAAAGAAAATGTTGGATAAATAATATGTATATCAATAATATAATAGTAATTCAAAAATCAATGGATAAAATTTTGAGGCAAAAACTTCTGCAATTATTCTCATAGAAACTACTAAAGTCTTATCAAACTAGCTAATTCCTAGATTCTCTAGATGAAACATGTAGGTATATATTTTTTGATCAATAACAATTGATTTTGAATTAGCTTTGCATTAACTAACTGAAAAAATCCTAAGTCTGAGTGGAGCCTTTTAGAAAATGTGAAGTGCAGTTCAACTCTATGTTATGGATATAATAATCAAATGCAATACTTTTAAAGCTTAAACTCCTTAGTTTATGTGTGTTTATGTAACAATTCACTAATCTTGATTTTTTTTTTTAGATTAAAATATAGGAAAATTGTCAACGAAGTAAATCAAAACTTTATTTCACTGCTATGATATCGATAGATCTAAACTCTCAAATTATAAAAATATCGATAGATCTAAACTCTCAAATTAGAAAAATATCGATAGATCTAAACTCTCAAATTATAAAAATATCGATAGATCTAAACTCTCAAATTATAAAAATATCAATAGATCTAAACTCTCAAATTATAAAAATATCGATAGAACTAAACTCTCAAATTATAAAAATAAATGTGCTTTTTTTTTTAAAAAAAAAAAAAGTTTTGTATATGAGTGCATTTTATTTAGGTTTAACATTTTCTTTTTAATTTTAGAACAAATTATTATATTTCTCTATTTATCTATTTTTTACTTTATAGTTAATTGACTTATTTCTTTTATACGCATTTAAATTTAATTAGAACAAGCTATTTTTATCGATAACTTAAGGCATTTGTTTAGTTGAATTAGGTACGTTTTTTATATTGTTTATTATTATAAGATCTGCGCTTCACTGCCTTAAGAAATTTAGACGGCTATGCAATGGATATTATACATTTTGTTTCATATATACCATCTGTGCATTCGCGTGTTTTGAATTGTCAAATGCACGTGGAAATGATATTTTTTTAACTTATATATATATATATGTGTGAACGTATGTGAGGAAAATGACTTTTATAAAACATACATAGAGAGATGACATATAAGTAGATAAATAAATAATCGTGCCAAATAAAATTGTACATTATCAGTAAATACACGCACAAAAACATTAAAACAATGTGCATTACATATATATTTATCACTGCTTATTAATACTTTACATTAAAAATTAATAAATACTTAATGCTAATAATTTCTACAACTTTAATAAAACTTTATATATATTGCAGTATTTTATTTGCAGTAACATTTTTGACTTTTGACTTCTTTTTTTTTAACTAATTCAATAAATTCAGCAAAAAAGAAAGTAAAAAAAAAAAACATTATTAAATAGAAATGTAAATAAACGACTTAAATTATGTAATACAAGACTTTTTTTTCCCATCATAAATTATTAATGATCGCAAAAAACAAAAGCAGATTGAATTTATAATAAATATAAACCAAATTTCCCTACTAATATTTATAACATAATAATTATAACCATTGTACTTTAGAATAGTGTTTACCTATATTATATATTGATATATAATCCATTTAATCAAGTTATACACTTAAATATTGATCATAATGTAATATATATATTGAGACAAACAACTTTTTCGACTCTATTATTGAAGTAAATAAATAATTATAAGACAAATAATAATAGAAAACAAAAGTCATTCTAAAATCGTTTTATTAGTTGATAGTAGCTTATCAAAACCCAATGCAAACGTGATTATACAATTATAATTATAAAGGAACAAAATTAGTTTTTACCAGGAAGATCAGGTGGTTGAGAAACATATTAAGTATATGTGGTAATATATATATATCAATGCAAAAATAAACATATACTAATACTTTCATACATTTATTTATAACAGTAATTTAATTCTTATATAAGGTTAAAACCTTAGTACATACGCCTTGAGTGCTTAATTTTAACAAGAGAGATCTCTACAAATCATAACGCAAGATTCGACTTTATAAAGATAAGAGGGACCCTCTTATCTCTGAACCTATATTCTTAATTATATAGGCAAATCTAAAGCATATTGATTTGGGAGCATGAAGCTAATAAATTCTTCACTGATTAAGTCCACTATTTTTGTTAAACATTAACGTTCGCGAAATCTTTCAATTTATAACGAGTCAATATTCAGATATTAAATTTAGAAATATTTTGAATCAATTTAAAGTTGTAAATATCAATTCTTATTAAGCGTGATGTCAGCACCTAATACTTATATAAGGCTAAAACTTTAGTACATGCGCCTTGAGTGCTTAATTTTTACAAATCATAACGTGCTGACATCGCGCTTAATAAGAATTAATATTTACAACAGTAATTTAAATATTTATTTATACTAATAACGATAATAATAAATTATGTGATTAACCAATAAAGTTATTATGAAAAAATAATTAGAATATATATATATAATGTATGGAAGCCACTTATGAACTCTGATTTTAAGAAAAAGTGGAAAAATCGAGAACCTCATAGATAAGTACGATATTGACTGTTGCCTTTGGCAGGAAGGCTATTAGAGTGTTATCTTAAAATTCAATATTCAAGAGTCTAAGAGTCCAGATTAGATTCCCATGCTAGTATTGTCACTGATCAGCCCCATGATACCTCAAGAAGAGAGAAAACATACATTTTGAAACATTGTGCATATATTAATCTGTGTGCTATTGCTAATTGTTGAATGTAATTGGAACATTAAATTAAAGTTTGATTTTTCTAAAGATCTTCAATACTTAATATAAGTTGATCGAAATAGTCCAATATATAAAATACAATTATTAGTAATAACACACAAGTTACTAGACAACAGATTAGTAGAATTGTTTGTGCTGTTATAGTACCTTGTATTTCATTTGCCGTAAAATCAAATATGTGTTTTTGCTTGCACTTCTGGATATATTTATATATGAAAAAAATGCACTTATCAAATGTATTTTACATTTTCCTTTTGTGTTTCATAACTATCTATTTCTAATTCTTATTGATAATCATTTGTATTTTGACACTCTAATACTGTTTTATTTTTTCTAAAATATTTATGTTTTTTTCATTTATTTTTCATAACCATTTCTATTTTTGTCTACTTCTCTATCTTTTTGAAATATTTTTCTATATATTAATAATTTTATTGGCAATAGAACTTCAATTTATTTACTTTGACTTTCATATTTTCATTTCCTATACCTTTTATTACAAACTGCAATTTACAGTTTATATCTATTTTTTAGTATTTCTCTATTTTTGATATTTTTCATTGCTACTTATTTTTTTGATAAATTTGAACATATGATTTTTTTTTGCAATGCATCTAATTTATTACCTACATCTACATCTGTTTTTCCAATTTATCTTTGTATTTTCCATGGAATATTTTCTGCTAATTATATTTGAATTTCACCTTGATCAACTTCTATTTCAACCCTATCTGATTCATTCTTAAATTCTCCATTGTTAGATTTAAATGCTTTTGTTTTTCATTTAAATCTTCTAAAGAAAGTAATTTATTCTCTGAATCATCTAGTTTATCTACTTTTCTATCATTGCCTTTTTTATTATTTGTAATTAGATTATGTATGAATATTTTTTTTCATTTTATTCTGTTTCATCTATCTCAAACTGTTTTTTTCTATAATATTATTCAACTCTGCTTTATTTTGTTTACTACCTTTTTATTTCTTTTAGTTAATCTATATTTTAATATTTATACTTTTTCTAAACTTTCTATTTTTATATGTTCACATTCTATATCATTTGCTTACTTTGACTCACAAAATTTTATAGCAATGTTTTTTTTGAATGCTAATTTATCTTTTCTATCATTTTCCCTATTTGTTTTATTTGATGCTGACTTTTTGCCATAACTGCTTTTATGTTTTACATTGATTTTGTCTCAATTCTAATCCATTTTCCAGGCATCCCATTTTATTCTTTAGTGTTTTTAATTTCTCTTGACCTCTTTTTTTTTTCTTACTTTAAATCATGTTGGACTTCTCTATTTTATTTTCTAAACATTTCTATCCTATCTCACATTCTGGTTGGTTTTTTTGTACTTTATTCTCTTATGTCTACTTCATTTGTTTTTGCCTTTTCTGTATTTTATTAATATTTTATAATAAATTGCTTTACACTCAAGGCTTTGCATTACAGTTTAGGGTTCTATAAAATACATTGTCATCATTTCATTCTAAGATTCATTTATGCTGATATTTGCTTTTTCTTACAAATACTTTACTTGATGTCTATTATAAGACAGTCTTATTTGAAAAAATAAAATAAAAGTATCCTATTTAGTATATACTTCTTTTTAAATTTACATAATTCTTACTATAGATTATAGATTTACTTTTATTCATGTTTTGTTCCTTGAATTATTTACTAAAGTTTATAAATCTTTGCTCTTTGTGTTAGGACTATTGTATTTATTGACTAGGTGTTTGAATTTTTTTTTGGGGGGAGGGCGGGCAAGATGTTTGTATTTTCTATTATTTCAACTCAGTATTTGATTTTTTCTGAACATTTTTAAATATAAATACATTATTGTTTTATTTAATGTAAATTATTTAGCTATTCATAACTTGAGTTTTACCATATCTTTGTCTAATTACCTTTTTCAGTTTATAAACGCTAGTTTTTTCATTATTAAGACATTTCTAATTGTCATCATTTGTATTTCACAATAAGGAGAAAAATATTTTCTTTTTAGTATAAAAGCGATATAATTTTATTAAAATGTAAAAAAAAAAGAGAGAGAGAAAGTTGCTTAGTTTTAATTCTTTATTTCAAAACCACTCACTAGATAAAATAGAGGGTTTAAAAATATATAAGTAAATAATTGACAATAGACAAGCTTGTTTTCTTTATTAATCTTCAGAAAGCATTCAAACTTTATATTTATATTATTGTCACTTAACATTATTAGCCATATACATAAAATTCTATAAAAAGCTAAAAAAAAAAAACAGTGAGAATAATAAAAAAATTATAGAATCGATGTAAAATTACAGTTTAAGAAAATACAAAATTTAAGCTAAACTATTCGCAATTAAATTATTTAAAATTTTAAGGATATTAATTTTGTTGTAGTTTAAAAATAATAAATTAAAAAAATATTCAATAGGGCTTTTTTACTGATTTATTTATATCATAATACAAATAAGCTTTAAAGCAAATAATTCTGATTGAAAAATCACAAATCATGTTTAACAAACTGTTAACAAAATATTTAAAGATTTAACACACGCTTTATTTTAAATGATTTAACAGAGAAACAACATCTGATCTAAAATAGATTATTTAAATTATTATTGGTGTTTAAAAATATCAAAATCTTTTCAAAACAAAAATTACAGTGCCAACTCAGAATTCTAATGTAAAAAAGCAAACAAATAAAAATGTAAAGCTTAATTTAATCTTTAAAAGAATTTACTTTATATTTTTTTAATATCATTCACGCACGTTTATAAAAAAAACATTATGTATATAAAATCATAATGAACTATAAATTTGAACTTTTGAAAATTAAAAATTAAAAAAAAAATGGTTTTGTATCCACAGACACCATCATATAAATTACCCATTTAATAACATCTAAATAGTATTGTTGTGTTGTATAATTAATAATGTTCCTTATTGCAGAACATCATCAAAAGCTGCCATAAAATTAATACTACTATTCGGTATCTGATATAAAGTTCAAAAACCTTGATTCAAATGTATTTTATTTTAATAACCATTTAAACTTTAAATCGTTTGTCATAACTATTTACTAGCAGTTTTCACAACAATCTCAAATAATTTAAATATTCTAGATTCACTCTACCATAATTCAAGTTCATTAACAGCTAGTAACGAGAAAAATGCTCAAAACCTTTTAGCCTGGATAGTTTTCAACTTAAAAACATAAACCAATTTAAATACTTGGTAGTTTTATAAATAGAAAAGTGAATTTAATCAATGAGATACAATACTAAAATATATACAATAAATTTGTAAACTAAAAGCCCATATGTAATTTTAAGAAAATCCGTTTTAAACATAAAATATTGCGAATAACAGGATGATTTCTATACTAATAAAGAATTTCAATCTGTTCTGGCATTCAGATATAATTTTAAATTAGGATCAAACTGCATGATGCTTATTTTCAATTTTTTTTCTTTTTTTTTCTGAGTTCCAATAAAAAGTTTTTAGATTGTTATGATGTTGGATATATTGGTTTTCTTTTTTCTTTGAATGTTGATATGGAAATTTATAAAGCTGCTTTTTAGACAATTTTAATCCAATCATTGTGACATTTATTGTCTATCAAGTATTAGGCATACAACGTAATCTATTAGAGCAATGAAGCCAAAAAATGTCACTTATTTTATATTAAACATGTTCTCATCCCAAGTGAATAGCGTGTCACTGAACTTCTAAAATCCAAAGAGTTTTTGCTTGAAATATTGTGAAATAGTTTCCTTGCTAAAGTCATTGATGAGAACATATTAACTAACTTCATTTTTTTTTAGTTAAATATTTTTATATTAAAACTTTTTTAATGCGACATTAATAATTATTGAGAAACATTTGTGAAAGTATCAGTCAATATGTCCTAGAGAGATTAATTTATCATTAATAAATTGTCACTTCTAAACATAGCACTCCTGTATTTATTCTATACATCGTTTAACAATTACCTTATTTAAAAATATATAGGGTATATGAGCACAGACTTTCACATGACCCACCACTCTCCACACTATCTCATAACACTGATACACTTGAACACATATGTTGAAAAGATAAATAATCACCAATATACATATTTCATGCTAAACCAGCAATCATCAGTTGATGCAAATTACCATCTCTACACATATATGTTATAAGTCCTCAAATATATATTAAGATAGACAAACCTCATACTTTAATGGACAGGCTTCAATCTACTCTACTCTCCAACTCTTCAACAGTCCATCCAATTGAAAATCTGATGATGGAATGCTCAAAGGCCACCCTGAAGCTGAGATTCTTGTCACACCCATGTTGACCTAAGGTCAATCTGACCCTTCATGTACAGGACATAATCCATTTTAATACATATACAAGGGATGGGCAGACATCTCTACTTATGTAATAACTGAAACACACAGGCTTATTATATACCTGTGTCTATATATGTAATATATAGGGTATATGAGCACAGACTTTCACATGACCCACCACTCTCCACACTATCTCATAACACTTATTTTAAAAGAAAGTGAAACAAAATAAAAAACGAAATTCAATAGCTTTTCCTGTAAATAATTTTCGAATATATATATTTCCAAATTTAAAGATTACCTTCAATGTTCTTAGACATTTTCTAAAAATAGCATTTTAAATAACCCAAACAATTTGTCTGACATCTATTATTTACTTTCATTTTTATAAATGTATTTCTTTTTATAGAAAATTCTTCCTGTATATATATTTAAAAAATATATTATTTTATTTTATTCTTTTTATCAATAAATGGTGTACATTCTACGCAGACACACACACATACACAGGATATAATATATACCTATTTATTCACATTTTAAAAATATTTGCTTTTATACTTAAATACATGCTCATTTACTTATTAATAGATTAATTAATTCTCCCATTAACATGCCTAGAAGAGTGATCAATATGGGAATAAAATTGTCATGCTATAATAAATTCCTTTTTCTTTCACTTTTATGGAATAATCATTTCATTTTAATGTACAGATTGGTGATAAAATGAGAAGGCAGTGTTTACTGGGCTTGTCAAATGACAGTTGATTGGCTTTAGAATTTCATTTTGCCTTAGATTCTAGATAAGAATAACTAGGTATTGCAAATATATATGTAAAAAAAAAAAGACTTTTTTCAGATAATATAACTAAAAGTAATAGAATACCAAAAATATCTTAATAATATAATATTATATTGGACTTGTATTTGATTAATATATGAACATGTTATTCATATTATTTTTGCTCCTATTATATATGGATATACAGTTAACTTTCAACTAATTAAAAAATGTTAATATATGAACATTTTTGAAACATTCTCTTATACAGTGACGATAGTAGTTTATAATATAATCAGACAAATATTAAATCTATCTTCTAGTTATAAATATTTTCAAATAACAGAAATAAAGTTATTAAGCAGTAGGAAAACTCTCCTCAGATAATTCCTAACATACAGTGCACTAAAGATATGTTTAGTAGGAAAGAAATACAGGATAAATGTGTTTGACTTTTTTTTAATGGATAATCAATAATCACCCAATTAATATAGTTTTGTAATTATATATATATACTTGTATATAATTCAAAATACAAACACAACATGCACGCACACATATATATGAAATCAGCCTGACAGTTTTACTTTAACTTTTGGTCTATAGTAGTTGGCTTTTATTAGCTATTGTTCTATGTAAAGAGTTTTCTAATTAATAATTATAAATATATAACTCAACACATTAAATATTTTCATCTAAAAAAAATCCATTAAAATATTATATATATATATTATAAAGTATAATAATGTTCAAGAATAAATGAGTTTATAAGTAATTATTAAAAACCAGTCAACACTTAGACCAGGGGTCCCCAACCTTTTTGTGCTTAAAAGCACATTCTATAATACTGGCCAGGTAACGGGCACTATTTATTTTTTTCAACAAGATAGCGGGCACCATTTATTTTTTCAATGTAAATTTATAGTTGGATATTGTTAATAATACACAAAATGTACAAAAAAAATATTTATTTCAAAAATAAAATTTTAACATTTAATTAAGTTTATATTTTTATGCTGTAAAAGTATAGTGTGCCTTACAATTTTATTACAATATAATAGAATAATTTATAACAAATTTTAAAAATTAAATTTATTTGTATCAGATTAATAATTTTTTATCTTATTCGGATAGTGGCGGGCATGCATAAAATTGTCTGCAGGCACCGTGGTTACCACAGACATAGGCTTGGGGACCCCTGACTTAGACAATCCCACTATAAATAACAATCAACAATTTCATACTGTATGCAATCTCCTTTAAAAATAAAGGTGGAATTCACCTTTACTGTTAAAAATCCACCATTATTTTTAAAAGTATATTGCCTTAACAACGGTTTGAAATTGTTGCTTGCTATATATAATGGGATTGTTTAAGTATTTACTGGCTTCTAATGGTTTATATATACAACCAGGTGTTTTTATATGCAGATTTTGTTAATGTGATTTTGAAGTTATGCGATTCATATTTCTTCTTAATATCTTTGTATGTGGTTTTCTTTTATGCAATAAAAATTATTAGATCAGAAATCAAGCTCTGATAATGCATTATTACTTTAAATATTATAAATTTTGCACACTCACATGTAATATTTAAAGGAATAGTGCATTATTGGAGTTTGACTTCCATCTAATAATTTCAATATTTTCAGCATTTTATAATAGTACTGTAATTGATTTTATGCAATAAAGAAGTTCATAATTCACATAAAATCAGGATTTCCCCATTTTATATACATAAATTAAATTTTACAAGATTATAATGTAAATCTGTTCAAATGTTATAGATGCCTATACTATGCATGTTGTTGTTTTTGCATTTTAAATCACATTCTATTTTTGCTTTTTAAAAAAAAGAGTATGTAATCAATTAATTATTTAGTGTCCACAAGTTTATTTTAAAAATAAATAACAATGGTGGGCACAATTAAGTTTGACAATTAAAATTAAAATCTGATTTTTAATTGTGATCAACAATTTAAAAATTATGTAATGAAATCTGCAATTAATGTGATGTGAAACAATGAAATTTGATTTTTAAATGGAATTGAAAATTAGAAAATTGAAAACAAAAATAAGAATTTAATTTTTAATTGTTAGTTTTAATTAAATTTTCCCAGAAGTGGTGAGTAGGTGTCTTTTTATTATCATAAGTCTAAGTTTTTATTTTTATTTTAAATTTTTAGTTTACCGTAATGGAGAGGAAAAAACACCCAAGGAAATGAATTTCTTTGGAAACAAAAATTACTACTTTAGATCACTTAATGAAATGGGAAGGATAAACAGTGATTGGAAAACATTTACTTGGCACTAGTTGTATTTCCTCTTGAGATGAATCTGATGTCTTACCAGTTCACAAATGAACCTGCATATCTTCAAATAGCAATAATAATTAAAATACTGTACATGTATGAAAAAATGTAAAATACTGTAATTTACACATAAAAATATATTGTTTTGAATAAAATTAAATACTGTAGTTAATAGAAAAAGTAAAAAAAGTTTGTCTTGCATCAATTTTTGTTCAAATTTGAAATTTTTTATTACTTATATTTTATTTCCTTATTTTTTTTATGTGAATGTTAAAATAATTTTACATTGTTGCTTTGCTTTTATGTGATTTTTGAAAATTACAGTACATATCCCCCATTTTTCAAGGTAAGTTAAGTCTATTTTATGTGATTTATTTTGTGCATGTTTTCTGAGGAACCTATCTACCACATAAAATGAGAGTTATTAGACAGAGTGGAGAGTGATGGGTCATGTGAAAGTCTGTGCTCATATACTCTATATATTACATATATTATTTTAATGTTTTCACAGTTATGTGATGTAAATAAAATAGTTTTTAGGGTTAAACTGTGTGTTAGTGTTGATTAATTCCCAACATTTCAAAGAAATGACATTTGCCATTTGTATTAACTTTGTAAAGAAAAAACATTTGATCTCAAATAGTAATGGTATTAAGTGTGAGATAAAAGTGAGAGTGAGTGTGAAGTAGTTGAGGATTTAGAATATTGAATTAAAAAAATATTTATTTTTTTCAGTTTACATATTCTGAATGTTCAACTACTTCACACCCAATATCATACTTTATCTCATACTAAATCTCATTACTATTTGAGATCTAACAGCTTTTCATTGAAAAGTTAACTTTGACAATGACAGATGTTATTTCATCAAAATGTTGGGAATTAATCAGAGCTATTACATGGTTTAACCTAAAAATCCATTTTATTTATATCTGTTGAATTAAATATTTTTATGGATTATTGTTATAATAAAGAATAGACATAATAAAATGATATCCATGAAATAGAGGTAAATTGAACTTTTGATATTGCCAGAAAACTATTAATTGCATGCCAATTCTTCTAAGACTAAATAACTTTGCTTCAGTAACCTGCAACAGATTTTTGTTGGAATTTATTGAAAAAAGGAGAGCCTCTTTAATTTCCAAACTCATGTTATTAAATGGATTTAAACCCAGAAAGTTATGTTATAGGTGTGAAAGTGTGAATAATCATATTTTTTCTTGACATTTTGCAAATAATATTTTAAATTTCGGAGATGTGTATATACAGAATTAAATATATTTGAGGATTGTTGTTATAATAAAGATTAGATATAATGATATTTTGTCCATACAAGAAGTGACAAGTTTAGATTTTTAAGTTGCCAGAAAAAAAATCATTTACTACTAATTGACAATTCACTTGATGCTAAGCAACATTTATTAACCTATAGTCGATTTTCTGTTGAGGTTTATTGAAGAAAAAGAAAGTCCTCTTTTACTTTTGACCCAAATTGTTAAATAGGTTTAAACCCAGAAAAGTATTTTTATAGGTCTGAGCAGGCACAATATAAGTGATCGTTTAAGGATTACTCTGCATGTTAGTGCCCTGTGGGTGCTGTTTAGTCATGAAGTAAATATAGATATTATTAACAGTCATTGAGTACCACACTAAATTTATATACATCTCTGTAAGTGTAAATATTATTGTCTGTGATTTTATTTAAAAAACTTCATTCATTAAATAAACAATTATTAAAAATAGTTATGATCAGCAATAATTGAGCTTTATACCAGTAGGGAATACCTTTGAATACAACTAATCAACGCAACTTTCATTGAGATATATATAAAATAGATAAGAATAGATGTTTGAACTTACAACATGTTATATTGGTAAATCACTTTCACAAAATCAATACTAGTGATTCCAACTAAATTTACCACTCAGAAATAATTTAATTTAAATACAAAGACATGGATTTTCAACATTTACATTGGTGCCATACTGAATAAATCAATTTCAAATATTATAATTCCTCAATTTATGATAACATTCGGCATTTTTTTAGTGCTTAAACATTCTCTCTAATTAAAATTCTGTTTTTTTTTTCTTTTGATAAATACTGAGCAGTTAGTTAAATGTTAATGCTATCATTTGAAATACAAGCTGCTATATAAAATGGCACTGAGAACTTGATTTTTATAACTAGTAATCGTTTATTTAATAACTACACTTAACTAACACATATATAGGCATAGAGTTAAAAAATAATTATTCAAGAATACATTCAATACTATCTAAGCATATAAAAATGAATAGATAAAAATCGCATATGGAATAAATTTTAATAAAGTAATTAGGTTATATTGTTTGTTTTTTTTAAAGTTTCAAAATAAAAATAGTCTTAACAATATATGATTAATTTTAGAACTTTCATAACTTATCAGCGTGAAGTGAAAACTTGCAGTGTTTGTCATCCAACTTATTTTTTTTTTAAATGTTGTATTTTTTAAAAAATAAAAGCATACACATTTTTCATAAATGTTTACTTAATCCAGAGTTATGGCATTAAAATTGAGTTCTGTAATTTTCAAAAGAGTTCTATATAATTATGGGTGGACTGTTACACTTTAAATTAATTAGCAAAGCATATTTATGTGGCTACAGAAAGGAGCTTGCTATTAACTGAAAGGAGACCCTTTGATTCCACTTGGAGGCTTTAAAGGAACTGATCAGGGCAAATTCCTAATGTCCACTTCATATGTTCTTGTCATTGCAGCTGTTATTACTATGTAATTATTCATATAGTATACGAACATGGATGGGTTGCTGACCAACATGCATTATTCATCGTGGGGGGTTTATTGGCTTTTTACCTCTGAGTTTAAGAATATTTTTTCAATATATGCAATCATGACAGACAAAAATAAATCATGGCCCTTATTCCCAGGAGGCTGTAAAGTCACCAACCAAGGCATCGGTTGGTGGCCGAAGGCGGAGGGTGCTAAGAATCCCCTGATTGCGGACCCAGGCTGCCATTTGATGATGACTTTTTATTTAGGTACTTACAACTGCAGATCACTTTCAAGTGAAGGAAGATTGCAAAAATTAGAAGAAAAACTGTCTTATATTAAATGGGACATTATTGGACTTTATGAAGTTAGAAGAAAAGGTGAAGAAACAATTGATTTAAAAAATGGACATATACTCTAGTATAAAGGCACATATATTGGAAATACAAGTGGAGTAGGATTCACTATAAATAAAAAATGGAAGAATAACATTGTGGAGATTGATGGTGTATCAGACAGAGTGGCAAGATTAGTTTTACAACTTAATAGCAGATACCAAATGCAGATAATTCAGGTTTATGCCCCAACAAGTTCTCATAGTGATGAAGTTATAGAAGATTTTTATATGGATGTACAAAAGGCTTTTGATCAGAGTAAATAACATTTTAAAATTGTTATGGGAGACTTTAATGCTAGAATTGGTAAACCAATGAAAGATGAAAATGCTGTAGGTAATTTTGGTTATGGTAATAGAAATGAGAGAGGACATAGACTTGTGGAGTTTGCAGAAAAAGAAAAACTTTATATTATGAATTCTTTTTTTGAGAAAAATGTTAAAAGGAAATGGACATGGAAGCATCCAAATGAAGGTACAGCAGAATTGGATTATATTTTGACTAACTGAAAATACATATTTCAAGATTGTAATGTTCTTAATAAATTTAATGCAGTAAGTCATCATCCATTAATAAGGTATAATATACATGTTAATGCAAAACTAGAGAGACAAAAATTATTAAGAAAAACAATATTCACAGTTGATATTCCCAATCTTCAGAAACATTCTAATGAATTTAAATTAGAACTTACAAATCAAGTTCAAGTATTAGTAGATTTTGAACATGGATTCAGATTTGAATGACATTAATAGGAAAATAAGCGATACACTTTTTAAAACTGCGACAAAGATAGCTGGTAGAAAAAAGGAGCAATTGACCAATAAAATTTCTACTGAGACTAGAGAATTTATGAAGAAAAGAAGAAATATGAGGATATAGAACAATGATGCAATAAAAAAGATTGAATATCTCGAATTTTGTAAAATGGTACGGAAAAGAGTTGAAAATGATATAAGAAAGTATAATTGTAAACTAGCAAGGAAAGCTGTAAAAGAGAATAAAAGTCTAAAGAGTGTAAAACAACATTTTGGTATTGGTAGGAAATTTATATCTGCAATAAGAAAAAAAAGATGGCATTATTACTAAAAAGAGAGTGACATCATAAAATGTGTAGAAGACTTCTATCAAGAATTATATAGTAATAAAAAACAAGTGCCTCCTATACATATTATATCTTCCAAATTGCCCAGAATTTTGAATGAGGAAGTGAGACATGCAATTAAATTTATGAAGAAAGGGAAGGCTCCAGGTAATGATGGAATTGTAATTGATATATTAAAAGAGGCAGGTGAAGAAATAGAAAATTTTTTAGCAAAGTTATATACCAAATGTCTAAATGATAAAGATGTACCAGATGATTGGAAAAATGCCATATTAATATTAATATTTAAAAAAGGTGATAAATAAGACATTAGAAATTACAGACCTATCAGTCTTTTATCAGTTTTATACAAAATTTTTACTAAGATAATTACAACTCGTAAACAGAAAACACTGGATTTTCACCAACCAAGAGAACAAGCTGGATTTAAAAGTGGTTTTAGTACAGTAGATCATATCCAGGTATTGAGAGAAATTATAGAAAGGACAAATGAATATGAGTTGCCATTATGCTTAGGATTTGTAGACTATGAAAAGGCATTTGATTCTATAAACATTTCTTCAGTGATTAAAGCATTGGATCATCAAGGTGTAGATCCAGGATATTGTCATATTTTGAAGAATATTTATAAAAATGCAACAGCAACAATTAGATTACATAATGATAGTAAGAAAATCAATATTAAAAAGGGTGTAAGACAGGGTGACTCCATATCTCCAAAACTTTTTACAGCAGTCCTGCAAGAAGTATTTTGTTGATTAAAATGGGAAGCTAAAGGATTGAAAGTAAATGGAGATTATTTAAGTCATTTAGATTTTGCAGATGTTGTAGTTGTTTTTGCAAATAATGCTTTAGAGTTACAGGAAATGTTGCAGGAGTTATCAGACGAAAGCAGGAATGTAGGACTAAAGATAAATGTTAAAAAGACTAAAGTAATGTTTAATAGATTTTCTCAAAATATGAAAATAAAGGATGATTATGATGAGTTAGAAGAAGTTAACAGTTACAAATACCTTGGACAGATTATTAATACAGATGGAAATATAATGGATGAAATTAATCATTGAATTAAACTTGCTTGAAGTGCTTTTGATAAAAATAACTTGATACTAAAAGGAAATATGCCTATGTGTTTGAAAAGGAAGGTTTTTAATAAATGTGTTTTGCCAGTTCTTACTTATGGATCTGAGACTTGGACACTTAATAGAAGAGCAATACAGAGACTTCAAACCACTCAAAAAAGTACGGAGAGATGCATGTTGGGAATAACAAAAAGAGATCGAAAACGCAATGTATGGGTAAGAGAACAAACAGGTGTTACTGACATCATTGAAAAAATTAAAAGACTGAAGTGGAGTTGGTCTGGACATATTGTTAGAAGAGATGATAACAGATGGACAATTGAAATTTTAAACTGGATTCCAAGAGATTGTAGAAGACACAGAAAGAGACCACATGTTAGATGGGTGGATGAAATAAGAAAGTATGCAGGGGTGATGTGGAGAAGAGAAGCTAAAGATAGGAAAAGATGGATTGAACTTGAAGAGACCTTCATCCTGCAGTGGATTGATAATGGTTGATGATGATGATGATTTATGTAGCTGTATTAACAAATAATTTTTGTATTCCATAAAACAAATGTTCTGTTTCTAGCAGGGATGATTAATATTTTATAAATTCCAACAATATATATTTTTTTCAAATAGTGAAAATTGTATATATATATATATATATATATATATATACAATTTTCATATAGATCGGATCTCATATATATATATATATATATATATATGATATATATATATATATATATATATATATATCAGCAATGTTAAAATATACAGAGTAAAATGTTATTTCCATTCTTTCCAATAATTAGAACTACGCTGATTTTTTTTAATTTCCTAGTGTTCAGCACTAATAAAAGAATGTCACACCTCCTTCATTTAATCTCTTTTTTATATTTTTTTACATTTTTTTTAAATTAAAATATGCAATACATTAATAATTAAAAACTACAAAAAAAATTAGTTGTTTTTTTTAATTACTTATACTAACCATATTTGTAGATCTGTTGTTAAATATCTACAAATCTAACAAAATTATGTTTTAAAAAAAAAGTATTTCAAACTCTTTTGCTTAAACAATCTTACATGGATTAAATTATTCTATTAAAATTTATTTTATTTTATAAATGTTATGTTTTTATTTATCTTTATTTGTTTATTGAATCCAAATAAGATGCTTTTCCATATCTGCCCCATTTACCCACATGCATTCTACATTCAAAAAAAAAAAAAAAAAAAACACGATTTAAAATTTTAAAAAAATTTAAATAATTTTCATCACTCAACACATGTTTACTATATCAACTAGGTATGCTGGGTGAACACTATAATAATAAAGAATAGACATGATATGATTAAATATATGTAAATAGAGATAGATTTATCTTTTGATATTGCCAAGATATTATTAATTACTATAAACTGACAATCCTGAGGGTAAACATCTTTTTCCATTAACCTGTAATATTTTTTCTTGGGGTTTATTGAAGAAAAAGGAGGTGCTCTTCTACTCTAGGCCCATGTTATTAAATGAAGTTAAACCCAGAAAGTTTGTTTTTGTAGGTGTGAGAATGTGATATATAACATTTTTCTTGATATTCTGTAATTAATATTTGAAACTTCTCCAGAGAATTGTATATATTGAATTAAATATTTTCATGGATTTTTATTAAAATAAATAATAGACATAATGAAATTATGTTTTTGTGAACAGTGATAAGTTTAGTTCTTGATGTTGACAGAAAACTATCAATAATACGGGGTGATTTGAATGTGTGCTGTACATATTGGACAGTTGCAGTATTATATGAGCATTATTTTCCATGATTTTAAAAGCATTAAACATAGCATTTGACTATTATTGTTATTTAAGTATATAAATGTGTATTTAACTATCACACACATTTAAATATATATTTTATATGCAGATTAAAAAAAAAAGAAAATGTTTTACAGGTCTGCAGACAACAGCTATGAAATTTAGATAAAATCATATATTCACTGGGCAGGAATAGTGCATTTAGCCACTTATCTTTATATCTACTGATATGTAATACACATTTTTACGCTGATAGTTAGATTAATAATTTCAACGTTGATATAAATTATTTGGTACATTGTAAATAATTGAAGAATTGCAGACTGTAGCTTCTCTTGCCACTCAATTTAGTTGTGAACATACAGCCTTCACACATCCTCTCATCTAACTGTAGACTTGGAACCAACATAAATACTATTGTTTTAAATTCAATTATCATTTTATTAATTAATTGACTGGGAGTGGTTTTTATTTTTTTAATGATACCTTATTGTCAATTTCCGAATAAGCTCTTTATCATTTAACTGCTACATATAAGCTCATTGTGGTTTAGTCTTACAGACAATTATTTAAGTTTTATATTTTTCCTTTAAACATAACCATCCTTTTTATTACAAACTTTAAATTTTATCAAATATACTATAGAAAAATTATTTTGAGATAACACTATTTAGCCTACTATGCATGTTGTAATATATTTCTATTTTTACTATAAATTGAAAGTTTTTTTTCACAATTTTACTTATAAACTACTGTAAATGTTACATAATTATAAATATTATTTTTTTATTATCATTATAATGCATTATTCAATGTTTGATATTTAACTTCGAGATTAATAAAATAAATAACCGTTCATGCATTTTTCTTTTCTAAATTTTATTTTTAAACAAACAATTCATTTCTGAGACGTCTCCTTTAGTATTTTTCTTAATAGCAAATTAAGGACAATAAATTACTTACTTGTCTAAGCAAATTTTTGATATACTTTATTCAATAATTTTTATTTTGCATTTAATGGGATTTTAGAAAAAAAATATTTATTTGGCATAAAAAACTAATTATATACATATGGCATTATCCATGTTATCAATATATATATAATCAAAATAATCTAAATTAAACTCTACAGTATTCAATATACTAATACAAAACAAATCTATAGTAGCTGCATCCAGCTTACTGCAGTGTATCCTATTCTAAGCAGCATACATTGTCGAAAGCTGCATCCAGCGATTATTGATTTCTTTAGATTGCTATATTAAATATTGTAGGTGTATTCCAGTGTATTTCGATTATTATATATGTTTAGCTTATATATATATATATATATATGTGTGTGTGTGTGTGTGTGTGTGTGTGTGTGTGTGTGTGTGTGTGAAAACAAAGGGAGTAAACCACCCTACCCCAGGCTGTGAATTAAAGCCACTCTAAATGTTAAACTAAAGTTCAACAATAAAATGAATTCACCTATTCTTGGAAGCTCAGACATTTATAAGCATACCTTTATCAACATTTTTGGTAATCCACAATAAAATTAATTTATCAGTCACATGGAATGTGGAACTTTATGGTTATTAAATTCACAACCAATTATAGAAATCTGGAGGCAGCATTTCATTTTTAACATCTTGATTGTAATATGTCTAATACACCATTTTTTATCTGGCTGATAAATTAATTTCTCTTTAAATTATCCAATAATGTTATCAAAGATATACTTATAAACTTCAGAGCTCCATGAGTGGTCAGACTTATACTATTCGATTTTTTGTTTAATATATAAAGTGCTTTTAATTCATGGCTGAGGGGAAGGTGATTTGCTAATTTTGTTTACATATACATTGAGTTATGTTTAATTTAAAGTTTGTACATATATAAAAGATTATACAAATTATATACAATTTGTACTATTTATTTCCTGAAACTATCTATTGACATATTAGCAATAGATACCCTGTATCTTAGTTTTATTCCTGGTAAAATTTTACTTTATTCCTATAGTAATATTTTAGAATATTTTATACCTTCATTTTTGTCATTTAATATAAGCTTTAAAAATCATGATAGTTTCCAGATCGCATCACTAAAGAATTTATGCTTTCTTATTCAAAATTTCCAACCTAGTTTTAAGATTATGGCTTTTGTGGGAGCTTTGGCTCTTGAAACAGTGCGACTGGACCTCGGGATATAATATCCATTCCTTTCAGCTGTTATCACTTATTTCAGTGTTATGTTATCAAGCTATCAGCCCAAACTCAATAATATATAAATGTTTTCAATTTAAACCAACTTGGTTATATAATTATATAGATCTGGATCCAATTCAGTTTCTATATATCATGGTGTCTTTAGTTTTTAATAACTAAATTTATTTCTATCCTATGGTCCAGAATATAATATAAATCAATAAATTATCGCATCCCTTATCACATTTTCTGATTACATATTTATAATGTTGTAGTATACTTTAACACCTTCTTTTTGCCACTTAACATAGAAGTAAAAGATAGGAGCTAGAAGGAATGTACATTACAAATACCTATTTATACAGTTTCAAGATTTGAATCCCATCACTGATAAAAGTTATAAACTTGGAATTAGTCTGGGAATTTTCAAGAAGAAATCACAGGACAGGAAATTATTGAGCACAGATATGAAGCAATTATTATTGCTTTTGAAGCTTACATGAAGTGGCAGAAGAAGTGTGGAAAGGTATTCTACTGAAGCAGCAATACGTCAGCAGAAGACATGTAATAGATCAGGAGATGTATTTATTATTGATGAATATTTTTATACATTTTAATGTTTGTGGAGTAACTACAAAAGCAATAATTAATCATTTTCTTTGGTCAAGAATCTATAATTAGTATTTTAATTAACTTACTTTTCATGTAAAAATTGAAGTAATCTTTATTTCTTCACTGACAGTTATAATTTCTTTATACATTAGAAAAAACTTAAAGTAGACATTACAAATTATATTATAGATGTATAAGCATAAATATATATGTATGCATGTACGTACCTATCTATCTATCTATCTATTTATCTATCTATCTATCTATCTATCTATCGATCGATCTATCTATCTGTCTGTCTGTCTGTCTGTCTGTCTATCTATCTATCTATCTATCTATCTATCTATCTATCTATCTATCTATCTATCTATCTATCTATCTATCTATCTATCTATCTATCTATCTATCTATCTATCTATCTATCTATCTATCTATCTATCTATCTATCTATCTATCTATCTATATCGAATGTGAACAAGTAGACTACTAATATACTAAACGAAACACACTATTTTACAATTAAATCACTAACTAAAATCAAATTACAAATCCCTTTAAAAAAGCATATTTCTCAAGTGCAAAGTAATATAAGACAAAAAATTATAACTAGTTTATCTTTCCATAATTCCAAATCTCATTCTGATTACTTTTAATATAAAATGAAGCTCTAAATAAGTTAGTATGTTTTAAAATCATAAATCTTTATGGTACTTACATGTGGTGAAAAACACCAGCATAAACAATTGTGTAAATGAAGACTGAATCAAACACAATTACAATCTTTTATAATGGAAAATAATATTTAAGTGAATATTAGATAATAACCTGACCAGGAGAATGTTGTTAACCAAAATGTTGAATTTGCTGTTAATTTTATGATTTTAAGTATGATATGATGTCATAAAAATGTACTGGAATAATCAATCAATCATCAGATGAAACTAAGATACACACATAATTTACTGTCCAATTTCACTTCCTGCTAAGTGAAATTTTTAAATGATGTTTTTATCCCATGAAATGATTAAAATTTGGAAATTGTGTGCTACAGAGAACAATGCAGCAATCACTACTGAAATAACTATCTGCAATATGTTTGTGCATGTAGCATGTCATCCCAAGAAAAATGCAAAATCCTACAAAGGTGACAACTTTGTTTGCTGCCAGATATGAACATTTTTTGTATAAATTATAAATACTCTTTTGTTTGCATACTGCAGGACATAAAAACATCAGTCTGCCTGAGTGATTATAAAAAAAAAATATTTTTTTCTTTTTTTATTGGAATAAATGTATATTGCAAAAAGTTTAATTGCTGCAACATCATTTTTTGCATATAAAATATAAATACCTATCCATTTATTTCCAGTATATAAAGTTGTAGGTCACCATTTTCTACAAAATGAGTTAATTCTTATTATTATTGAAAATAACTCAATTTAATGCAAAACATACATATTTGTTTATTTTCACAAAATAAAGTTATAGGTTACCCCTTTGTATTAAAATATGACTTTTTTCTACAGTACAGGCTTTTTCCATACCTGCACATCTATGTGTAATATATAGAAGGTTTAAACTCAGACTTTCACACAACCCTCAAACATCCATGATATCTCATACCACTGATATGCTTGATCACACATACGTCAAAAAGATAAATAATCACCAATATCTTTATTTCATGCTAAACCAGCACTTGTCAGTTTGTCCAGTTTATCTTCTCCACACATATATGCAATCAATGTTTACTGGTCATAATTTATAAAAATGATGAATTGTTTGTCAGAAGTTATCATGCTGATGTTATTTTATGAGATCACAAGATTAGAAAATGAATCACCAGACTAACAAGTATGTAAAATCTCACTGCATATCTAATACAGAAGTACCATCTTTATTAAGAGAGATTTTTTATATTTTTTATTTTTCTACCCATTTTTTCAAAGGTCTCTCTAAATCTTTCTTTCATAAGATATTTATGTTACACTATATTTTTACGAACTTCAATTTTTTTTCTTTAAACTCAAACTACTTTATCATATAAGTAATTTTTTACAATAACAAGGAATAATATAACAATTCTAGGAATAATATTTATTAAGAATTTTTAACTCATTTGCAGTTAAATTAATCTTATCAATATTATTCTTAATATTTTAATCTATATAACTACTTTATTCAAGAAGTATAATAATCACTGTTTCCTATTGCATTTCCCAGTGTATACCATAAAATATTCAATTGTTCAAACACTTTACTATTTTTACAATGCTTTATTATCCACTCTTTTCTGCAGTTAACAATTTCAGTTGAACCAGCAATCTTCTTCAGACTGTTATGTTCTGAAGAAAATTGCTGGGGCAATCAATATTGTTAACTGGAGGAAAGGGTGGATAATAAAGCATTGTAAAAGTAGGAAAGTGTTTGGTCAATTGAATATTACACAATTATGTTATTACTAAAACTAATTTTATCATTTTTTAACAAAGATTTTAATTTTCATCCATACTTTATACAATAAAATTGCAAGCTAATATTTTTAAATTGACTCATAAAATGATTCACATTAAATCATTCAAATTTCTTATTTTATATAACCTAATTTATTTATTAGAAGTGATAATTGTTTGCTTGCAATGGAAAATAATAAACTGAAAAAATTATTAAATACATTTAATAATTATTATGGTTCTTTAAAATATATTTTGGAAATAGGATGATATTTTCAATTTATTATTGATAACAGATTTAAAAAATAATTCTTTGGTATGAAGTCATTATGCAAAACATATTTATAATCTATTATGAGATCTGATAGTTATCAGCATGTTAGTGAAAATAGCTGCCTTAAAAAGTTTTATTATAGAAATGATAAATTAAATAATTTTGAATATATAGTTTCCTTTCAAAAAGAGAATTTGATAATGATTATATTAATAGAGAATATCTTGAAAAATTGATTACTATTTTTAATAAAAATTGTAATAATGATAATAATTCAAAAGCAAAATATAATTTTCTTTCACTTTTAAAATTGCCTTCTTCTAGGGTTCTAAGGCAGAATCATTATAAGTTTGGTAATATATGGGTAGCATTTAGAAAGAGTATTATTCTCAGTAATTTATTGAATAATATAAAAAAATTAATAGGAATATAATTCTTGGAATTGTTTACATTAGGCTTTGTTTTTGAAAAAAAATTTATATTAAATCAAAATTGTTTGAGCTTTAAGAAATGATGAATCATAAAATAGAATAAAAAATAAATATCTTAGTTATAAAAGAAATACAGAACTATAAGATATTAAAAATAAAAATTGGAATTATGGAAAGGTTGATTAGTATATATTTGTCTCGTGTTACAATTGTTTGCTTTGGCAAGAACATATTGGTATTGAGTTTGTAATTTAATTTTGGATAATGATTTAAATATGGATTAGTGTACATTGTTATATATAATTAAAAAATTATCCAAAATCCAAAATTCAAACAGACCAGCCAAGAAATAATAATAAAATACATCCAACGGTTTCACTGCTACAAGCAGATTTCTTAAAGTACAAAAACTACACCATATATATAATATTAAACATTACCCACAAATCCATTTACTTCCCATCTACCCTTAATATTAAAATAACTCTTAAATAAGTTAATTGCTTCAGAATAATATATGTTCAATAACAAAGATTCTTTAATCCTTCTTTTGATTTCATTTTTTTCAAAGATGACAACCTTAACTTCATCATAATTAATAGTGTGGCCTGTATCTTTTTCATGGACATACAAAGCAGAACTAAGATATCTATTTCTAACTCTACTTTTATGAACCTTTATTCTTTAATTTAGATTCAAACTACTCTGACCTATGTAAACCTTCTTACAAAAACAAGGAATAAAATATACTACACCAGGAATAGTTCTCCTATCAAAAATTTCCTTCGTATTATTTAATAAATGATTCAAAGTAATATCCCTTTTCCAAGTAATTTTCTTATTTCCAAACAAATTGCTATTTTGTATTTGGGGCAATTTTTCATTATATATTGACTAGTTTAGCTTTATGTTTGTAATATTTGCATTATATATATATATATATATATATATATATATGCAAATATATATATATATACATAGATATATATATATATATATATATATATATATATAAACCAAAACTGCCTAACACTATACTAGCAAAAATAAAAATGCAAAACCATAAAACAATACAATACTAGATTAAATTCAAAATTTTACCAAAATCCTTATATAACCATGGTTTAATCTACTACAAATAGACCTCAAATGAAAATCAAACTAAAAGAAAATAACATATATATACAAACAAACAAACGTTCCCATAATTCATTTCAAACTCCACCTTCCCTTAATATCAAAAGAAGTCTTCATAAGATTGATAGCATCAGAATCAAGAAATTTTATCATCAAACTTCTTTATTTTTCTTTTCAACTCATTCTTTTCATAAAAAATAAACAAAGCATTGTCAAACAATATTCTATGACCTCTATTCAATTCATGAATACATAAAGCTGAGTTAAGATACCTATGTTTAACTCTACTTATATGAACCTTAACCCTTTCATTAAGGCTAAACTTACTCTGGCCTACATAAAATTTACCACAACTACATGGAATCTTATAAGCAATACCAGGAATAGACCTACTATCAATAGACTGTTTTGAACCATTAAGTAACAAATTCAAATCAGAACCTTTCTTCAATGCAACCTTCATTCCACCTAAAAAATGACTAAAGAAAGAGTTGAAGATAAAAATAAAGGAGACTTTGATGATAAAACTTCTTGATTCTGAGACTAACAATCTTATGAGGACTTCTTTTGATATTAAGGGAAGGTAGCATTTGAAATAAATTATGGGAAGGTTTATATATATATATATATATATATATATATACCTTCCCATAATATATATATATATATATATATATATATATTATTTTCTTTTAGTTTGATTTTCACTTGAGAAGGTCTATTTGTAGTAGATGAAACCATGGTTGTGTCAGGATTTTGGTAAAATTTTGAATTTAATCTAGTATTGTATTGTTTTATGGTTTTGCATATAAATATATATATATATATATATATATATGATAAACAATATAAATTAAGTTATATTCATGAAAACATAGATAACATATTACATTCTTACCTTGTTAAGAAATTATCAATTACTAATTGTCAGACATAAAGCCAAACAAGTTGTTTTCTATTAATCAATGCACTAACTCTTTTTGTCTAGGTTAGATGAAGTAAGAGAGATCCTCTTTCAATTCAAACTTATCTTGATATAATAATTTAAACCTAGACAACTATTTAAGTATAAAAATAATGTAGATTTAACATCCTCCAAATAAATAATTTATGATCTCTAGAGAGTTTTATATGTTAATATTTTCATGAATTTTATTATGATAAACAATAGAAATTGATTATATATATATATATATATATATATATATATATATATATCAATTTCTATATGTATTATAATAAAGTAATATATATATATATATATATATTGTGCCATTACAATTTAGTCACTAGCTAAATTTATAGTAATGTGCATGTAGAAAAGGTAAACCAAAAATCATCATCACATTTTTATATAATCATAAATGAAGCTGTAGGGCATCCAAGTTCAAACCCTACAAGGTCCAGTCCTAAAAGCTTTAGATAGAAAGAGAGTGGGTCAACAATTATATGCTTTATTTGTTTGTGTGTTGATAGAAAGGTAATACACACATTTAAACTATTTAATATTTAAATTTTTTGTTAAAAAACAAAGTTATAATGCATACGTATAGGCAATGTATGTGTAAGCTATTTAATTGTTTTATATTTCAAATATTCAACATTTTAACTTTCTTTAAAACTAACCTGTGCTTGATCAATTTTAATGTCTTGTTCTATGCTTCTATTTTGCTTTTCTTTAATTGTAATTGGGATTTAAAAGTTACAGATTTAATTAAATAATAGGGTTATAATTACTAAGCTAGCAAATATATTATTTAAGGTTAGTTTATGAATGATTTGAAAGAATGAAGGATGTGTGTACATTATATACAAAAATTTAAATTAACTAAATATTGAAAGAAAAGGAAGTATTAAATCTGTCAAATTATTTTTTTTTTGTACAATTTTATGTTGAAAGAGGAAATCGGTTTAATCAGATATTTATTTGTAGCAATTTTATTTTTTTTGTAAATGATTGTTTTTCACTTTGGGAGCTTATAATGGGTGAGAACTCTAATTTTGAAATTGTCTTATCTCAAGATCTAAAGAAGGAAGCTCAAAGATTTGAAATGTTATCTGGATGTTTAAAAAAAAGAGAAAAGAAAGGAAATAAGGATTAAGTTTATTTTTTTTAAACAAAAGTGTCTGGAAAAAGGATTAAACTTTTCAGTTGAAAAATAATTTAGTTGAAAATAAATTAGAGATCTAATTAAAACAAATTTGTCCAAAAATAGCAAGTGACGCTATCTCTAATTGGTTAAGTTAGCTAAAAATTGGATATAAAAAGGTGTCTGGAATTATTATTATTATTGTGATTGATTCAGATTATTAAACTATTAAATTGAATGTTGAAAATATAAGAAATGGCTGGCTAGAAAAATTATATGTATGTCCCATCTTTTCCGGACCATCTGGGGGAAGCTGCACATCACATAGAAAATAAAAGATGTTGTGTCTAAAATAATATTCTACACCTTTCAACTGACCAGAGAAATAAGATGTTTTTAATAGAAGCAAGAAAGCATTCACCTGCATTCAATGAAAGATGAATTAATCTACTGATAAATATTAATCATCAAGTCCAATTAATTGTTCCAGCAACTGATTTTAAACTCAAGAAAATTTATAAATGTAAAAACAACCGCTGTATTTCATCCACTAAGAATCATGCTTGACAGGAAGAGAAGAAAAATTAATATAATGATTTCCAAATTGTCCACTAAAGCAAATAACCTCAATAGAGTCATCATCATCAAATAGTTATACAACTCAAGAAAGAGATTGTTCCCACGTAAAACGGAAATGGTAGCTGCAGAAATATAGACATTATACAAGACAAGTTTGAACCCTTGGAAATTCGCCACAAACAAAAGATCGGTAATATGACTTTTTATATCTATTTTCTTTATGATATCAGTCTTGAGAAACATTTTAGCAATAAAGTGGTATATTTTATTTAAAGAACTTTTAAAGACTATTCAGATCGATTAAAAACAAGAATGTCTTACTAATAATAACTTTGAGCTTCATAAATGATCTTGAATGTATGAAAATTATTTGTTTATTAATGTTACAGTTATGAAAAATATTAATGTGTAAACAATTTTTTTATCGTATTATGATTTTAGTTTTCACTAATATATATTTATTGTTTTGGGATAAAACACGCACATACATAGTAATATTTTATATGTGTATAATTGCGAGTGAATGTGAAATAATGGGTGGTGTTAAAATATTAAATTATTTTGTCTTGAGAAAGTATAGATTTCAGCGCTTGGAAGGGAGGAGAAAATAATGATTTAAAACTCTTTTCTAAAACTTGCTCTTTCAATTCTACTAACATTTTTTTTTACATTCTATTTACATGTTAGATTTTTAAAGTATGTGTGCTAATGAGCAGATAATATTTTTTTTCTTGAAATACTTTTCTCATGGAGTGAAAATCATGGTCAATGTGACGTCCAAGTTAATACAAAATACATTTGAAGGGAAAGGGGGAAGAACTTAAAATTAATCGGAGGATTGTAATATAATCAATTATTATTATTATTATTATTATTATTATTATTATTATTATTATTATTATTATTATTATTATTATTATTATTATTATTATTATTATTATTATTATTATTATTATTATTATTATTATTATTATTATTATTATTATTATTATTATTATTATTATTATTATTATTCATGTCAATTTTTCAGGTTTATCTAGAAATTTTATGTATATGTTAGAAATGCAGTAATAAATATTAGTTTGTTTTATTAAACGAGGCGTATATATTTCATTAAGTGTAGTCTTTGTTAAGTGTGATTATTCATCATCATCAATGGTTAAATATTAGTTATTTAAGATATAAGTAAATATGCTAAAATTAAGCAATAATTATGAATTTCTTTATAAAATTTAGTTTTATGTTTAGGCTTAGTCCTAGAGCTGTAGTTGAAACCCTTGTCATTATTGTTATTATTATCATCATCATCATTGTCATCAACATTTTAATTAATGAGCTGTTTAACTGTTTAAAGGCCATAAATAAATATTGATTTTATAATATTTAGTGATCTTTTAGTATTATTATAACCACATCCCATCATCTATTTCATGCAAGGATGAAAGATCTCCAAATAAATTACATTAATTTTCTAATGAAAAGTATGATATTTAACCAGTAGTTAGAAATTTTTTTTTATTATTTTAATTATTAGTGTGTTTATTATTATTAGTGTATTTTATTAATTAGGATTTTTTTTTTAGATGTAGTTAAAACAAAAGTGCTGATGATTTTATCTGAAGGGGGAGAAAGTTGTGCCATTATAATTTAGTCACTAGCTAAATTTATAGTAATGTGCATGTAGAAAAGGTAAACCAAAAATCATCATCACATTTTTATATAATCATAAATGAAGCTGTAGGGCATCCAAGTTCAAACCCTACAAGGTCCAGTTCTAAAAGCTTTAGATAGAAAGAGAGTGGGTCAACAATTATATGCTTTATTTGTTTGTGTGTTGATAGAAAGGTAATACACACATTTAAACTATTTAATATTTAAATTTTCTGTTAAAAAACAAAGTTATAATGCATACGTATAGGCAATGTATGTGTAAGCTATTTAATTGTTTTATATTTCAAATATTCAACATTTTAACTTTCTTTAAAACTAACCTATGCTTGATCAATTTTAATGTCTTGTTCTATGCTTCTATTTTGCTTTTCTTTAATTGTAATTGGGATTTAAAAGTTACAGATTTAATTAAATAATAGGGTTATAATTACTAAGCTAGCAAGTATATTATTTAAGGTTAGTTTATGAATGATTTGAAAGAATGAAGGATGTGTATACATTACATACAGAAATTTACATTAACTAAATATTGAAAGAAAAGGAAGGATTAAATCTGTCAAATTATTTTTTTTGTACAATTTTATGTTGAAAGAGGAAATCGGTTTAATCAGATATTTATCTTTGTAGCAATTTTTTTTTTGTAAATGATTGTTTTTCACTTTGAGAGCTTATAATGGGTGAGAACTTTATTTTGAAATTGTCTTATCTCAAGATCTAAAGAAGGAAGCTCAAAGATTTGAAATGTTATCTGGATGTTAAAAAAAAAGAGAAAAGAAAGGAAATAAGGATTAAGTCTATTTTTTTTAAACAAAAGTGTCTGGAAAAAGGATTAAACTTTTCAGTTGAAAAATAATTTAGTTGAAAATAAATTAGAGATCTAATTAAAACAAATTTGTCCAAAAATAGCAAGTGATGCTATCTCTGATTGGTTAAGTTAGCTAAAAATTGGATATAAAAAGGTGTCTGGAATTATTATTATTATTGTGATTGATTCAGATTATTAAACTATTAAATTGAATGTTGAAAATATAAGAAATGGCTGGCTAGAAAAATTATATGTATGTCCCATCTTTTCCGGACCATCTGGGGGAAGCTGCACATCACATAGGAAAGAAAAGATGTTGTGTCTAAAATAATATTCTACACCTTTCAACTGACCAGAGAAATAAGATGTTTTTAATAGAAGGAAGAAAGCATTCACCTGCATTCGATGAAAGATGAATTAATCTACTGATAAATATTAATCATCAAGTCCAATTAATTGTTTCAGCAACTGATTTTAAACTCAAGAAAATTTATAAATGTAAAAACAACCATTGTATTTCATCCACTAAGAATCATGCTTGACAGGAAGAGAAGAAAAATTAATATAATGATTTCCAAATTGTCCACTAAAGAAATAACCTCAATAGAGTCATCATCATCAAATAGTTATACAACTCAAGAAAGAGATTGTTCCCATGTAAAACGGAAATGGTAGCTGCAGAAATATAGACATTATACAAGACAAGTTTGAACCCTTGGAAATTCGCCACAAACAAAAGATCGGTAATATGACTTTTTATATCTATTTTCTTTAAGATATCAGTCTTAAGAAACATTTTAGCAATAAAGTGGTATATTTTATTTAAAGAACTTTTAAAGACTATTCAGATAGATTAAAAACAAGAATGTCTTACTAATAATAACTTTGAGCTTCATAAATGATCTTGAATGTATGAAAATTATTTGTTTATTAATGTTACAGTTATGAAAAATATTAATGTGTAAAACAATTTTTTTTATGGTATTATGATTTTAGTTTTCACTAATATATATTTATTGTTTTGGGATAAAACATGCACATACATAGTAATATTTTATATGTGTATAATTGCGAGTGTATGTGAAATAATGGGTGGTGTTAAAATATTAAATTATTTTGTCTTGAGAAAGTATAGATTTCAGCGCTTGGAAGGGAGGAGAAAATAATGATTTAAAACTCTTTTCTAAAACTTGCTCTTTCAATTCTACTAACATTTTTTTTTACATTCTATTTACATGTTAGATTTTTAAAGTATGTGTGCTAATGAGCAGATAATATTTTTTTCTTGAAATACTTTTCTCATGGAGTGAAAATCATGGTCAATGTGACGTCCAACTTAATACAAAATACATTTGAAGGGAAAGGGGGAAGAACTTAAAATTAATCGGAGGATTGTAATATAATCAATTATTATTATTATTATTATTATTATTATTATTATTATTATTATTATTATTATTATTATTATTATTATTATTATTATTCATGTCAATTTTTCAGGTTTATCTAGAAATTTTATGTATATGTTAGAAATGCAGTAATAAATATTAGTTTGTTTTATTAAACGAGGCATATATATTTCATTAAGTGTAGTCTTTTGTTAAGTGTGATTATTCATCATCACCAATGGTTAAATATTAGTTATTTAAGATATAAGTAAATATGCTAAAATTAAGCAATAATTATGAATTTCATTATAAAATTTAGTTTTATGTTTAGGCTTAGTCCTAGAGCTGTAGTTGAAACCCTTGTCATTATTGTTATTATCATCATCATCATCATCATCAACGTTTAAATTAATGAGCTGTTTAACTGTTTAAAGGCCATAAATAAATATTGATTTTATAATATTTAGTGATCTCTTAGTATTATTATAACCACATCCCATCATCTATTTCATGCAAGGATGAGTGAATTGCCATCCTAAATTAGTTATATATAATCTGAGCTAGTGAACTTATAAAAATATTGAAACACATTTGTTATGTTAAGATCTGAGAAATGATTTATGTTCAATGAACTCCACTGTGGTTTAAAGATGTTTTACTTTTACCTAACTATTAGTGCTTATAGTGATATGGCTCAAAAAGCAAAATCTCTCATTTTTATTAGAAATAAAGTACCAAAAAGAGATCCAAACCCAGTACATGTGAAAGGTTATTAGATATAACCGTGTCTAGATTCAGATAATCTAGTGGCGCCCTGCTAGACCATATTCACTTAGTATTTGTTTAAACATGCACTTAACATCAAACCAAGAAATGAAAGTGGATAAGATCTACTGTCTGTATACCTGAGTTATATTTTATTGAATTACTAGTGTACTCACTTCACATGATTTCATATACCTGAGTTATAATACTTGTTATTAATAATTTGTTTATAATTCCTATATATATATATATATTCAACTCAGATATGGTAATATCTTTTGAACTACACTTTGTTATTTGAACTCACTTTAAATTAGGTTGCAATATATATATATATATATATATATATATATATATTGCAATATATATATATATCAAAAGTAATATATATATATATATATATATTACTTTTGATACTACATGATATGATATCACTCTAACCGATATTTAAAGTACATAATGAATCAGCAAATTGTTGTGAAGATAACCCTCAGATAATAATGGAAAATCCACATTACCATGTCTAAAATGTTAGATCATGAGGACCAGAAATTGACTAAGTAATACAAATTGAATTTAAAATTGGTAAAATGTTTTAAATAAGCTTTATTATGCATTGCTTATGGTTGTATGATTCACTTGTCATAAGCAATTAACTATGAGTACTTAAACAATATAGTAAAAGTTTGCAAGATTATAAAAATGATTATTAATCTACCTCCAAAAAATGTATTCTGGTAAGCTTGTGTTTTAATCTACTATTCATGGTCTATTCAAAATCTTAGATCTTGATAATAATAAATGTATTTCTAATTATTTTCTAAATATTGCCCTAGTAATATATTGTTGTTTTTCTATTGGTGTATTTTAAGCATTACCCATAGTAATGTGATATACATACCGACATATAGAAATAGACATTATCATTCAGTTCTTCTTCATGATATATATATATATATACTACAGATTTACCACTTCAATATATATATATATATATATATATATATATATATATATATATTGAAGTGGTAAATCTGTAGTACATATTTAACTTCACTGCCTGATGACATTACATACCTTTAAAGTAGGGTTTGAACCAGTTTATATGTTTATTTGGTCATCCAGGAATGATAAACACACACATATACATGTATCACTTCCACCCTGTTTATTCAAAATGGTTATGTGTAACCAGTTGAATTATTATTTTAGCTTAAGTATATTTTATTTCCAAGCGTGTAAATTCCCTTCACTTAGATCAGCATTTCCCAACCTTTTTTGGCTCGTGTACCACTTGGTAGTACATCCCGCTAAATTGTACCACTTCGTAAAAATTATTGTATTTCATGAAATTTGTTATTGCGAGTGTTATTTTATTTGCATTATAAATATTATAGGGTAACCATGTATGTATTCACATCTCATAATGAGACAAATTACATTGAAACATGCCTAAACATCATGCCAGATTATAAACTCACTGAAATTATAAATGCACTGTAACATATTTATATGTATGTGTTTGTTCAAAGTTTCATATTTTTTTCCAAAATAATTTATTAAAGATTACATTATTACATTAAAGGTTATTTGGTACATATTTTGTTCAAAGTGTTTTCTCATTCCTTCATTTGATTTTCTCGAATTTGAGTCTGTTTTCTTTTTTTCGGAGCATCTTGCTATTGGTTGGGCCATGGAGAGGATAAATCCAGCATGTCCCAAGTAATGGTAAAAATAACCTCAGAGGTTATCAGGCTATCTCTTGTTCTTGTTTTCTTTATATTGTTCAGCATGGAGTTAATAGGATTAAAATTTTGATGATTAAATATTAGTTTAATCTAGTAATCCATAATAGATGATCAAGAATTAATGAGAGTCTAATTTCTGGGTATGATCATTTTCTGATACATTCTTTCAAATTAAATAATTTAGATTGATTTGCCTTGATCCGACTCATTATTTATCTACTATTTTGTCATATTTTGTTTACTAACTAATAAATGGTTTTAATAAAAACACAAAATTATAAAAAAAACAATTAGTATATTTTGTTATCATAATCAAATATGTTTATAAAATAAATTTAATGAGATCTTTGTGCTTGTTTCGAACAACATAATTTTTTGAAATTTGGTTCAAAAGATGCAGGTATACCCTTAAGTCTGCAGCTGCATTCAATCTGTTTCGATGCTTATTTTTTAAAAAAATATATGAAGAAAAAGCTCTTCCTATTAATTCCCGGTAATAATAATTTAAGAGCTTTCTCAGAAAGTTGTTCATATTCTTCAATGTTTAAGCAAAAATTAATTACATTGTGTCGTTTGAATTCTACTTGTAAAGTTCTGTCACATGATAATTCTATTACATTTTCTTTATTTTTTATTGATAATGATGTAGCTTTTTCTAAATTTTCTGCATAGAAGGGGTTTGAAATCCAATTATCATTTGTGTTTTCGGGTTTTGGAAAATATTCCATGAAAGACAATTTTAATCCTGTTAAATGTGCTATTATATTTTCTCGTATATCTTGAGACAGACTAACCTTATTTTCAAACAAAAAAAAATATGTAGAGTTTCGAATACTTCCAGTTGACTGTTTTCGATACTTATATATATATTACTGTTTCCAAAAATCTAATTTCTTAATCATACTTTCAATTTTATCACTAACATTAAAGATCGTTATCGACTGTACATATAAACAACTTTACTGCATAATATTAATTAAAATAATTTTTATGAATTATAGGAAAAAACGTTTCTATATTTTTATGATTTAATTTTTTTTTTTATGTCCGCCATTATTGATTATTTTTCGTGTACCACCAACCAGCAACTCGCGTACCACCAGTGGTACGCATACCACAGGTTGGGAAACACTGACTTAGATAATTGTGTATGTGTGTATATGTATTACAGATATAAAAATAAATACAATTAATCTAAAGCTAAAGAAATGCCAGAAAATTCTAGAAAGTATTATTACAATTTAAAAATGTCATTCTCATTTAACTATTTCAAGTCAAACCAAAAATCATATTTTAAAGTTATTTGCAATTTTAAAAATGCATTTAAATAATGCTTTCTGGAATGTATTGTTTACATCTTCCAATATTGCTAAATTTCAAGTATAGGAGGAGCAGAAGTTCTAGGAACGCGCAAAAGGAGTTCAAATCGCTCTTCTCTTGTGTTCGTTTAAAGAGTGGAAGCAAAATGAACTGTGAGTAAAGGGAATTTGCTTCCCTGACCTTAGATCGCCTTTGTCCTGCCTTTCTGCCATGCCATCACTGCTTGAGAACTGTTATGTTTAACTGTAAAAGAATATTGGAAGATGCATACTATTATTTTATTAATATTGTGCCTTGCTAAACTTCATATACGTTATTATAAGTGGCCACCATAACTTCTAAAGGTAATCCATTTTGCCGAAAAATGAACTCTTAATTCTCCTCACTTCACTCTTTTCCTAAATGTTAATTGTAATCATAATGTAATTTGTATTTATTTGGTAACTGACTATAAACTTAATTGTTAAATTTGTGATTTTTTCTTTTAAGTTTTAAACTTGTCCTTTGAAACACTAGCACAGAATTATATATATTTTAAATCTATCACTAGTTTTAAATTTCACACTCTAATTATATTATTTTCATGTGGCAAAACTTATTTAAACTATGTATCTTATTAAATTAGTTTTAGTATGTTAATGTTTCAATCTAGCAAACTTATATTATTTCAATCATCATTCCGATATTTTTGTAATATTTAAATAGTTAAACATTAAATTTCTTATTGAACACTGTTCACTCGGTTAAATATTTTGAAATATATGCTTAATAGCGGATTGTTTAAAAATCATATTATGGGATAAGATAAACCTTTTGTTGTTGTCACTATCAATATTTAAATGCATTTTATGTTCTTTAAATAAATTTGATTATTAATATATTTTAATAATTATTTATTACATGTACACCATTAAGAGTTAACTTGCTTATGATATTTTGTTTTTAGGAATACTTGGGCTTGTTAAATAGGAAAAATAATATTTTCCCTCTTCTATGTTCGACATCCTAAACTTATTAAAGTTATATGTATGATGCTGAGTGGGTTATTATTTTATCATGGCGTTACACATGATATTATTGCTTTATTTAAGCTTAAATTATTTCATTAGTCATTTAAGACTTAAGCCATATTTGCGTTGCTTACTTATGATAGCATTTTAAAGATTTATATTTTGCTTTATCATATTTACTCATCTGAACTCTGATTTTCTTCACATACTCATCTAAGAATGAGGTTTAGTAGAACCGATCTCAGGACAAACATTTGAATATTAAGGCTCTGCATGTGAAATGTCGGCAAGCATACCATGGAATCCTTACCACTCATATTTTCGAATACTGCCTTGTGATAAATACAAGCGGAATCATATATATGATAAAGCCTTTCAATCCAATGATGGACATCTTCTCCATTTTTAACGCTATCATTATAAGTCAGCATTGCGAGTTCTTTTATGTATAGTGCTCATATTAACTATAAGACATAGCGCAGTGATGTTTGTAAACCACTCATTTAATAATTAGTCGAATATTTTAGAATTGTCACAGTAAGGCTTAATTAAGCTAACCCATTCCTCATTTATACTGGCCCAGATATGCTCATGAACGATAAATTACTTATCTGTTATATTAAGAGTAAATCTCTCTTTGGAGATAAATTTATAAATGTCCTTATCATTACTTAAAGTAATGATCACAGAATTGATAACATTAATTTATTATTATTTATAGTTCATTAGCATACTAAATCAGTTGCCTATATGCAAAATATTAACCACATTAAATCTGTGCTATGCTTCTGATGTAAATTAAAATTATATATGTTCATTAAATTATGTTGAATTACTCATGCGTTTGTGTCTTACTGAATCTCACTCATTGAATTCTATTTAATCTTTATAATAGTGTTAGTAATATTTAGAAGTTATAACTGACTATTTTAAATGGTTATTTATCTCTGGATTGTTCTGTCTTTTCTCATTCTGGATGGATACTATTTTATAATTCATGTTTCTTTTGCAATGCTAGCTGTGTGCAATGAATTTAAAATTTATAAATTGTTCCTTCACATAAGGTATTTGACTGAGCCAAGTTTTGATATTATTTATTTACATTAATTACCCCATAGACCTCGTGTTTCTTTTCTGGGTCTCCGGGACCAGAGTGAATAAAATTTCATGTCATCATCAGAAGTGTTGTTTATAATGTTATAGTTTTAGAGAAGAGCAAATAGGGCAGAATTCATGATTGCTCCTGACCTGTGTATCTTGGGCATGAGTGGATTTAGGGTACTTTTGCTTAGATTCTAAACCTTGTTAAATGAACATACAATTCTGACCGGTTCAACATATATATAGTGCAATTATAACATGTATGTGTAATTATAGATTATCTAATCCATACATTGCATTTTTATAAAGAACCGTGCAGTTAAAGATTAATAAAAAGTTCAAATCTGGTTGAACTAGGAAAAACTATTTTTTAATCAGGTTGGAAATTTTTTTCTTTTACTTGACAGCCAATGTATAGATATGAAAAGCAGAAAGTTAGTTCGTCTAGTGAGTAAATCTTTTTTTTCTATATTGTTCATTTATGAAGTTCTATTGCTGATGCATTTGTTTTGCAGTTAGATGTTTACAAAACTGTTTTATCTTTATCTATCTATCTATTTAATGACGGGCTTTCCTTATTATAATATTATCAAACATCAGGATTATAATGTAGTTTAAAATGAAAGATATTGGGTTATATTTTAGAAAAGCTGATTCAACTGATAGTCCAAATCTAAAGTTTAAATTTCCAAACTAAGTTCAGATTTTTTCTTTCAAATGGAAAGCACAACGTTATCCTACTCATATCAAGAGAATATGGTCTCCTTCATCATTGACTATTGAAAATATTTTAAATAAAACTTTGATTTGTGGTAGGCTATTTGAATTATTTTTCATACTTTTTTATTATCTACAATATATTCCCTTAATATAATAGCAAGCAACGGGTAACTCACTGACTTCGTCTAATTAATTTGTTATTGAACCTGTCCTTCGTAGAAAATTGATACACACATATATAGGAGTACGTTTTATACAACTGAATATGAAATTGATTTAAGATGATAATGTCAATTTGTATCATTAAAAAAAAAAAAAAAAGAAGATCGTGATATAAACAATTTTTAATTTACTTAATTGATTTCTGTTTAAATATAAGGGTTCTTCTACATTGTGTACTTTTTTTTTTTTTTAATACAGTATTATTATTTAATTAAATACTAAACTCCGGATCCAATTTCCGCTCATTTGATAAAGAGTATTTTATACTTTAATCGTTACGCAACCACTTAATTGTTTAATGAATAATGAATAAAAATAATAAACAAGAGACTTTTAATTAAATAGGTTTTTTTTTTTTTAGCTTATCTTTTCTAAATATTAAGCTAAAAAGGGCTAAATTATTTGCATTTAATAAGAATATCAATAATTACTTTAGTAATGTTATAAAGGATTATTTGCTCAAACTTACATACAAATTATTATTTGATTACGCTAAATAAAAGGTTTTATAATATCAAGAGTCAGTTGACAGCAGCAATACGAATCAAGCGAAAAATTAAATGGACTACCAATCATTCAGTCGTACAATTTTATTTATTTACGACTCTTTACAAACCAATGCTTTTCTGACATAGCAAGCAATATTACCCGTTGATTTTGATTTGTTTGATATATATATATTGTGACTAATATTATTATGATATATTTTTTCGGCTTTATTCGTTATTAAATTTTTATTACAAGTATAGCAAACGTTTCAAGTTATCATATAAGCCATCAACTGAATAATGAAGAGAATACTATAAAAATGATTGTAAAGGCGCTGTAAACAGTGATTCATAACAAGATGAAAGTTTTGCCGATAGAAAAAAAGGTATATAAAACGGATTAATTTGCTTTTAAAAAAAATATTCCAAATAGGAAAAAGTTTGCGTATCTTATCACATTTGTTGGTAGGCCCTGGTCCTTTAATTATCTCAATGGCTTCTCTGATCTTACATTGATGGAGAATAACATTTTGCACAGCATAGAGTGAGAATGCTGATGATAATCAGTTGTATTTAACTGCAAGAGCATATTGATCTCTTTTATTACTGATTAGTAATTTTCATTCATACATAAGAAGCATCACAAATTTCATATGAAGTTTAATATGCTTCTTATCTTGGTATGAACAATCATTGCTTCAGTACTAGAAGAGATGAACATGTTTATATAGTTAAACAACACTCATCATTATACTCTCACTCCATGCTATAATTTCAGATCATAAGCTTCTTATTTAGATATGAGCAATCATCACATCAGTAGATGAACATGTTAATGTAGTTAAACAACACTCATTATCACCAGTACTCTTAATTTCATGATATAGTTTTAAATCATGATATTGATTTCTTTACCACCAAGATTATATTCTGCTGTGACACTCTCCAACAATGTAAAATCAGAGAAGACATTGATATACCTAAAAAGACAAATTGAATCAAGAAATGTGTTGACACATGCAAACTTCCTCCTATTCTGAATATTTTTTTTTTAAATTACATCTGAATAGTTTCTGTCTTTTATATTTTTTTCAATTTCATATACTGTTTTTACTATTGGTAGAACTTTAAGATTGTTATAAGTCAATGTTTATAGCATATCTGCAACAATTTTTTAGACATTCTATTCACCACCCATTTGGTAGCTTGTGTGATCAAGCTAAAATGTTGGTATATTTTTAATAAATATTATACATTAATATGTGGACAGTACTGCCTGTGGAATCATCAATTTGTATACAACAATATATAAAAGGGGGTATGAAGGAGAGGTCATGTTACATGTTAGTAAAGCCAGTTTTATGTATAGAAAAAGTTGAGAATATCATGATAAACTACTTTTATGTAATGCAAATGATGAAGTCTTTTAATTAAATGCTTAAATATAGATCATTTTTATGTAATGGAAGATTGAAGTATTGAAAGAGCAGTCTACTATTTAATGGAAAGTTGCTGGGATTGTAAAATTAGATAAAAAATGAAGAGGCAACTGGCTTAAAAAATGAAAACATGTGTTTTACTACCAAGCCAAATATTGGAAGCACAAGTGAAATGAGATTATTTATAATTAAAAATCAGAAAAATCAATGCTGTGAAGATTGATGGTATATTAGATAATGTGGTATGATTAGTTATGGAAATTGATAAAAGATACCAAATTCTGGTAATTCAGGTTCTTGCCCAATAAGTTCTTATTGAGATGAAGGTAAGAGTCTTTTCATATGGATGTATAAAATGTTATCAAGCAGGAAAAAAATAAAAATTGTCATGGTGGTCTTTAATGATAAAACTGCCAAATGACTGAAAGATGAAAGTGCTTATGCTTAGAAAAAATAAGTTAATGGTGTCAAAAATGTGGGGAAATATTAGAAGAAAATAAAACTGTAATTATAGTTATTATCTTTAAAATAAAAGCAAGAGAAAATTTGACATGAGAGCATCAAAATGAATGTTTACCAGAATTGAGTTATATGATGACTAACAGAAAATATGTATACTGAAATTTTAATTTTCAAAATAGATTTAATACAAGAAATGATCATTGAAAAATGAGATATAAATGCAAAACTAGAAAGATAAAAAGTATTAAGAAATTCAACCTTAGAATTACATATTGTTTGGGTAATATATTGCATCTTAATATAAGTTCATGCCATCTATATGAAGGATTAGATTGATGTAATATCTACATGGATATGATTACAATATCAAATCCAATAAGATCTGTTAGAATTTCATCATCAGTTTTTTTAATTAAATGGACAGTTGAATTGTTGGAAGAATGAGAAGATTGAAGCCTGTTCATTAAAGTTTGAGTAATTGCTATTTAAGATAAAGCAAACATTGATTGTATATATGTGTGGGAGATTATGATCTGTCCCAACAAATGAGAGTTGGTTCTGTACAAAATACATATATTGGGAACCATGTATTTTTTGCATGTGTATGGTCATGCATATAGGTTGCTTGAGATAGGGTGGAGGATGAATAGACTTCCCCAGAAATAATCCAATAGATGTAGCAGATAATTTGAAGAATGCATTAGTAATATTGATTTTTAAGATAGATAATGAAGAAGATATTAGAAGTTATAGATATTTCTATTTTTTATTAGTTCTATACAAATATTTTATTAAGTCAATCACAACTCATGCTAGAAAATTTTATCCAGCCAAAACAAACTGGATTTTAAAATGGTTTGTCTATAGAGAAAGGGCTAATGAATTTATAATTATGGTTTGAATTTATTGATTATGAAAAAGCATTTGTTTCTGTGAGACTTTCTCTAGTCATTAAATCATTAGATCATCAACATATAAACCCAGAATATTGCTATATTCTGAACAATACTTATCAAAATGCAACAACAATAATTATATTGCATGATAATATTAACACTAACATTAAGAAGTATATATGATAGGATAATCTGATTTTTCCTAAAATTATTACTGAATTTTTACATAATGTATTTTGTGGATGAAAATTGGAAGCTGTAAGGTAAAAGTAATTGGAGGTAATTTAAGATATCTAGTTTTTTTCAGATGATGTTATTTTTGTAAATAATACTTTTTGTAAATAATAATACTAAGTTTTTGAAAATGCTGCAATATTTAACAGATGAAAGTAAAAAAGTAGAACTAGAAATAAATGCTAAAAATACTAAAGTAATGTTCAATGGATTTTCTCAGGAAAAATATGATTGATAATAATTAGAAGAAAATAAATACAAATATCTGACCAGATTGTTACTAAATGTGGAAGCATACCTAATTAAATTAATCATAAAAATAAATTGAAATGAAGTGTTTTTGTTAAAAATAAAATAACATTTAAAAAAATGTATTTATATGTTTGAATAGAAATGTTTGAAATAGTTTTACTAGTTCTTATTTATTGATCTCCAGAACAATACAGAGACTTTAGAGAGCTCAACAAACTTTGGGAAAATGTTTATTATGAGCAACAAGAATAGATTTACAATAAAACACATGTGTTAGAATACAAAGAGATATCATTGAAAGAATGAATAAACTAAAATGAACTGGGCTGGATATATTTCTAGAAAGGATGATAATAGATATGCAGTTGAAATCTTAGATAGGATATTAAATAAGTGTAAAACACCTAGAAATAAACCACATGTGAGATAGATGGATGAAATAAAGAAGATTACTAGATATTATGATGAAGACACATAAACTGACTTATGCTTGGAGAGATTTTTATTCTGCAGTAAAATGATAAAGATTAAAAATGATGATGCATTTACATTGAATATCAAACACATATGACAGAAGAAAAAAAGGAAATTAATTTTATACAAAAGTAATGTTGAATAATATTAATGTGATATTTCCTTAGGATTTATGTATTCACTTTTCTAATAAAATGTTTATATGAACTAAATTTAATGATTTGTGTGAGGTAATCTTTGCTTCTGATATTATTTTCCTAGAATAAGCATAACTATGATGAATATATAAAAAGACACCATTTCCATAAGTTGAATCTACATTGCAATAATTACCAAGAAATATAGACACAATATTATATTTATGGAATTTCTCTCTTGTATAAGAGTAGCTTCCAAAAAAAAATACTTCAAATTCTTATTCACAGAATTACTTTACTCAAATTTTTAACTAACAGCATCACAAAAAATGAATTAGACATACATATCAGTTACTGTATGACTTTTTAATTGTGTAATATTACAAAATATATTTAATGCATAATCCTATCTCTTGATATTTATATCTTAGATCGTAATCATATTTCTCCTTTCTAACTTTCTATTTAACATATATTAATCAAATGATGACACTTGAATCATGAAAGTTAATCATTCAAAAGCCTTTAATTTCTTTTTAACTGAACAAAGACCTCTCTCAAAACCATCCCAAGTATGTCCCAATTTTGCCAAAAATCAAATTAGTTAAAATGTAGCTTGTGTTCTTTATATTCTATGCCTTTTTTTAAGTAGATTAGTATTTCCTACTGCTTGTATTTTAAATGATGGTATTTTTTTCATATTTTTCAAATGATAGTTTCTTTTCTACTTCTTAAGACAAATTATTATTAAAGTTATTGTAACCAATGGCAACAAAATAAAAACCAAATTTATTTCATTATAATAAATGATTATTATAAAACAATAGACTAAATCCAGATAAACAATAATTTTAATTCTTTCTCAATATATTTTTATATATACAATTTTATAATTTTTTATGCAAATATTTTAGAAAGTATTGTAAATATTGCTTATAATAAAAAAATCAAATTTGAAATGATATTTATATAAAAACAAATACACTTCTTTTTGGAGTGTTTAAGATATGTTTACAGCTAAATTACTATTATGAAAATTATTGAAAATACAACAGATTTTAAAATTTAAGTAACAACATTTATTCAACAGTCTTATCAAATTACAAATATATTTATCACTTGAAAAATAATAAAAATAATATTTTCTTCTATTAACAAGTCAAAGTAATTTTGTATCAAATTTTTCAAAATGGTTTCATAGTAAAATGTAACTATAGAGCTTAACAGATACAGGTTAGATCTGTCATTATCTTACATTTGTCAAAAGCCATTTACTACTTTTTACTCTATGATAGATCAAATAGAGTATGTATAAATATCACTAATTTTTTTAAAAAAAAGTGTATTGATCTATTATAGTTTATCATTTCATTTAATTATCAACATTTCTGATTATAAAAAGTAAATGTTTAATAAGGTTGATATGTGAAAATCTATCTCTATTGAGAAAAAAATATCTTAAACAATAAAGTATTGGAAAACATTTTGATATCTTATCTAGGAAAGGATAAATACATGGATGCTGTGTGATTCCTGAGTGGAAGAATTAATCAAGGCATTTTATAGAAAAAATATGAGTTTAAAAAATATCTTATATAAAGCAAACATAATGATAAGTATAGGAATTAGTCTTGTTATCTGATACATAACTGTATGTAATATTTTAGCGCTTAAATTCTGGAAAGAGACATTTTGCTTTCCGATGAAAACCAGTCTGCTGGTTGAAATATTAAAGCACTTTTATAGAAAAGTATTTTTTGTTTTATTATATATATGCTGTAATTTTTTATTTACCATTGTAATTGAATAATATAGGCAAAAATAGTAAAAAAAATTGTTCGTTTTATTTTACAGTATAGTAACTTCACCACTATTACTGGTCAGCTAACAGATAATATAGTTAAATAAAGTTCAAAAGTCTCTTTTATTACTGCTTAAGAAAAAAATATAATTTTGGCATATATTTAAAGCTGTTTTCTAAGCAGATTTTGATAATGAACGCCTTTTATTTTCTTTGCAAAGCATAATTGAATTTATTATACAAATAGAAAGACACCCACACATAAATGAACATTTTAGAAAGATATACAGAATAAAACAATAAATTAAACATAACAAAACAGAATATTTTAAAACATGTTCTACATTAACCATATTATAATAATTACAATTAGCATTACATTTGGTTAAATAATAGAGCTAACAGTTCCTTTAAAAAATATGTGTGCATGCATGAAATATTTAAACTTAATTTAAAAATATAAAGATAAAACTGGTAAAATTAATTTATTTTGTTTAGATAAAAAAAATTATTAAATGAATTTTTAAATACATATCTAAGAACTTTAAAATTTTATAAGTTATTTATTTGTTAATTAAATAAACCACTATAAAATTTATTGATATTTTGTACATAATTTAATATTCTATATGTTCAATATGTTCATTAACGTTATATATGAAAAATAGGAACTTTTCACATCAAAATTAAAGAATTAAAACGTTTAATATTTTTATTTTTTCCCTGATTTTGTCCAGTGGCTGAAATATTTTACTCTTAAAATAAAGCTAGACAATTTACTCATTTGCTTACTCCAGATCACCATGACAGTTTTCAAATTTTTTCCTGGAAAAAACTAAAAGCAGAAAAGCATTTTGGAAAATTATGACCAATTAGGATACTAGCTGATCAAAAACTATAAATAAAAATGCTTAGAAAAATCCAGTCACTCTTTGTAAGATTATAGTACATCAAAGATCCACTCAAATTAAACTTTTTCAGTAGCCAGTTTTTGACATCTTCTTCATAATGTCAATGTAGACAAACTCATTCTAGGAATTTTGTTTCACTGGTAAATGTCTTCTCCTCAAACTAAAATGGATAAACAACAACATGGATTATCACTAAATATTTTTTTAATCTAATTTATTGATTTCAACTATTAATGAAACATTGTAAAATTGTTTATGGGATGCTCAATATAACTTCAATCATGTCACTTGTCTTTTTATTCAAAATAATTGTGAAATGACATAGTTGAAAACTATGGATTATCTTGTAATGAATTAGTGAAAGATAAAACTTTAATTAATAAGTCTAAATCTATATATAAAGTCATATAAATATCACAACTTTTAGGGGTAAGTGCATGATTATTAATGAAAATCAACAAAGTTAATTTGTGTATTATTATAATTTATTTGCTGGGTTTTATTAAGTATTAAAATGACTTAACATATATAACAAAGTAATGTAAGTGTATGTAAACCAAAGGATTAATAGTATTGCTAATTAAATATGTGATAAACACTAACCACATGGACATAAATCTGCAAGTGTTCTCAAATGGATTAAACTACTTGCTCTTTTTGTATAAAAAAACTACAATACAATGTTATTGCTCTAAGAATTGATTTAGGATTATAAATAGCACAATATGAACATATGACAAATATCAAAGTAATCTGCAGACATTCTAAAATGGATTACTGTGCTAATTATACAATTGGAATCGGATTATCAAACTTGCTTAATATTTTTTAGCAAATCATCATATTAAGTTTCGCTAATGATTAAACCTCCCAATGAAATTGTATTGGATTTATAATTTAACATATAATTCCAGTCAATTTTAAATATTGGAATACTATTCAAAATGTAAATATTTCACTGGATAATTATTAACCGTTCATAAAAGTAGGATTACAAATTGATGGATTACTTTAGATAAACTTTTTAATTATATAGTTAAAGTTATTATTAGTGTAATAAATAAATAAAAAAGTTCTCAAGATAACATATAAAATACAGACAACAATTTTATATGTTTTATTGATGATATTGGGTATGGTGTAAGGTGTGTGATTTACATTTTATATTAGAATCAGTTTGTACTTAAGTAAACTAACTTTTAAATTTATGTAAACCCATTTACATTTAATTTACCATATGTTTTATTAGCTCTTAAATTCAGCTTCAGATCGATAGATGTTAATCATGTTTAATTTAAATAACTAAATTACTAAGGAATATTTATGTGCTAGTGTCTGTGATATTCGTATTAGTTTTGAAATATTATAATATGCAATAAGACATTATGATGCTATAAATAATATAAATTGTATTTGTTAGTAGAGGTATATTCCTTATTAATTATTAAAACTTTAAATAATACAAAATCATAAGTTATTTTAGTAAAGCATATGAATATATAATAAAAAAAGTTATGTATTTTGTGTATCATTTAAAAGGGCTGAGTAAATAATATTACTTACTCTAAAAGAACAAAAGAACAAGCCAGATTTATAAAATGAGATTGATAATTTATAATTAAAAACATTATAAATCATTATTATCCTCCAGTATGTAAAATTAGGATTTCTTTTAATATTATTCAATCCTCTCCAATAGATTGCTAATGTCTTTGCAATACTTTAGAATTACATATATTCATATCCTAAGCTTAGATTTTGCTCTAATAATAAATTACGTTTACTATTGTTCACTTAAAATTTTTATTATTTTTGTGTCTATTCTTGTTATTTTATAAGAAAGTATTAATTATATTTAGTATATCTATTTGTTATTATTGAAACTATCCTCTTTGCATATTTGTGAAAAAAAGGTCACGTTTAGAACTAATAAATTTCATATAAAATTTATTAAATTTTATACATCATTTATTATTAATATTGCTATCTGAAATACAAATTAGTAGTTAGGTGATGTACAATAATATTCGATTTTACATTCATAGTATATAGAATTAATGAATAAACTTTACATCCATAATTTTTTTAATTTTATTTAAATGATTATGATTAATTTGATAACACTGAGATAAGCAATTACTTAAACATTATATTTAAGTTAGGAGAGAGAATTAATTAATTTGTTGGCTTATTTAAAATACATATTAATTTATATTAAAGTAGTTCTTTACACAAGAGATATCATATCAAATATTGCCCTTAAGAATAAAGTAAAATTATTAATATACATCTACAACAATAGTCTGAGAAAGATATACTTCTTAAATTTTGTGAATTATTAAATTCTGGAAAAGTATTAACATTTATTTTATGTGGAGATAATTCAGGTATGTATTTTAGTTTTTTTTTTTTTTTATAAGTGCAAAACTAGTCATAAACATATTCCATATGAAAATGCATTCAAACTCGTCCAATCGTCTTTAGCTTCTACCTGACTGCAAACTGAAGTTTGGGTTCCAATTGGGTTAGTTAATTTTGTCTTTCCAACATTATGCTCTGATAAACTCATACTTTAAAATAAAAATATTATGATTAAATAGATGATTTTGACATGATTTAGATAGTTACATCTAGTTAATTTTAGCCATAATGCATAGCATGAGAATTTTAATTTCATTAATATTCAATTTTAAATTTCTAAAGAAATTTAAGAGAGCAACTGGTGTAGTGAATTAACATTACATTTTATTTGTTAATAAATCAGTAGTGAATTATCTAGACATGAGTGTTTTTTTTTTTGGTTAATGTTCAGTATTTTTTTTAGAATGACTTTGAAGATGACATTGTTAGCGTGATCCATATTAATATAAAATAATTATTTCATGTATTGCTAAATTTCCATGATAGTATAGGTAGTCATATTTATAAATGAAGAGACTATATTTCCTGAATAAATAAAGTGATTATAACAAATATCTTTGTTGTTGTTATATAAAAATAGTTGTTTTCTTTAGGACAAGTGAGAGGAATATCAATAGCAACAGGTAGATGTACAGGAATCTATCAACAGTAATAAAATTTAATATTTTGAGTGCTTGTTAATATTTCATTAGAGGCTTAAAAAGTATCACATGAAAAGCTTGAAGACATTAGGGTTAGCTTGATTTTTACAAAGATGAATCAGTTACTAAATTTAGTATTTTAAATGAGAAACTAGCAAAAGTTAGCTGTCAGTTAATAGCAACAAATCATTATATTAAACAAATAGAGACACAATGAAATAAAATTACAGAAAAATTTAAAAATGGTCTTGAAATAAAATTTAGTAAATATATAGAAAACTATGAGGTATTACAAAATAAATTGATCTTATGGCAAGATAACGTAAAAGCTGAGGTCTAGCAAATAAATAATGACTTTCGAAATCAAAACAAAAATAAATTTGATAATATAAAGAAAAAAATAAAAGAAAGCCAAAAGTTTCAGGTCCATATTTAAAGGAGATATAAAAAGACTACAAAAATATTTTAAAAAATATCTGTGAATTCAAAAGGGTGGTCAGAACAAACAATAGAGTACAACCAAAATATGTCCACTGAATGTTAACTTTTCAAAAAAAAAATAAATAAGCCAAACAGTCAAACTACAAGACTATAAAAGTGGCATTAAATAGTTAAACAAGCATATAAAAATAGATGTTCAGGTGCATGAATTTGAATAAAAATTTAATTAGTTACAACCATCAATGACAAAAATATAATGGTATAAAGTCCTAAGATTATAAATATAGTGAATAATAAATCAGGAGTTTATGTAACTAGCACCATAAAGGATGATCATGACCAACTACATTCTCATAATGATGTGGATAATTATGCTTCTTTATGTCATAATCATTATTTCTTACAAAACCTAGAACTAGGAGACAGTACATTAAGAAACTCAACCATATTAAAATTTGTTAATCTGAAAGTATTTAAGGGAAAATGTTATGATATCCCCTCCAAATACCTACAAAGCTTAGAAGAGCTATTCAAATAGAGCAATCTTAGTTGAAAAAAACTAGCTATTACTAGTAACAATTTATATAACCCAGCTAAAGACTGGTGATAGTATAATATTACTATTACTAATAATAATCTTTATTTGACAAACTGCACACATATTGTGACTACAAGCACTTAATTTTGACAAGCCTTTGGGGTGAATATCATTAGGATATTGCTCATTATCATCTTTCACAAGTAAAGTATACAGTCAACAATGTAACTTATAATCAAATTATCTAAGTATCAAATAATCAAAATTCAGTGACATAATAAGCAGATCAAAATACTATTAAAAAGGTTGCTGAAATTCTGGACAATGAGTGAAAGGTCTTATGAAAGTAGATATAAAACTCCTAGGAAATCTGTTAATTATTCCTTCTCAAATATTAATATACGTATTCAAAATAGAACTAACCACATATATAAAAATCCTAAAGAAAATAAACAAATTCCATATAAAAATATCAACCACAATGAAAAAGAGAAAAAATAATTCATTGGCAATAATGAGAAGATGGAAGATTATTCGGAAAATAAAATTTCAAAATATCTCTGTAAATATAACAGAATCTAGATCAAGTACTAGTTACACAGATGATAACACTAATGATGTAGTTTAAACCAATCCAAAGAAAGTCTTTGATGACAAATATAAACATCACCCATTAAAATATTATATAAGTGCATGAAACAGGTGTTTATAACAATTACATGTAACATATAGATAAGATTAGCTTGAAATAAAAGATAATCATACTAATAAATGCTAAGATAGTTAACTAGTTAATGATGAGAAGTGTAAAATTGAGACTAGTGATTTGAAAATAGAGAGGTTGTTGTACATCTTTAAAATTTAATTTGAAGGAAGAGAGAAGAAATATTTTTGTCTCTTTCTTTTTCCAATCCTTAAAAGTGATTTACCCCAAATGTCCACATCCCAGTTCAATAAAATTTAATAATGATTATAGTAGCAACGTTAATATTAATTAAGTATTGATAATTTATTTCATTTATATTTCCTACTATTATTAAAGATCTTTTTTTTTTCTCTGGGAAAGGGATAAACTATAATCTTAAATTTACTATCGTAATTGATTAATATAATCAAGAACTATAAAAAAAATATTGACTTTATTTTCTGGTTAAGCAAAGTAAATTCATCAATATTATTGGTTAGATAGCAGATAATATAGTCAAAATTAAATACAAAAGCCTTTCATATTACACCCTATATAAATTTTTAAATGGCTATTTTTTGACATAGGCACACTCATTCTAGCTATTTTGCTTAGTTGGTAGAATGTCTTCTCCTCAAACTAAAATGACTAAACAACAACAGAGATTATCACTAAATATTTTTTAAGAAAATTTAATCTATTGCTTTCAACTATTAATGAAAACTTTTTAAAACTTCTTATGGAATGCTCAATATAACTTCAAACAAGGCACTTGTATCTTCATTCAAAATAATTGTGAAATAACTTGTTAGAAAACAATGGATAACATTGGAATGACTTGGCTAAAAATAAAACTTTAATTAATAAATCTAAATCCACGTATAATGTCATATAAATTTTATACATTATTATTGAAAAATCAATGAAGATAATTCGTTTACAGATTATAATTTATTTGTTAGATCTTATTAAGTATTAAAACAAGCTTAACTATATAGCAAAATAAATTAAGTGTATGTTGTAAACTAAATTTATAATGTACCACTATTAAAATATCTGATAAGTACCAACTATAAGATATAAATTTGTGAGGGTTCTCAAATAGATTAAACCACTCTTTCTTCTTTGGAATAAAAAATCTACAATTCAATGTCATTGTTTAAGAATGGATTTAGGATTATAAATACCAATAACCAAGAAAATGTTTTACTGGGTATCGTTAAAAATATAAAAAAAAATATTTTAATTTGGTATTAACCTTTTAACCGCTAATTATATTATTGGTTGTATGAGGTAAAAATCAAATCTTTTAATTGGCCAACTCACAAACTGAAGACAAAGCCTATTGTTAAAACATATTCGCCTATAATATTAAATTCAACTCAGATACGTTTATAAAAAGTATATTACTAATTTTTCAGGTTATGAAGAGAACGAAAGTTCTTTCAAAAATAAATTGCTATTTATTTATTCTAAAATATTCAATTTCAGCAACATAAAAGCTATAATATAAACAAAAAGGTCGACTTTTACGTTATAGAAAAGTAAATATTTCTTTTAAATATTTCTTTAATATTTTTACTAAAATCTTCAATATTTTTTGAAAATAATTTTTTTTTTTTAGTTTTTTTAAAAAACTAGTTTAATTTCTGAAATTATATTTTTTTAATACTTAAAATTGCATTTGAAATGAAAATCTCAGCGTTTTTCTTTATTTTCTTTGATCAGGCGGTTTCTTTGTTCTTTCCAGCCAATCAGAATGTCTTTTTCGGCTGAGAGCTCACTAACAACCAATTACAAACGATGTTCTTTCTTTGTTTAGGTTTAAATGCATTTTTTTTTATTTTTTACTTGTAAAATAAATTGGAAGAGGGCACCATCTTACAGAACTTTTAAAAACCTATTCAAAACCTATCAAACAAATTTTTTAGCATAAGAACTGGCAGAGTTAGAGTGATGTCAGATGTCGACGAGGAGCTTCGTAAGAGACGGTTGAAATACAATATCATTTATGATTTGAAGTAAGTTATTTATTCTCTTTTATGTTTGGAAAATCCACCAAATAAATTTTACTGTAATAACATTTGATTATCATTAATAAATAACCATTGGTTGCTCTTCTGTCAATTACAGAGCATATTTTGAGTGTGAATGTTTTTAAGTCATTTAAATTTTTAATTTTTGATAAGCTAAAAAATTTGATTAGTTAAAACAACTGTCAATCAAATACATAATAATAATAATAATAATAATAATAATAATAATAATAATAATAATAATAATAATAATAATAATAATAATAATAATAATAATAATAATAATAATAATAATAATAATAATAATAATAATAATAATAATAATAATAATGATGATGATGATGATGATGATGATGATGATGATGATAATAATGATAATACTCATTTTATGGATTAACAAATTAAAATATATTAGATCAATACAAAACTTCAGAAACCAAATTGAGTACAAAGAAAGGGACTAAAAGCAAAACACATAAGTTAGAGAACGAACATTTATTGTTAACATCATTTTTAAAAAATTCCGATACTAAAATGGAATTGAGATCAAATTGTTCCAAAAGAGATGACTATAAATGAATAGTTAATAACTTAAATTGGACTCCAAAATATTTTTAAAACTTTAGAAAGAGATATGCTAGGAGTTACAAAAAAGTTTGCTCAATAGCGTTAAAAGAAGACAAACTATGGATGGAGAAATTTAATTAAATTTTGAGAAATCTCTATTTTGTAGTATATAGACAACAATTGAAAATAATAATGTCCATATCTGCTTACCTTAAGTAAAAATACTAAATGAAATTAATAAAAATTTCTACTTGAAAAATAAAAACATACAAGTTTAAAAAATCAGTAACAAAAATTTCTGGAAAACCAAGAAATTATTGATTATATAAAAAATACAAAAACCCCTAATTTTCTTTTAGATATATAAACAAACAATAAGATATATATTAATATTTTGCCCCTGATGCTAATATTTGTGCATTATAAAAAAAAAAGCAAGGGGAATTATAATAATCTATAAATGAGCAACGTTGGATATCAAAATGGTTAACTATTGAAGTATATACATCTATATAGCTATTTTTATATAATCCGAAATGATTACATATGTATCATATTCATATGTATAGACAAGTGTTGATTATTTTATTTGTTTATTGTCTGCATATGAATTTCAATTATTTATTTTCTTTGCTTAATTGAAAAACATTAGAACGGAAATTACAAAAATAAAAAATAGTCTATTCTGCTGTTATTCGATATTTAAAATAAAACAGATGAGAGTAAATTAGATATATTAATTTGCGTTAAATAAAACAATTCAATACATGGGTGTATGTTGTAAAATATTAAAGAAAATATAATAAAATAAAAACAACTTTTCATTATATATAAAAAAACGTTCCTATAAGGATATAATATATACATTATTGTTCACTGTAATTCCAAAATTTTGCCTTTGGTAATTATGTTCTGAAGGCCCTAAGCAGAAGGTTTTTGTTTATTCGTGGGTGAAAAAATGTGCAATGTATATTCCTACAAAAAAACATTTCTTGAGCGCCCCCCCCCCCCCAAGATATTTGGTTTGTCATAATTTTATAAGATTGATTGTCTTAAATTATTATATAAAGTTATCAAATCTTATCGTTCACTTATGAAATATTAGCACTAAACTAAATTTATAGAATTAAAAAAATATATACTCCATATCAAACTGATTTTTTTCTGAAGGATAAATTGTTTCAAATATCAGACTAATAACTCATTAACCACACAAATGCTGTAAATTTAGCAAATAATTTAGAAAAATATATATTAAGATATGAAAAAATATATCCACTGTGGAATTAATATCCATTGAACTATAGTTACCTTTGTAATGACTTTACAATGTTATTAATATTAAGTATAAGCATATCAGCATGGACTCTTGGAAATATTATCAATGGTATTCTGATTATTTATAAAATGTTTATTATATTATATAAAAGTGTTTGAGGTTGCTTACTTAGATATTTTTCTATAGATGTCTTTATATCTGTATGTGCTTTATTTTTTCAGAAAATATAGACTACTTGTAATATATTAAAGTTCCACGATCAAAAAAATTATTTTTAGTTTGTTTATATTATTTGCGTCGCTCTTAACACAATATGTGAGAGAATTTAAAAAAATCCCTATATGATAAATAAATTCTAGATCAAAGCAATATTAACAGAAATGCAAAAGAATCTAATTTATCAACCATGATTAACTCTTAAAAGTCAGTAATATTAAATATATATTATACATCTCTATTTAAAACATATCAAATGTTAAAAGTTAACCTAATCTAGGTAATAATTTAAGTACTCTAATTTAAAATGAACTTACTAGCCAAAATCAAATTAAAAAATTGTTATTACCAGTGATGCTAAATTAGATTTCTCAAGCTAAAGTAATACAGTTATTTACTTTATTACATTCTCACAATTTAAACTCACATTCCAGATATTTTTAACAATAAAAGAAGTTTTTAACAAACGAATAGCTTTAGAATCATAAATCTTTATTTTTAAAAAAATCATATTTTTTCTCATCTTTTCATTATTCAAACAATTTTATAGCCTATATTTCTTTTATCAATATATAATGCTGAACTAAGATACTTAATCTTTAATCTACTTTTATGAAATTTCATTTGTTTTGCTTAAACTCAAACTGCTTTGATATATGAATACATTTGTCTTTTGCAAAGACAATGAATAAAGTAATTAACTCTAAAAATGTCATTTCTATCAATTCTTTCTTTTATATCATTCAATCAATTATTTAAAGTAATATCTGCTCTGCCATATTATTTTCTTATTAATATCATATATTATATTTTATATAAAAAACCAATCATATTTTATTCTTTTGTACAATTTTAAAAATGTTTTTATGACTTTTATAATTTCTATTAAATATAATATGCACAATAAATTTATTATGATAATATTAAATCGTGCTATCACACTTCCAATGATTTCAAAGAAAGAATCATAACTGGCTATGAATATGAGAAGTACATCTTCTTGAAAGTGCTCAGCCATTTAATTTAGTTTTCTATTTGTTGACAGCTTTACATTGGAAGTATGATAGCATGATTTAATATTATCATATTGAAGACAAACGTAAAGTATAAATCTACAGGTTATTACTTAATAAATTTATTAGTATAGTCTACACTAATGTAATTTTTATAAAATTCTTTTTTAGAAAAGAGAGCTATAGTTTTAGACCTATTTATTTTTTTTATTTCTATGATAAAAAAACATTTTAAAACTTTCTTTTTATTAATGACAATTTTATAATTGTTTGGTCTAATAAGTCTTAAATCTTTATATACATGGTAACATAACAAACAAAGTATTCTTTAAATTCTCTTACCACTAATAAATCCAATAATTTTAATAGAACAAAATACAGCATCTCTCCTTCCAATACATATTTTATAAAAGTAAAAAAATTATTTAAATTATTCCACAATATTAGTTCCAATATTTTGCTGAGGTGAAGTCAATAGCTTATAATGTGATACAATTATTACCATGAAGATAAATGTTTGTAGAGAAAAAGTAGATGAAGAAATAACTATTAGTGAATTTATTTGTTTAGAAAAAGATTATGATTAAAAGAAATTTAGTAGACTTTGTGAAAAAAGTGAAAATTTTATTCTTTAATAGGTTTAAATATTTAAATTGCTATTTTAATTTTTTTCTTATCAACCAAAATACATGTGAATACTTTAAAAAAAATCCTAAAAGATTTTATCTGAGATTTTTATTTTATTTTATTGGTAGTATTGCTAAATTTTATTGGTAGATATTTCTAAATTCATTAATAGTTTTTTTTTAAAAAAAAAAGTTTGTTAATTTTTGGCAATTATATTGTTTATTTTATTTTGAAACCTTTAATAAGATTAATACATTTATAATGTATGACAAGTAGCTATATAGAAATACATTGCCTTTCACATGATTTAAATATTTGTCCTTATTCCTTGTATTTTTAGAAAGTAGTGCAACACTAAATTTTTTTAAGGGTCTAAAGGTATTCATAATTTGAGAGGGTGAAAATATTTGTTTTTTGATTTTGATGCAAAAGATGCCATATATATATATATATATATATATATGGCATTGTTTGCATCAAAATCAAATGTTTACAGTATATATATATATATATATATATATATATACTGTAAACATTAAGTTTTGCCCAATAAGTAATAAATGTTTCGGACTTAAATCCGGAATGTAACTTGTTTTGTGTCACTATATTTCAGATCATCAATAAAAATTTTAAGGATATTGTTTTATTAAAGTAACATTACTCATTTACACGTTAACATATAGCTAATACTGTTATATTTTACATGTACAAACCCATATATACATATAATTGTATATTTAAAATTTTATAAACCTATTATTACAACAATTGTTTAAAGAAAACAAGGAGCAAAATCCTCAAGTGAGTTGAATAGCAACCAGTAAGAGAAAGGTATTTTTTTTAAAAAATACAAAAGGAAAGAGAATGAATGTAGAAGTCCAGGACATCAAAAGAAGCTCTTTTATTATTTTTTTGTTTTATCTTTGTTCCCTCTTGTATTGTGCACACAACTATAAGCTTTTCTTACCCATACTGAAGGAAGTTTCATTTCTATCAATATTCACAATCCCAATGTATATATTCATAAAGTTGTTTATTAAGAGAATGATATAACATGAATTATTAAGTAAAAACAAAATTGATGTCTATTCTTAAGAGCCAAGAATATGGATTAAGATAAAATAACAACTGGATTATGGCTTATAAAATATTAACCATAGTGAATGAAATAAATAACTAGTATCCTTAGATAAACTAACCCAAATATCAACATTCTATAATAAAAATTATTCACACACACACACAAAAGGAAAAAGTGATGTCCTAATATACTAGGTTTTAGCCTCTATACCATGATATTATCTATTGAAGCAGCTTATTTTACACATCTTACTGAAAACCTATGTCACGTGCACATTGTAATTACTAATATATGTTCTATTGTGTTTATGGATAATTATAACAATATCTAACATTAAAGAGGATTTAAACAATATTTAACATTAAATAGGATTATAATAAAATTATTGATAAATTCTACAGAGAAACATGTTGAAACCTGCATTCTATCTGTGTACATATTAATGGCCACTGGATTACATAATTACAAATTACATACTAACTCTCTAAAGGAACTGAAGTATCTAACCCCTGTCATGAAAATCATACTAGATCATGCTAGGTACCTATCTTAATTTTTTTGTGTGTTATTATTGTTTCGCTCTTTATTGAATATCCATGAGACTGTATATGGATTTTATTGCTGACCAATTATGGTAATCTTTGAGTATCAAGGGTTCTAATACTATTATAAAATGTTCAGATTCTATTTAATTTTGTTATGTATGTATAGTGAAGAATTGTGCCATGTGTGTATGTACATACACATTTAGTTAAAGTAAATCAAATTAATTTGTTAGTGTAGCAATCTTTAAATGTAGTTCACCAAAATATCATATTTAGATCTAATAATTAATACAGATTGTAATAAACTAGAATTTTCTTTATTAAATCATTATTAGCAAAATGAGACTAAATTAACATTCCTCTAATTTGAAATAGGTCTATCATCTGACAGCATTCATAGTATAAACATGCACATAGTCACTGTATCATGTTTTATTGTAATATATATGTTAAGTTTGTTAGATCATATTTATTAAGTGTAAATAAATTACCATTAGTATTTATTGATTAAGAATCATCAATTTGATGTTTCATTTCTTATATTATGCAAGTTTACAAATAGTTCAATATCATTATAGACATTTTACATAATTAATATTGCTTAGAACTCACCCATTAATGCCTGATATATGCTTAAGGGTTAGTAACTTCAATTAATCAACTAGATTTTAAATTGTGATGGTTGAGGGAGGGGTGTAGGTACATTGGATATACATATAACCTCTTTATTGGCATACATAATTTCATATTTCACTAATGCAGTATTCAGTCCATTATAATAGAATCTGTGTCTCTGAGATAATATAGACTACTGGTTCATGTTGTCAAACTTTTTGTTTATGCCTATCTATATGAAATAGATGTTCTATACAAGTCTATAACCATACTTTGCTTATTTTACCCACTTCCACTACTATATATATATATATATATATATATATATAGTATATATAGTAGGGTATCTAGTGATCATATATATATATATATATATATATATGATCACTAGATGGAGCTTTACCAATATCTCCAAACAAGCTTTGTTTACATAAGTGCTGAAAGAGATAGAATTCAAAATCTCGATAGTATATTCCCACCTCCAGACCAGCTGGTTTTGAGCTTATTGGCTCATATCAGTGTAGGGCTGGGAGACTAGAAACTAGATCTAAATACCAACTATAAAGTCAGCACTTATCAAACACTTTTCTATCAGTTTGAAAACATGAATTTATCAGACATGTAAGGTTTTCAAACCCAGCTTAACAAACTAGATAGCTATATAGCTAGTCTGGAAGTGGAAATACATGATAGAGGTTTTGAATTCTATCTCTTTCAGTGCATATGTAAACAAAGCTTGTTTGAAACTACTGATAAAGTGTCATCTAGTGATCATAAAATGCAAGCTTAAGGCAAGTTACAAAATTTATAACTTGTTATATATATATATATATATATATATATATATATATATATATATATATATATATATATATATATATATATATATATATATATATATTTACTGTGAATGTTTAGGTGGTTACTGGTTGGAAACTATATAAAATATATATATATATATATATATATATATATATATATATATATATATATATATATATATATATATATATATATATATATATATATATATATATATATATATATATATTAGATACCAACCAGTAACCACCTAAACATTCATAGTAAAAACAGTAATCAATATCTCTCTATTTTTGTACTATCTAATAATGAATTTTTGTCTTAGAGGATTTTATTTATTTTGTTTACAGTGATAGTTTTATAAAATTAAAGAAGGCTACATAATGGATTATAATGTTTTACCTTTAATTTGTTCTGTTTATATTTTTTATTTGAAAGATGGATTTATTGATCCTTGCCCTGTTCTATAAATAGTAGCCTTAATCTTGTACTATTCCAATTACCTGGAAAATCTCTCTTCTGTCCCATCTTATTAAAACATGATAATAGTTTTAATTTTGCCCTATGCCCTAAATTCATTACTATCTCTGTTGCCCATCCATCTAAACCTCTTGCCTTTCCACAGAAACTCCCCCAATGGACTTTATTTACATTGCTTTACAATAAATATAATTATTAAAATACATACATTAAATATAGTTAATACAATACATATATGTACATAAAAATGATTTCAATTATTATAGTCCTTTTCACCCCTTAATATATATACAAATAATCTAAAAAAGAGCAATAATAATAAGCCCTTCCTTCTATTTTATAATTATAATTCTTAAGCTTCCAACAATCTAATAATGCCCCTTTCCCTCTTAATTATGCTGAACCTTTAACCATTTTTTTTTACATTTCTTTAAATTTTCTTGAATATACAAAGTTTTATAACATTTTCTTTCCTTATAATTTTTACATACTTTCTTACCTAAATATTTTTTTTCACAATTAATTTTATTTTACAATATTTTTTTTGGATAATGCATATAAAATGAATTATGAAAAAAATATTTAGGTAATAAAGTATGTAAAAATTACAATGAAAGAAAATGTTATGAAACTTTGTATATTCAAAAAAATTTAAACAAATGTGTAAACATGATTAACGGTCCAGCACAGTCAAGAGGGAAATGGGCATTGTTAGATTATTGGAAACTTTTGAGTTATAATTTTAAAAATAGAAGTAAGGGATTATTATTATCGGTTTTTTTTTTTTTTTTAGATTATTTGTAAAAATATGTTACGGGGGGGGGGGGAGACTGTAATAAGTTTAATAGTTTATATATATATTATTAATTATATTTAATGTATGGATTTTAATAATTATATTTATTGTAATGTAATGTAAATAATGTCTATTGTGGGGAGTTGTTGTAGGGTAATTGTGTAAAAAGAAACATTTCGGAAAGCTTGTATTAAGGGATGAAAACCGGATTGATGTATTAAATATTTTTTTTATTTATAGTGAGTTGTCTATTTCAAGTTTGTTTTAAATTTATTATTTTTCATTTTAAATATGCATTAATAAGCAACAAACTCATCATCGTATTTCATAATTCTTACGCAGTGCATAGGATATAATATATATATATATATATAAGGGCAAAAATATCTTTACTTATTATAATTCAGAAATGAACATCTGCCCACAAGCCTCTCACAATAACAATTCAAATAAAGCAGTAAATTTTACATCTGCAATTTTTGAATATTCAAGATAGAACAATATACATGGAATAGAACTCAAACTTGGAATAATATAACATATACATGCCTATTAATAATAATAATTTTATATCAGTATTATAGATACATGCACGCCCGCCCTACACTCTCCATCTTTATAAAGAAGCAACAGACAAATCTATGAATGTTAATTAATTAATTTACATTTTTACTTACAAAAAGGTTAAAATAAGTTATTATAAATATTTAACATTCATTACTTTAACACGTATAAAATAAAATCTGAATGATTCAAATTTAAAATATTTACATAACCTTACGATTTCAAAAAATTTATTTAATATTGCTTAATTTTGTATTCACCCAATCAAACTTATAACATTTTATGTAAAATTGCTTGTATATAATTCTATAAAGTCTAATAACTTATTTATTCAAATGGTAAAGAATTTAGTTCTTTAATTATTAATAATAATATAAACTGATATAAAATTTTTACATTATCATAACAAAGTTTAAATCATATTTGCAAATTAATATACTTAAATTATACTAATAACTTCAATGTATATGCATTAATATATACATAACAATAAATAATTTAAATTTAATATTTTCTATATCCAAAAGTAATTAATTTCAAGATAGTTTATAAATGTTTATAAATTAAATCACCAGGGCCTTTGCACATAAAGAAGTCTTTAACAAAATATTTAATTTTTTTCATTTTTTAATCATTAGTAAAAATATTGTTGGGTTGTTATATCTTAGAGGTCTATTATTTCCTGATTATTGACAATAAATCCTAATAATCCTGATTAAATATTTGAATTTAACATTTATTGTTGATCACTTTATATGTAAATCATTTTTATATCAGTCAAATTGTAGAGGAAGATAATTCTGTGTGTTTTACTTTAATCCATTGATACATAGCTAGAATTTGTTTACATATCAAAAATCATGATGTTTTAACCTGCTATGGAAGTAAATTTACCTTATAGATTTTAATTATAGACAATTTTACTTCCCAGTCGGAGATGATTCTCTTTCAATTTTTAATGTATGAAGACTATAGAATTCCCAAGTGCAGTTTTCTAGGATATTTATCTTTTAAATAATATCAGTGCGTGTATCCAATTAATAAATTTCATTTAGTGCTTTAAAAAACTAAAATATTATTATTATTATCATCATCATCATCATCATCATCATTATTATTATTAATGTTGTTGTTGTTGTTATTATTATTATTATTTTACATCTTTTAATAACTTAAATTACCTTAATCGATATTTAAAATTAACAAATAAAATATTTTATATAATCATTAAATTGCGTATTTTTCATAAGTTATAAATAATAATAATAATAATTATTATTTACACACATGCATGAATATATCCATGCACAATATAATATATCATGCACACCTATTAGTGTTATGAGTCAATTATTTTCTAATTGAATATATTTTACAGTATTATGTTTAAATAGCCCAATTTTTCTTTGCCTTGCATAGCTTGTCCCAAAAATAAATATATTTACAGGGATACTCACTCCCCACTATTTAAACCTATTATAAAATGATGGATGATTATAATCAAGTTATATTCCATATGTGGTATGCACATATACATTATAATATTATGTTTGCATTATAAACTATATTTTTAAAAATAGTAGTAATATATTTATAATAATAAATTGAGAGGTCACATTTACATATATTTTACGGAGTGAACATTCCCATTCATTGAAAAATATAATAATAATAAAAATAACTTACTGTATTATATATATATATAATGAAATGAATAATATATATAATAATAAAAATAACTTACTGTATTATATATATATATAATGAAATGAATAATGAAATGTTAGTGTTTCATCACACTGAACTGTTCTCTTGATATTTTTTTCATTAACTTTTTCTTTTATAAAAATAGTGGACTTGTTATCAAGTAACAATGATATCTACAATTGTTTTGATATTTTTAAGCCAATATCAAACAATAGAATTTAATAATGATGTTAAAGATGTGAGAAGTTGTGACCTGGATCAATTGAGAATAGTGATTTAGCCAGAAGTATTCATGTATATTATTGTCTTTAGTCATATCCTTGAAGCATTTGTGGTGGAGTAGAAGTTTTATACTTAAATTTTACACAGGTGTCAAAAGAGTGATAGATAACAATCAACTTGTAAGCTATCAACAATCTCAACCTGTTGTCAAGGCAACCTCCTTTAACAATAAAGAGTGATGAAGTTTGATATAAACATTTTAACTTTCTATTTAGAAAACGTATTATTACATAAAATATTGCACATCAAATTTAGAAATTATAATAAAGGATGAATAAAATGTATGTGTTCCAATGTGAACTGAAGAAATTTTAGTAATAAACATGTTTGTGTATGGAGTCTGCGATGAAGAAATGGTTGTTGGCATATTGTAAACTTATTCACAAATTTTTTTAACTTGATCATGTATAGTGCTCAGAGATTAAAGAATACTGCTTAAAATATTGTACAATGAATTAAATTTATGAATTTTAATTTTCTGTTTGTTTATTTACATTTTAGTTTGTTTGGTTACATGTTTTTTGAATAGTGTATAATGGAAATCATCTATAATGATGTGGTATAGTTTCCAGTTTTATTATTATAATATATATTGAGTAGATTATACTTTTCAACATTTAGGTAATAAATATTATTTTTAAAATATTATAGATATGTTAAATGCAGTTATTAAAACAATATTAAATGATTATGCAATTAAAAACAACTTTTAAAAATATTAAAGTAAAAAAATTTAGTATACCAACAATTTATTAAAAAATTAGTAATTGTTTTGGTTAATGAGTTTTAACAAATTTTCCTAAAGGGGAAGTAATTTAGATGAACCATCATATTTGTTAATACATTTTGGCTTTTTGAAAATGTTGCTGACCTCCTTAAATTACTATTTCTCATGAGTGTCACATCTGTTTAGAATCTCATTATTAGAAAAAATCTATATTGTGACCTAATACATAATGGAGAGAGAATGCTAATGGTTACTTCTGCTTTGATATATAAGACCACTATTTTCCACATATTACTTTCAATATTTTATTATCTCATTTTATTTCAATTACATGAATTTTTAAAACAATATCATTATTAAATTGCTTAAATATTTCCCTTGTTTTCAAATCTCATATCTCAAAACAAGTTTAATCTTTTTATCAACTTATTTTTAATCTAATTATTTAAAATTTGTTTTGCAATACATTCCAAACATTTTTTTAAATCTTTGATAGGGAGTAGAAAGTTTTAACATAGTTTATATATTTTCTTAGTTTTTTTTTCCCATGTGTCTTAGCATGGCCGGGAAGTGAACCCACTAACCCGGGACAACTGCTTTTAAAGCAGCTGTGCTGACCTCTCAACCACCAACGCTTGACATATTTTCTTACTTTCTGTTAAATTTAAACATTTTAACAAACCTATTATGTTATTTACTATTTTAAAATATAACTTTTAATAATTTATTCCAAAATTTGAACATATCCATTATTATTACATTTATTTATTTTATTTTATGATACTACTTTTATTTTATGTAAGTATTTTTAAAACTTTTGAATACATTATTTATTAGCTATCCACATCACAACTAAAAACCAATTCACTGCCATGTGAAAGATTACATGACTGATAATGAAATGAACAATATCTTATTCATTTCAATATATATATATTGTGATATTTCAGAATCCAATTTTATGCTGTCTAGCATCATCATCATCATCAATTATTATAAATTCACTGTGGGATGAAGATCTCTTCAAGTTCAACTCATCTCCAATCTTTAGCCTCTCTTCATCAACTCTTCATCCATCCTTCCTGTGATCTCTTTCTAGGACTTTTATAATCTCTTGGAATCCAATTTCATATTTTGATTGTCTATCTATTATCATCTCTTCTAATAATGCATACAGTCCAACTGCACTTCAGTCTCTAATCCTTTCAATGAGGTCAGTAATACCTGTTTGTTTCCTTACCCATGTATTGTGTTTTTCATCTCTTCTAGTTATTCTTATAATGTATCTCTCCATACTTTTTTGAGTGGTCTGAAGTATTCATATTGCTTGTCTATTAAATATCCAAGTCTCATATTCATAAGTAAGAAATGGTAAAAAACATTTATTAAAAACCTTCTTTTTCAAACACATAGGCATATATTTAATATTAAATTATTTCTAACAAAAACACTCAAACCAAGTTTAATTCTATGATTAATTTCATCCGTTATGTAATCATCTATGGTAATAATCTGACCAAAGTATTTGTAATTGCTAATTTTTTCTAACTCATCTTTATCAATCCTTATTTTCATCTTTTCAGAAAATTAATCAAACATTACTTTATTCTTTTTGATGATAATCTTTAATCTTACATTTTTACTTTCATCTGATAATTCTTGCAATAATTCCTGAATCTCTGGAGCATTATTTGCAAAAACAACTACATCATCTGCAAAATTTAAATGATTTAAATAATTTCCATTTACTTTTATTCCTTTAGCATCTCATTTTAATCCACAAAATATTTCCTGCAGCTCTGCTGTAAAAAAGTTTTGAGTATATGGAGTTATCCTATCTTATACCATTCTCACTGTTAACCTTCTTATTATCATTATGTAATCTCATTGTTGCTGTTGCATTTCCAATGCTTTAATCACTGAAGAAATGATTATAGAATGAAATATCTTTTCATAATTTACAACTCCAAAGCATCATGACAACTCATATTTATTGGTCCTTTCTGTAACTTTTCTCGATACTTGGATGTAGTCCATTATACTAAAACCACTTTCAAATCCAGCTTGTTCTTTAGGTTGGTTGAAATCCAAAGTTTTCTGTAGACAAGTTGTAATTATTTTGGTAAAAATTTTGCATAAAATTGAAGAAAGAATGATGGGTGTGTAATTTCTAATATCTTCTTTATACTCTTTTTTAAATATTAATATTAAAACTGCATTCTTCCAATCATCTGGTACATCTTTATCATTTAGACATTTGATATATAACTTTGCCCATTTTTTTTCATTTCTTCACCTGCTTCTTATAAGATATCAATTTGAATTTTAGCATTATCTAGAGGATTTCCCTTCATAAATTTAATTGCAGATCTCACTTCTTCATTTAAAATCCTGGCCTTTTCTGAAGACACTTGTTCTTTATTGCTATATAATTCTTGATACAACCCTTCTACCCATTTTATAAGATCATTTCTCTTTTTAATAATAGTTTCATTTTTTTCTTATTGCAGATATATGTTTTCTTCTAATACCAAAATATTGTTTTTTACACTCTTGAGACTTTTATTTTCTTCTACAGATTTCCTAGCTAGTTCACAATCATTTTCAACTCTTTTCTGCATTATTTTACAAAACTTGAGACATTTAATCCTTCTTAATGCATTAGTTTTATATATCTTCATATTTCTTTTTTTTCTTAATAAATTATCTATTCTCAGTAAAAAACTTATTGGCCAATTGCTGATTTCTTTTACCAGCTATCTTTGTTGCAGTTTTTAAAAGTATATCAGTTATTTTTCTATTAACTTTATGCAAATCTGAATTATGTTCAAACTCTGATAATATTTGAAAGTGAGTTGCAAGTTCTAATTCAAAATCATTAGAGTGTCTCTGAAGATTAGAAATATCAATTGTAGATATTATTTTTCTTAATATTTTTGTCTCTCTAGATTTGCATTAACAATTATCTTACAATTCACTAATTGATGATAACTTCCTGAGTTGAATTTATTAAGAACATTGCAATCTTGAAATATGTATTTACTGTTAATCAAAATATAATCCAATTCTGCTGTACCTTCATTTGGATGCTTTCATGTTTGTTTCCTTACAACATTTTTCTCAAAAAAATATTCATCATACAAAGTTGTTCTTTTCCTGCAAACTCACCAAGTCTTTGTCCTCTCTTATTTTTAGTTCCATAACTAAATTTACCTACAGCATGTTTATCTTTCAATTGTTTACCAATTCTAGCATTAATGTCTTCCACAATGATCTTAAAATGTTGTTTAGACTGATCAAAAAAAACCCTTTTGTTTGTCCATAAAAAATCCTCTACTATTTCATCACTGTATTTTTTGGGGTATAAACCTGACTTATCAGCATTTGGTAACTGCTATTAAGTTGAATAAATATTCTATCCACTTTATCTGATACATCATCATCTTCACAATATTGTTCTTTTACTCTGTATTTATAATGAATCCTATTCCTCTTCTACTTCCAGTATTTGTGTCTTTGTAATAGATTACATGTCACCTATTAAATCAATTGTCACTTCACATTTTCTTCTAACTTTACAAAGTTTAATAATGTTCCATTCAATATAAGACACTTCTGCCAATTGTTGCAATCTTCCTTCACTTGAAAGTGATTTGCAGTTGTAAGTACCTAAAAAAGTCAACATCAAATGGCAGTCTGGGTTTGCAATCAAATGATTTTTTGTATCTTCTTTCTTCGGCCATCAATTTCTGCCTTAGTTGGTAACTTTACAACATCTTGGTAATAAGGTCCATGACTTATTTTGCCTATCATTTTTGTATATATCTATTAGAAAAAAAATTCATTCATACCTACAGTCATTCTGTTTTATCATGCAATTGGGAAGAAAGACCATGGTGTTTCTTGATCGTAAACTCAAAGGTAAAAAAACAATAAACTCACTATGATGGCTAATGTGTGTTGGTGGGCTGCCTATCTATGTTGATATGCTATATGAATATCCACACAGTAATAACAGTTGAATTGAAAATAAGGTATAAAATGGACATTACAAATTTGCTTTGATTGGTTTATTTAAGGATCTCAAGAGAAATTAAAGTGTCTCCTTTTAGTTAACTGCAAACTCCTGCTATCTATAGTGTTTTTTTATGTAAATAAAACAATTTTATCAACAAATGTCATTTTTTCTACTTTTGTTTATTTTCATTGTTTTTGGGATGGGGTAAAGTTTTATTTATGATTCTTTTATTTTAATCAGTAGCTATTATGGTATCATTTAGTAATGTATTTCTTCACTTAAGCTGCTTTTAAAACATAAGATGAAAATCATTACCATCTATTTGTTCATGCATTTGTGTTTTTCTTAAAAATAAAAGATGGCAAAAAAACCATTCTATTTTTTGGAATGAGGATATTAAAAAATGATTGTCATCAGTCACATACAATGTGTCACTAAATTACAAATCATATGTGTCTGACGAGACAAACAGTTTAGACAGCACTTATTTTTAAGCAAGTATTTTTATGATGATCATAATTAAATGATAAAAATAGTAATAATAGTCTTTAAAGCTTGTGTTTTTTATTTTTAAAAAACCTATAAATTGCATTGAAATTATTCTGAAATGTTATAATTAACAACTACATATACTACTAAAAAATAGCGATATTCTATTCCAATCTATGGATTTAAACACTCGTGAAAATAAGGGAATTTGAGAAATTGTGTGTGGAGTTTATGGGAGATATTAATATTTGGTTATAAAAAAATCATGACATCAGTAATAAGATAAATAAATATGCTATTAATGTAAAGCAACATTAGTTCTCACATTTTGTATTAAAAAATGCACATTTAACTATAGTCTTTTATAGTATTGAATAATCCAGATGTAGTATGTACTATCAACATTAAAAAAATCAGAGATTATTTAATTTCTTAAGATACAACTGTATCAAGAAATGTGATTATGCATTTAAATTATCTCCTATTTGAAAAATCTCTCAAAGTTCATTAAGTAGATCAATTATTGATTTTATATCCATTTTGTTTACTGATTATCAATCTCTTTCACATGTATTTTTTATATATGATAAAATTTTAATCTTGCTTCACATGTCACATATAACATATCTACAACAATTGTTAAAATAACATTTCTTATTGAGTTGATGATAAATTATTAAGTATCTTAAATATTAATATAATGTTTTTGTTAATTACTTTTATATGGACCTGAAAAATAAATATTATATCATTACTTTCTCATGAAAATTTCAATATATATTGTAACTACCTAGATTAATGATGTAAGTCACAGTATTTTAAAAAAAATAAACTAGTTTGTTGATCTTGTTTAATTTTCATTTCACTAGTCAATGAATAATGGAGGTCTTGTCTTATAATATTAACTCAATAATCATGCCAATCTAATGCTTTAAAATAATATTGCTTACTGTTAATTGTAGTATTAAGTCATAAATATGTTGTGATCTGTTTCAGAAAAAAAATATAAACACGTTAATAAATAAATGGATTTTGAAAATCATTAAGTGGATTTTAAAAAATCACTCCAAGAGAATAAATATTATTATTAAGTATTAGACATTTCAGTTTCTCTTATTATAATCACCATAACAACACCTATTATAAAATTAAATATTTTATGTTTCATATATGTTTCTTCATAAATCAGTTATAAAAAATATTATTAAAAAACATAACTTGCAAAACAGGACTTCATTTTCATTGTATCCAATTATTATAAAATCTTCATTTAACTTTAGTTAATTGAGGCAAATTTTCTTGAACAATTTTTTATATCATTGAGTGAGATTTGAGAAATTTTCAACAGCCATTGTGATACTGGTAATGTCATCAAAAGTATCTTATAAATACAATAAAGATGCTATAATTTGAGTTACTGTAATTTAGTCATTGCCTAGAATGATTATGTTTATATATGTCTTTAAAAAAATATCACATTTTATTGTTTAAGTGGTTATTTTTTAAAAATATGGAAGAATAAATTTTAATTATCTCCCATTTAATTGGGACAAATTCATTGATGAAAATCCTGAGAACATGACAAAATTTAAAACAATGAAACAAAAACCATCAAATTGTATTTTTATATTAGACTATTTCCATAATCTGACTTTAGAAAAATTTAACTTTTATTTAAATATGCCAAAAAAATAAACTTACTAACCTATAGGGACATATTAAAAATTATAATGTACCAAGCAATGTACCAACTTCATCTGTTAAAAATCTCAGTTCTAAACATCTAACAGATATTGAAATTTCTGTTTTTGAAAGAAAATTAAAGTTTTTCATAACACCATGTAATATCCTTTTATTAGATATAATGGCAGCCACTGATTCAGTCACTCAAAAATTGCCTTTAGAAAAAGCAGTAGAATTACCCTGGATAATAAAAAGAACACTTGAAAGCAACAAAAAGTGAAATCAAATATATCTTATGGTGAGAGGAAAGCAATTAAATCTCACAAAAGTAGATAAATTTATAATTATTCTTCCTGCTAACAAAGGCAATGCAACAGTTCTAATGGATACAACTGATTATGACAACAAAATATAAGAACTGCTGATAGCAGGCCAATATAAAAAAGTAGCAACAAATCTGCTACCAAGTATGGAAACAAAGTTACAAGCATTACTCAGAAGGAATCACAGGTATCACCAATTCAAAAAAAAATAAAATAACATCAAATTTACACAAAATCCATTATCTTTATGGTCTACTTAAAATCCATAAGTATCATGTTCCATGAAGACCTATTGTTATTTCTAGAGATTCTTCTTGCCAAAATTTTGCAAGATTACTTTTCAAAGTTTTAAGTCCTTTGTCGGGAATTCTAGACACTTTGTAAAAATAATCAAGAACATGAAAATTGAAAAAACTGACTTCCTGGTAAGCTGTGATATGACAAGTTTATTCATGAATGGTGATAATAGTTTACAAACCAGAACAACTCTTTCTTTTGATAGTATAATGGAACTATTAACATTCTGTATAAAAGCAACCTACTTTCAGTATAACTCAGAATTCTTCCAATAAAATCAAGGAATGGCCATGGGCTCACCATTGTCTTCTCTGATTAGCAATATTTACAAGGAAAAACTTTAAATCATAGCCATAAAACTACTCCACATCCAGCTAAAGTTTGGTTTCAGGATGTCGATGATACTTTATTTTATGGCACGTGGTAAAGCACTGCTACAAACTTTCTGGAAACACATCAACAACATAACCCCTCCAATTAAATTAACAATAGAATCAGAACTAGGGCAAAATTAGAATTCTTAGATGTTCTTGTGACAAGATTCCCTCATGGCAAAATCAAAACTAAAGTTTACCAAAAACCTACACATACAGGTAAATACCTAGCCTACACATTCAATCATATGAGAAACACAAAACATGGTGTTAAACTATTACTATGGAACATAACAAAAGAAGTTTGTTTAGAAACCAGAAATTTGGAAAAAGAAAAGATTTATATAGAACAAACTTTTATAAAAAATTGTTATATATCAGCTCTTATTAAGAAAATGTTAAATAGACAACAAAAAGAATCATCAAGAGAAAATACAATTATTTTTGCTATAGTTTACCCATACATTCCAAAAATAGCAGACAAATTAAGAAAAATCTGCAATCAGTATAACATAAAAACAGCTTCCCAAAGCCATACTACACTATGAGGAATTCTAACATCTACAATGTCCAAACTTGAAATGCTAAAAAAAACTGCATCTATGAAATACCATGTGAATGTGGAAAAACACATATTGGTTACACCAGTCATCCCATTAAAAAGCACTTGCAAAAACTCAAACTGATGATTAGAAGAGTGAAAATAGATGTGTCTAAGGTAGCAGACAATGTATGTGCCAATGAACATATGTTCAATTGGGAAAATACAAAAATATTGGATAGAGAAGAAAAGGTACAAAGAAAAAAATTTAAAGCAGCTGTTCACATGACAATGGCAAAAAATCCCATAATGTATAAAAACCACTAATCAATTTTGCTCTTAGGAAAATGTGAAGAAATCAGGAGGAACCTCATTAATAAGTATGAGAAATTTTTACTGACTGTTGCCTTTGGCAGGTTGGTCTTGTTGGTTAAAGCTTTAACTTAAAATTCAATACTCAAGAATCTAAGGGTCCAGGTTCAAATCTTATCCTAATACTGTCACTGGTCTGGCCTGCAGCACCTGAAAAGGATGGGAGAATAATACCTTGCAAAACAGTGTGCATATTCTAATCTGTTTGATGTGTTATTACTAACAGTTGAATGTCTTTGGAATTTTTACATAAAAGTTATTTTTTTCTAAAGACATTCAATACTCATTTTAGATAACAGAAATAGTCCACTACAAAAATACATCTAGAACACCATCACCACAAACCTTCAGAAAAAACCAACAAAATTTGCAAGTTTGTTATAAAGAAAAAAAATTATATTGTCAAACTCTAGAATTCCATCAACCCCAATTGTGTGTATATGGCTATCATATGTCAGATCAATGTATTTCACAAAATCGATCAACTTAACTAATGTATAATATCAAGTTCACTTTCTTAATCTGGAAAGAAAAGGTTAGCATTTATTCTTTTCTTGCATATGGCTGAATTTTGTCAGTCAAAAGAAAATTATCTTTATGCATTATTACCAATGAAAAAGAAAATAAGTCAGAGATATGTAATTTTGCATCAACTTAGTACCTATTATTTTACATGCTTGGATACATTTATATGTTTTAAAAAATAAATATCAGAATTTAAATGCGAAAAGAATTGCATTGAAATCTGCAAATGTTATTATCTACGCTTGTCTTCTCTACATAAAGAAAAATTATCTCTACACATAAGGATTATAAACTAGGAACAAAAAGCTTGATGGACTTGTAAGTGAAAATGAACAGTCTTTCACTTAGATGGTATGATTTCTTTGTATATATGTATATTTTTGTTATATATATATAATACATATTTTGCGGGTTAATCCGTGTTAAAAACTTTTATATTAATATACTGACGTTTCGAACGTCAGTATATTAATATTAAAAGTTTTTAACACGGATGAACCCGCAAAATATGTATTTTATATATTTAACCCGTGAAAATCTTCGTTTTAACATATATATATATATATATATATATGTTTATATTTCATTTTAAAATTCAGGATTGAAAGATATATATACAGTTTATTATAGAATTCATGCACTATAATGCTAGAGGTATTCATTTTTGTTCTCATTATTTAAACTCTTACTGATGAAATAAGTTAATGTGACCAGATGCTTTCAAATATTTAAACTTTTAATATATATGCCAGATTTAACTCAGGGATTTTCAGATAGAAGAGAATGTGAATGCAGTGGATTTTATTTTCATTTAATTATTTAGAAAATATATTAATGAATAATAGAAATTAATTTTTATTTGGTTATTTTTTTTATCATTGTATATTCTCTTTGAAGTCTCCGGAGAATATTTCAAATATCTCCTTCAGTTTTCTATCTTTTTCTGTTTAAGCTGCAATGGCAACATATTCTGCATTGCCATCTACACCCATCTAAGCCTGTAGAATACATCACCAGTGAACAATGAACACTGCATTGTTGGCATAAGGTGTAGTTTTTCAGGAGTCTTCATGCAAGCCATTTGATGGTCAATTCCAGAGTTTGGATGGCATTCTATAACTGATGCATATTCCAGTCTTCTGCCAGAATAGGAGCAACATTCAAAATTTTATCATCTGGAACTAAACATGTAGCAGCCATTTATTCCAACTATAAAACTGTACACATGTGCATGTAATTTGCACTTTTGAACAAAGAGGGTATATTTTTTGTAACATGGCCTATAAATGTAGATAGTTTAAATTCTTAAGTTGTAGATAGTTTAAATTCTTAAGTTTCAAATAAATTAAAACTAATTATTTTAATTAATGTCATGTAATTAATCCAACATTCAAATTCTTTAAAAAGGTAAATGTTTTTATTTTATTATCGTTTACATTTGAATAAATTTTAATGTAATTGTAATATAGTAACATATATGTAAATTTTTCAAAAATGTAGTTATAATTTTAAACAATAGAGGGCCAACATATTGGGGCCACTAAAGTAAACCTTTACTCAACTTTTAAATAGTTTTAAACTTTTTAACTTTAGAAATTTCATGATCAGATACTTGGTTACCTTCTCACTCACAATGGCCACTCAACCCCTAGTATTCAGACAGAAAATCTCTATTTGGAATGCTCATAACCTGCTATTTCTCACACAAAACTCTACTATGTCTTACCTCAGTGGTAACAATCAGGTGGTCACTGGGTTTTTCAGGCATCTCAAGCTGGAGCCAAGGTTCCTGGACTTTCTAGTGAAAATCAACCTGAATTCACTCCAGACAAACTGGTTCCTGCACTACAGAAAATTCCTCAAGAACATAGATCCTACAGGTCACAACTGCCATAGAACCTGTAAAACTTTTGATCACATGATAAATGATTGCCCAGCATATGACAATATCAGAACTTTCATTACTCACTAGTGTCACATTTCCCTGAACAAAATCTTAAATATCAAGAGCTGATTCCTGTCCAGAGATTGTCACCACAAGACTCTCGACCTTTATCACTTATGCCATCTGTCTGGTCAGAAGTCACAACAAGTTTACCTTTCCTCATCCCAAGCCTTAAGACACATTCATTTCCAAGATGAAGGAATTTCACCATAAGGACATAAACAACTCATCCAGATTCTTATTTGACAACACATGGAGCCTGATTAAGCTCGATTAAACAACACCAGTGACCACATCAGAACATCTGTTTGCCTGGGTAACATGGATAACTATTATTTTTGATTTAAAATTGTATAATTATTACATATGGTTTTTCAATAAAGTTATTTATAAATAAATGTTGGTTTTATTTTTGGCAATGAAATCATTGAATTGAACAAAGCATCCAGTTTAATATATATATATTTTAATATCATTTTTCAATTAATTATATGACTATAATATTTTCGAAAACATTACAAACTTTTAATTAATTGATAAACTATAAATAAATCAAATTAATAGAAGTTATTGATTATTTTGATTTTTTTTAAAATCTTTTGATTGATTAAGAGTTTATAAATATATAAAATTTAAACTCAATAGAAAAAAGCTATTAAAGGTTAATAGTGAAACTTGTTAGTCTCAGGATTTTCAATTATTAATTGGCAGTTTTCTGTCAACATCAATTAATGTTATTTTGGTTGTTTATATGAATATCATCCCTTAATTTACCCATTGTTTATATATATATATATATATATATATATATATATATGACAATAGATGGCGTTACATCAAAAACACCTTCAAGTGTTTGTTTACATAAACGTCAGAGCGAGTATTTCACTATCTCTAACTTAATTTCCACCTTCAGATCATGATTTCAAGCTATTTTCTATCGTCAGTGAAGGACAGAATTAAGAAACTAGATCTAAAACACAAACTCTGAGCATTTAAGAAACAGTTTCTATTCAGCTTGCAAGCGTGAATTTTTTAGACATGTAATGTCTTCAAACTCAGCATAGCATGCCAGATAGCTATATGGGTCTGATATCAGTTCAGCATCACCACATAGTAGAAGCCTCTGCAATATATATCATTGCAAGAAAGACCTCAAAGGTACATTTATGAAAAACAAAAAACACAAGTTAAAAACTTGCATACGCTTGTATTTATGACAATAGATGGCGTTATACCAAAAACACCTTCAAGTGTTTGTTTACATAAACGTCAGAGCGAGTATTTCACTATCTCTAACTTAATTTCCACCTTCAGATCATGATTTCAAGCTATTTGCTATCGTCAGTGAAGGACAGGATTAAGAAACTAGATCTAAAGCACAAACTCTGAGCATTTAAGAAACAGTTTCTATTCACCTTGCAAGCGTGAATTTTTTAGACACGTAATGTCTTCAAACGTGTCTAAAAAATTCACGCTTGCAAGCTGAATAGAAACTGTTTTTTAAATGCTCAGAGTTTGTGTTTTAGATCTAGTTTCTTAATCCTGTCCTTCACTGATGATAGCAAATAGCTTGAAATCATGATCTGAAGGTGGAAATTAAGTTAGAGATAGTGAAATACTCGCTCTGACATTTATGTAAACAAACACTTGAAGGTGTTTTTGGTATAACACCATCTATTGTCATAAATACAAGCGTATGCAAGTTTTTAACTTGTGTTTTTTGTTTTTCATAAATGTACCTTTGAGGTCTTTCTCGCAATGATATATATTGCAGAGGCTTCTACTATGTGGTGATGCTGAACTGATATCAGACCCATATAGCTATCTGGCATGCTATGCTGAGTTTGAAGACATTATGTGTCTAAAAAATTCACGCTTGCAAGCTGAATAGAAACTGTTTCTTAAATGCTCAGAGTTTGTGTTTTAGATCTAGTTTCTTAATCCTGTCCTTCACTGACGATAGCAAATAGCTTGAAATCATGATCTGAAGGTGGAAATTAAGTTAGAGATAGTGAAATACTCACTCTGACGTTTATGTAAACAAACGCTTGAAGCTGTTTTTGGTATAACGCCATCTATTGTCATAAATACAAGCGTATGCAAGTTTTTAACTTGTGTTTTTTGTTTTTCATAAATGTACCTTTGAGGTGTTTCTTGCAATTATATATATTGCAGAGGCTTCTACTATGTGGTGATGGTGAACTGATATCAGACCCATGTAGCTATCTGGCATGCGTTGCTGAGTTTGAAGACATTACATGTCTAAAAGATTCACGCTTGCAAGCTGAATAGAAACTGTTTCTTAAACGCTCAGAGTTGGTGTTTTAGATCTAGTTTCTTAATCCTGTCCTTCACTGACGATAGCAAATAGCTTGAAATCATGATCTGAAGGTGGAAATTAAGTTAGAGATAGGGAAATACTCACTCTGACGTTTATGTAAACAAACGCTTGAAGGTGTTTTTGGTATAACGCCATCTATTGTCATAAATACAAGCGTATGCAAGTTTTTAACTTGTGTTTTTTGTTTTTCATATATATATAAATTGTAATATATCCATGGATAAATTATGAATTCATAGTTTTATTTCCAGGAGCTTCTGTGTAATAAAAGTAAATAGCTAAATATCTGATGTTTCAGTAATAATAATAAGTGCTCTGATCATAGCTTCTTCTTTCTGAAATCATAAGAATGTGTGTGTGATCACATTTAAATTGTTATTTTTTTTTCTTTTATTATTTTCTCCTCTTTCTTAAATTATATTTGTTGAGAAGTTTTAAAAAATATTTTATCCTCCAATAGCTTTCTCCAAATATTATTAATTTTCTTTAATTCATACTTTTCATTTATGCTCTTAAGTCTTTTAAACATCTGTTTAGATTCCCTTAGAAATCCTTAGTAATATTGTTCAATTTTTGTCAGAATGTGTTTTACTAAAATTGATGTCATTGTTAGTTATTTTATGACTTTAAAAAAGAGAAACTCTGAGAAAAATAATAGTTGTTATACTAAAACATCAGCAATTTAGCTATAATATTTTGATTACATGAAAGCTCCCAGAAATAATACTATAAATATATTTTATATTTATATTATTTAAATTTGCATATATTTCTTCATATGCAAAATGAAATGGTTTCTTTCTTTTTTATAACTAAAGATGAATGCAGTTTTTATGATGTTTACCATAACCCATTTTATTATGCAGATGAACAAATATATACAAATTTCAATTACAAATGCAAATAAAAAAAAAACAATGATATATATATATATATGTGTGTGTGGGTGTGTGTGTTATAAGGACCTTGCAAATAAGCTATTAACAAGCTTTGTAGAATATCCGCAACCCCAGACTGGTTTCTACTTCTGGCTTCTTCAGTGAAGTGCTAGGATATCCTGAATATTAATATCCAGTAGCAAAAACTGGTCTGGAGTTGGGAATATTCTGCAAAGCTTGTTAAGATCTTATTTCTTAGTATCTCACTGAGGAAGCCCATAACAGAAACCAGACTGGGATTGGGGATATTCTAAAAAGCTTGTTAAGAGCTTATTTGCAAGCTCTATATAAAACATTTGCAATACAAGTTTGTTAAATTAGATCATGTGACATATGACTTGATATCTTTGTGAAATAGATAGATAGATAGATAGATAGATAGATAGATAGATAGATAGATAGATAGATAGATAGATAGATAGATAGATAGATAGATAGATAGATAGATAGACAGATAGACAGATAGATAGATAGATAGATAGATAGATAGATAGATAGATAGATAGATAGATAGATAGATAGATAGATAGATAGATAGATAGATAGATAGATAGATAGATAGATAGATAGATAGATAGATAGATAGATAGATAGATAGATAGATAGGTAGGTAAGTTGGTAGGTAGGTAGGTAGGTCGGTACATAGGTAGGTAGGTAGGTAGGTAGATGGGTAGATAGATAGATAGATAGATAGATAGATAGATAGATAGATAGATAGATAGATAGATAGATAGATAGATAGATAGATAGATAGATAGATAGATAGATAGATAGATAGATAGATAGATAGATAGATAGATAGATAGATAGATAGATAGATAGATAGATAGATAGATAGATAGATAGATAGATAGATAGATAGATAGATAGATAGGTACCAATAACCTACTGGTTGATATATGTAAATCACATCATGAATGTCAAAGGTTAAATAAACCTAATATTAGCAATTTCAGTAAATAATAAATGGATGCCAATTATTAATATGATCTAAGATATTTGAATAGACAATGAGTCAGAGTTAACTATCGGCATTTATCAGTTTAACTTGAAATAAAAACATTTGGCGGTCCATTAATTAATTGTTAATTCGTATTTTTATCAGAAATAATAGGCTTAATTAATTTATGCCCAACCTCATGTTTTTATTTCAAATAAATCTTAAATCTAAAAGGCCAATTGTGCAGAGAAATAATTATTGTTTTTTTTTTTCCTTTTTCAGTAAATAAAATTATTTAATATCATTTTTTATCTCATTTTAATTTTATCGGTGCATTTTTTTTAGTCTTAGTTCAAACCTAAATCGTTTACCACCCCCAGAAGTCAGACCAACTTCTCATACTAAAGATAGATTTAAAACACACAGTTTTTCATGTAAGTCATATAGCATATGTTACAGGTTAACTTCATATGCACATTTTTTTTTAAAGATAATTAAACGTAACTTCATTTAATGTGCATTTACATATTTTTCAAACTTCTATTCTATCACACATTACTGAAAAATATCAAAAATACGTGAAAAAGATACATGATGCCCAAGATGAAAAGATGGAGGTTTTAGTGCTGAACCAGTTTTCATTAGTTGGACCATATCATAATCTTTACACACATCTTCATCATTTTATATATAGCAAAATACTATAGTTTAATTGGCAGGTTTCAATTTTATAGCAGTAAAACTTTGGTACGACCAAACACATTAATAACATTTAGTATTCCTTTATTAATCTCGGTATTATCTTTAGACCAAATGTACTCTTTTAAATCCTACTTAAAATAATATAAATCCAATGTACATATTTTATACATAACTTTTATTATATTAAAAAATAAACAAATTATTTGTTAACAAACACAACTAAATTAGACTGGTCATTTAATTACTTCAATAGTGAAAACCTGTGGATCATACTCCCTAAAATGTGGCAGAAAAATTGTTGCAGGTCATAAAAATTCTGAGTAATTTTTTCATGTTGAATAATGCACAGTTTCTTTAAAACATTTTATATCAAATTGTATGACCAAAAATATAATATAAAGAAATATATTTGTATGTGGTAAAACAACTTTTATTATTACTATCCTTATATGCTTATAATAGGATGGTAACAACATATAATGAGTCATGGAAAATTTAAGTCTGAGTATGGGGGTTATAAGTATAAAAAGGTTGCACTTCACTAATGGACTTAATGTTAAGAAATAGCAGATTTTTAATTAAGAAATATTGCAAAACGTTTATCTGATAGCACAACTTTATGTAGTGTCAATTATTTCTATCATCATACAATAATATGTAAACGTCTCAATCTTATATATAAAATCCATATTTTCTTTATTGTCTGATTGGTGAATGAATGTTTGTGTGATGCCTAATGTCAAATTTACAATCTCTATGTTTGTGCAAAGGAAGTAATTCTGCCATTAGATAAAAAACACAGGGAAAAAATCATTACAAGTGCTTTTGAATACAGAGATACAGTATATATTTTGTGGTAAAAGTTTCCATCCAGCTGCAGAAACATGCCACAAATGATGATTCATAAATAGACCTTAAGGCATTCTGTGCTTTTATTGTCTGTCAATCCTCTAAAATAGTTCAGAAGAACAACATATTTAGCAATGTTTAAAAAACTTTTATAAATTAGCACAATTTATTTAAAAATCATATTTACATTAAATTTTTTAAAAAATATTAAAATAATGTACTAAAAATGATAAATATTATATTTATAACATGTGTGATCAGGTGGGTTAGCAATATGAGATGACTTGGAAAGTTGAGGCTGAGAGTCTGAGTTCAAATTTCTTATATATTACATATATATCTGCATGTGCAGGTGTAAACCTGTACAGTGTATTAATTTACATATTGATGCAAAGTGCATTAAAGGTCTGCCCATCCCTTGCATATGTATGTAAAATGGATTATTCTCCTGTACATGAGTGGTCAGAATGACTAACGTCAACATGAATAGGAAGATAACCTTGGAACTAACAAGGGCTTTGAACATTTCATCATCAGATTTTTAATGACATGGAAGGCTGAAAAATTGTGAGTTGGAGGCATTTGAAGCCTGTCTATTAAAGTATGAAGATTGGCTATCTTAATATAAAGCTGAGCACTGATTGTATATATGTATGGAGATAGTAATCTGAACCAACTGATTAGTGCTGGTTTAGTATGAAATATGTATATTGGTGATTATTTATCTTTTCAGCATGTGTGTGATCAGGTGGGTCAGCAATATGAGATGGCTTGGAAAGCTGAGGGTAAAAGTCTGAGTTCGAATTCCTTATATATTACATTATCTTTAATAAAAAAATATTATTCAAATGGCCAATGTTTTTTTTTTATTCTGGCATTAATAAATGGTAACTATCAATAAAGCTAAATAAACTTATGATTAATCACGGCCAATTTTCAAAAAAAAAATATTTTTTTATTCAGAAGTTACTCCAATAAATATATATATCCAAAGCTGTAAAACTAGCAAATATTATATATATATATATATATATATATATATATATATATATATAAAGCTAAATTATATATATATATATATATATATATATATATATATATAAATTTTAATTTAGCTTTATTAAAATTCAAAATTTGTTTTATGTAATATTAAAATGTTTTGTTTAATTTTTATTAAATCTTTAAAAATTATGTTAATTCAATCAATTATTACAATAACTCTGAGCTTTCAGGCCATTGTTTTTGTATTTTACTGTAACAGTGTTAATGATGGATAATTCTCACATTTAAAATATTTTGTTTAATTTACATTAAATCTTAAAAAAAATTGCTAGAGCAACAAATTAAAAAAACATGGGCTTTTACAAAGCCAGGTGCATCTGTTTAATAAAAAAAAGTCATATTTACATTAAATTTTTAAAAAAAATGTTAAAAATAAAAAAAATATTACAAATATATTAACAAAAAAATATTACACAAACAACTGACATTTTTGTATTTCAACGTTAATAAATGGTAACTATTAATAAATCTAAAAGAAAACTTGCTGATTAATCATGACAGATTATCAAAAATAAAAAATAAATATTTTTTTTATTCAGAGGACATGCCAGTAAATATATATTAGAAGTCCTAAAGCTATCAAATATAAGTTATATTTAAAAATGTAAATTTTAATTTACCTTTATTAAAATTCGGAAATTTATTTGCATAATATTAAAATGGTTTCTTCAATTTGCATTAAATTTTAATAATTATTATCAAGTTGGTATGATTTATCATGTTTTAAAAATCAATAAAAATAATATTTTGATAGTTAAATTATTAATCTTTGATTTGTCAGATGAATAAAACTATTGTATAAAGACAGTTATTTTGTTGCTTAGATAACACAATTCTTTGAGTAAATGATGATATGATATTTTTTACTTTTCTTTTATATAAAATATGTTGTATAATGTATATATGAGAGGAAATCATTTTCATATTATTTGTCAGTTTTTTTTTTTTGTTTTGATAAATACTTTATAAAAGAATAAAAATTAATTAAAGTTTATTATAAGTTTTGCTATTTAAATGTAAATTTTGACTGGATATCCTTTGTCTCTAATTTTTTCATTTTATTAACAAACTTCCATGGCTTATAACTCTTGAAAAAATCTTAAAAAAATATAAATACAAATATATTTTGTGACTTTTGTTTAAACACAATATAAATATAGTCATATCTTTGAAACATATTTTATCTTTGTTTCTTTATTATTTTTGTTTATTTGTTAATTTTATAACTTTTTATTTTCAATTTTTATGAAGTTACTATCACAACAAATTTACAGCAACAACAAATTAAAATTTTAATCCATTAAAAAGAATCAGTGATATTACTTTTTGTAAATTATGTAATTTTGATTTGTTGTTTTTCTTTTATTAAATTATTTTGTAAATCATTGAAAAAGATTTTTTTTAACATTTAAGTTGGTTTTATAAAGTTGATTTTATCAATAAAATAATAATAAAATGTTAAAAATTCTGTTTGTGGAAATAATTTAACATTTCAATAAAAGATGATATTTTAAAATAAATAATAAACTAATGTGTAAAAAATTATAATCACAAATCTGAGAAATTTATTAAGGCAATGTTTTGAAAATGTGTGAATATATTTGTGCATATGCTACATCTATATAAGTATATTGCTAGTCACAATTATTTATTTTTTTTATTTTAGAGAGATTGATGTGCCTGTTCCTATTATAAAGGATATAAACCTGTTTTACAAAATGTATGGGTAAACTATAAGGCCATTTTATTGCTTCTATTATTTCTATGTTTTGAATTACCAGTATTAGAAATTATATTGTAGTATTATTTTTTTACTTGATAGCCAGTAATTATAGTATAAAATTTGATGAGAGTGTATTATCGTATTTTTATGTTTATCAAAATAATGGTTTGTAGATACAACCATGACTTGCAATTTTAAGTCAAACTATATTGGTATCATTATGAATAAGCTAATTTTATAAGCTGTAATACATACTCTTAGGTCATAAAAATATGAAAATTATATAATCAAATTAAAGTGGAAACTGTGAACTATCAAGTATGTATAGTGTTTTTCCAAAATAAGACTGGGACTTATATTATTTTTGAAGTTTTCTTCAAAAGATGATTTAGGGCTTATTTTTAGGAGATGTCTTTTTTTTTGTATAAAAATATTCATTTATTCCTAGTACAAAAATTTATATTTATTCAAATACAAAAATCTATATTTATTCAATATATATAATTTCAACAGTATATAAATCAATTTTACTACTGCATGAATATGTAATGGTTAGGATTATAACCTTAGCATGGAATAATCCCATTTGATACAAGAATATTACAAGTTATTTACATTCTGTTAAATTAGTAATATTTAATTTAAACTAATATATAAAATGTTAAGTTGGTTTGATTAATTTGTGAACTTAGACTACGATTATTAACGAATTTCAGCCTTTTCAGATATCAAGTTGATTTATTTATAAAATATACAGTTTAAGGTCAGACGAAAGTGAAATTCTTATATCAGACTAAATGAATCAGCATTGATAAATGAAAAGTAAAATTGTATTTGCAAGTTTATTAACATGATTAGGTGTGAATCTGCCTGCAAAATAATTCTGAGTAACATTTATTCAAGTACAAAAATCTACATTTATATATATATATATATATATATATATATATATATATATATGTAGATTTTTATATTATATATATATATATATATATATATATATATGTAATATATACAAATCAATATATATATCAAAATACAGTACAATTTATATAAATTATATTCTTTTAGAAGTACTTTCGACTATACACTTTGTATTCTTTATCAACTATATAACATTGAATAATCAAAACGAGACAACACTTAACAATACCCATAGTTCAATTCAGATTTCCCACAATTCTGTTATCTTAACATTTGATGACTGGCGATTCATTAACATTTGACGATTTCTTGAAATCAACATAGCCTCTTTTATTTTACGTTTATTATGACAACGTTCAATTTGAATAATTTTCATATTTTTATAATCAAATTTAAATCCATATTGACAAGATTTATTATGATCAAATATAACAGATAATGAAGGTTTATTTACATCTGTTCCATATTGATTCTCTTTTTGAATTCTATTATATAAAAGCATATGTTCTTTTATTCTCTTCTCAAATGTACACTTAGATTCACCAATGTATTGTACGCCACATCCACATATCAATCTATATTTAATAGAATTTTGATTAAACTTTGAATTTTGAATTTTAGAATTATTAAGCAATCTATTTATGTTATTGTAAAAAGCAATATGACACAAACCATTATAAATTTTTCTAATAAACTTGACCTGCTCATCTGATATAAATGGCATTGAAATCCATTTCATTTTGATATTTTTATTTTTAATTTTATTATAGTGTCGATTTCTTTTAAATCCTTTAATAATATTAGCAATAGCATTTTTATAATAACCAATTTTCAACAAGTCATTAACAAATAAATGTACATTTTTAATTTTATCACTAGAATATTTGCATAATTTTTCATTTCGAAATAAGAATGATTTCAATCCAGACAGCTTATGACACATAGGTACATGTGATTCATATGGAATAAAACCTCTAGTTTCAATTGGTTTAATTAACATAAGATAATACAAACTGTAATCATTAAGAGTAACTTGAATATCTAAGAATTTTATGGAATTGTATTTCTCTTTAGTTAATGACTTGTTGAAAATTGGTTATTATAAAAATGCTATTGCTAATATTATTAAAGGATTTAAAAGAAATCAACACTATAATAAAATTAAAAATAAAAATATCAAAATGAAATGGATTTCAATGCCATTTATATCAGATGAGCAGGTCAAGTTTATTAGGAAAATTTATAATGGTTTGTGTCATATTGCTTTTTTCTCTACAAATAACATAAATAGATTGCTTAATAATTCTAAAATTCAAAATTCAAAGTTTAATCAAAATTCTATTATATATAGATTGATATGTGGATGTGGCATACAATAATTGGTAAATCTAAGTGTACATTTGAGAAGAGAATAAAAGAACATATGCTTTTATATAATAGAATTCAAAAAGAGAATCAATATGGAACAGATGTAAATAAACCTTCATCATCTGTTATATTTGATCATAATAAATCTTGTCAATATGGATTTAAATTTGATTATAAAAATATGAAAATTATTCAAATTGAACGTTGTCATAATAAATGTAAAATAAAAGAGGCTATGTTGATTTCAAGAAATCGTCAAATGTTAATGAATCGCCAGTCATCAAATGTTAAGATAACAGAATTGTGGGAAATCTGAATTGAACTATGGGTATTGTTAAGTGTTGTCTCGTTTTGATTATTCAATGTTATATAGTTGATAAAGACTACAAAGTGTATAGTTGAAAGTACTTCTAAAAGAATATAATTTATATAAATTGTACTGTATTTTGATATATATATTGATTTGTATTGAAGCAGTCGGATCTGAGTTCGATCCTAGCTTCATGTTATTTACCCTAATACTAACCTTAAATTTCCGATGCAATAGGGCTTTATACGTTCAATCCACGCTAATTTCCATAATAAATAATTTATTTCAAATGCGTATTAAAATTAATTAGTTTAGCTTAAAATTGATCAATTCTCTAAATAAATTCATGAGAAAATATTCATGAATTTATATATATTAAATTGCGTGGATTGTGCGTATATACTTGTAAATATTAAAAATATATAATTGTTCGAAAGTTTCATTGCGTCGGGAATACTTGTTTTTTTTTAATTTTAAATAATTTGTTAAAGTGTTGTTGATTAAAAACTACATTCTTTCGATAAGCTCTCAAATTCTCAAAAACAACAGTAAAGTTTTATTAATTGGAAAAAGATAAGAATTCAATTTTCTAATTAAAATCATTTCAGATTTTAAGAATTCATTTTCTAATTAGGAAAGGAATTCAAAAATTAGTTTGAAAGCCTTATCGAGGGAATGTATTTGAAAACAACTAATTGATAATAAAATGAGCGCTAGCCTTAAGGCATCTGGACAATATATATAGCCCTGAAAAGTCAGGAGAAGGGGCTAGCTTTGTTGTAGAGTAGTGCAGTGAACTCTGTGCGTATAAAAATTAAATACATCATGATAGAGGGCTAGAACATCAGGAATCTGGCTACGGTTCCTAAAGTCCCGAGAAATCTTCACTGGAGCTGTTGAACCTTTTCCGGATCGATCATTCTGCTAAAATTATGGAGGCTACTAAAATGCTGTTCCAATAATCAATCAATGGTGCCTACGTTTTTAACAACCTGGAGGTGTAACTTAAGGACCAGCACGGAAGGGGTAATATATGTTTCTATAATGGACGTTAAACTTTCTGGCCAGTTCGAACTTTATTTTACACTCCTCCTTATTAAGAGCTCTTTTATTCTTTAATGTAAAATCTTTGTAACACCTTTTATTTATAAAATGCTACTGTAAATCTATAGCGTAATTCTTTAAATCTCTAGTCTTTAAACTTTTTCTTTTCTTACCTGGCGGTTCGTTTAATATATATATATTAGTGTGCTTTATTAAGGTCGTATTTAAAAATTATATGCCAATAATCTTTCGACTCGATGAGCTCCTTGATTCCATTTGCCTCACGCAAATAATATAACATTAATTTCAAATAGTAATTCTCGCCCATTAGAGCTAAATTTATAAGTTCTATTAATCATCGAGTCAAAGGAAAATATTACATGTTTACTATTTTTACATTTAGCTAATAATAAATTATTAGCTCAATTTTTGACCTATGTCCCCAGCTCCTATCTAAGTTATAAGTATTTATATATATTCACATAATGTTAAATGATTTTCTTGTTCCACTAATATTTATTTATGCAAATATAATCTTAAATGTCTTTATTGCAAAAAGGGTCGATAAAGGGTTAAATGTATTTTAATTCCACTTTTGTTATTTTATATTAATATTCAGGAAGGGCACGATATTAGGGCATAATTAATATAGTTTATAAATGTTTTAAAATAGTTCGATAAAAGTTCGTTTGACTTTAATTAATTGGTCAAGTCATCATGTAGAGCATTCTACATGGGTTTTATTTTTCAACGATGACTATCAAGTCATCATCATCAAACGTTGCTGACGTAGGGCCATCTTCCGCTCCGTTAGGCTGGTCGGTGATCATATTCTCTTATTTAAATTTCTCAAGGAAGAAAGTACTTCCTTTCGTATTCATTAGTCAAAGGGCGTAAGACTTGTTGATGCAAGCCGCCATAGGGCTTCGATCATCGACTAGCGATCATCTTTAAATTTGACTCTCTGCCTTGTAATTCGTCAAGCACCATTGCATTTTTGTTCTGGTAAAACCCGCTCCATGCTCGTAATCCATGATGAAGGGATTTAAATTAAAGTCGAACAAATTTTCAAATATATTTAGTTTAAATCAGTTTTCAAATCAAGATTAAAGTTATGCCTTAAATTACGTATCTTGCTCTTCATGAGTAGATTTTCGAATGTGAAAATAAATATCACATTCTGTCATAATAAAATTAGAGCAATCATTTCCTTATTAATGAATACCTTTATCTGCCTTTATATTTCTCGTTGGGGGCATAGACATAGAATTCCATGTTGTGTAATACTTGTTGGCATATGATAAGGACCGCCACTCTTATTATAATTGTAAGATATCTTCAAGACTAGAGGTAGTTAATGTATTTTATATTCTATGAAACAAAACAAATTATTCTTATTAAATACTTTCCAACATACTTGGTTTCTTAGTTCATCATTCTTTTTATAATTATTTAAATGTTAATACTCGCTGTCTGTGTTGGCAACCCGAACATACATATGATTCGATTTGAAAGTAGTCAAAGTTAATTGATATTCGTGTCAGTAAAAGGGTCTCTAGTCCTCACCAACCGTTGAGCTAGTTCTTGGCGCATGGCACTGTGCCGTCGATTTCTGCTATCTGAGCTGTTGAGTTGGGTTTGAATTCAGTTTTGAACCGCCTGAGTTTGAATCCGATTTGACTTGCGGTGGTGGTGGGTTTCGACCAGTTTTACTGTACCGGTCCATTCTCCCTGCGAATTTCCTGATCCTAATCTTGCACTGAGCATGAAGTGAACAAGATTTAACAGGAAAAGAAATGGATACCAATCTAGCCGATTGTCTGTACTCATGTATATGGGTACTTCTAGCCAAACTGATAGAAGAGTGGATTGACAGGACTCTTCCAGTTAAAAACACCCTTTTGTTGATATCTTATTTGAATGCCCGAATATTTAGAACAATGGCAAGTACACACCTTTGAAAAATCTATTTACAAAATAGATTTTTGCGCGCCACTTCTAGAAAAGAATAAAAATGAATTTTTTTTCCCTCCCAGAAGGATGTGCAATACCATATGTCCAGCGAAGCATGAGAATAAGATTCAACACCCCAGTAGAGCGATATCCCTTTGTGGCTAGCTCAGTCACTCTACATCTAGGGTCTTCAAATGGGTAAGTTAAATGATTATTACAGGTACGTGGTTGATAAGGAAAGAACACATTTTTATCAATATAAATAATAATACGAAACCGAAACAAGTTTAATATTATGATTAAATATTTATTTAATCCCAAATACCCACCACCATTTCATACTAATGATGATATAATAAAAAAAAAAATACTAAATAATTAATGATAACAACCCATGTATGCATTGAAATCGATAAACACAATTTGAAATAAAATAATAATAAATCCCTAAAGCTATTTACAATGTTTGTAAGTAATGGAAGTGGTCTGAGCTCTTTTTACCCAATAGAAATAAATTTTAATTTGTGTGATTTGATATACAGATATGAGATTTTCGGTCATACAGGCATACGCCTTTACTGATAACTTTAAAACCTTTTTATTGATAGGAAATATAATAATGGAACTATGCATATTTGCACAATGAAATATATCACTAATTTCATATTTTCAACAAGTCAATATGTTTCATGGGCTCAGATACCATATCGTACTCACCATAAGGTACTGTATCTATTTCCGTTTTGCCAAAGATAAATTTCTATACATGTATATACGTGCAGCCAAATTATACACTTACTATTATTTTAAATATAAAGTTATTAGAGTACTTGCTTCCAGGGAACCTGTAATAAATCAATCCCTTCTTACACTCATCGTGAGGTGTAGCAGTCACAAAAAAAAAAAAAAAAAACTTAAAAGGATATCCGGTTAAATACATTTTTAGATATTCAGCATGAGATATCATATTTACCGAATATAATAAGCGTATGAACGCATACATATATCTACATGCATATTTATATTTGACGAATTTCAGGAATAACAACAACAGCAAAACGAATAGCAATAACAACAACAATAACAAAAAAAATCTCATTGCGATCTTTGCTGAAAATACTAATTTGAAATAGAAAAATTCACTCAAAGGATTTAAGTAAAAGCTTTACCATTTATGACCGCAATAACCGTAAATTTATACATATGCGAGAGACTCTCTCATTTTTAAATGATAAATAATAATAACAAAAAATATATATATATCTAATCGGAAATAGAAAAGTTAATTGTTTCAATGTTAATAAATATCTTAAAATAAACTTATATCTGCATCTTCATTCTTCTCCTCTGGGCTGAGTGGGCTTCAAGTTAACTGGCTGTGTGGTGACGATTTCTTCCATTTAGTACGGCGGCGTTTGTCATCATCGTGGGTGGCTGGAACTGGCGTGGTCACATCTTGGCGGCTTGGGACAGAGAAAGGGCGGTGCGCTGGCTGGTTGTCTACCCCACGGTCATTTTACTGGACTCACTGGTAGATTGTTTCATATTTTCCTCTGTTTGTATATGATAATAAATTTTATTAAGAGTTCTTAAAAGAACTATATAATGGATTTCTTAGAAAATGTCAGCAGCGGTCTAGTCCATAAATTTATCTCTAAGTTGTTAGATGATTGAAAATCTCTGGAGCAAAAGTAGTGAACGACTTGAATGCCAAAGAAAGAATGAATCCCACAGCACTATCAATCCCACTAATCCCCTGAGAAGCATGAATCAGCCAATCCTTCCAATTTATCTTATCATTTAGATTATAACATTCCTTATTGATTACTCAGACCACTTGCTCACAAAATCAATTCAAAAGAATTTTTAAAAAGATAACAGTTTAATTAAAGCATTAGCAAACATTTTGCTTTTGACCAGATTTTTGCACAAGCAATTAACATTCTTAGTTTACAGTGTTGGCAACCCGAACATACATATGATTTGATTTAAAAAGTATTCAAAGTAATTAATTATTAGATATTCGTGTCAGTGCAAGGGTCTCTAGTCCTCACCAACCGTTGAACTAGTTCTTGGCGCATAGCACTGTGCCGTCGATTTCTGCTATCTGAGCTGTTAAGTTGGGTTTGAATTCAGTTTTGAACCGCCTGAGTTTGAATCCGATTTGACGTGCGGTGGTGGTGGTTTTTGACCGGAATATGGTTATGTTTTTGGCGCCCAACATGGGGCGCCAAAAACATAACCATGTACCAGTCGAAACCCACCACCACCGCAAGTCAAATCGGATTCAAACTCAGGCGGTTCAAAACTAAATTCAAACCCAACTCAACAGCTCAGATAGCAGAAATCGACGGCACAGTGCCATGCGCCAAGAACTAGCTCAACGGTTGGTGAGGACTAGAGACCCTTTTACTGACACGAATATCAATTAACTTTGACTACTTTCAAATCGAATCATATGTATGTTCGGGTTGCCAACACAGACAGCGAGTATTAACATTTAAATAATTATAAAAAGAATGATGAACTAAGAAACCAAGTATGTTGGAAAGTATTTAATAAGAATAATTTGTTTTGTTTCATAGAATATAAAATACATTAACTACCTCTAGTCTTTAAGATATCTTACAATTATAATAAGAGTGGCGGTCCTTATCATATGCCAACAAGTATTACACAACATGGAATTCTATGTCTATGCCTCCAACGAGAAATATAAAGGCAGATAAAGGTATTCATTAATAAGGAAATGATTGCTCTAATTTTATTATGACAGAATGTGATATTTATTTTCACATTCGAAAATCTACTCATGAAGAGCAAGATACGTAATTTAGGGCATAACTTTAATCTTGATTTGAAAACTGATTTAACTAAATATATTTGAAAATTTGTTCGACTTTAATTTAAATCCCTTCATCATGGATTACGAGCATGGAGCGGGTTTTACCGGAACAAAAATGCAATGGTGCTTGACGAATTACGAGGCAGAGAGTCAAATTTAAAGATGATCGCTAGTCGATGATCGAAGCCCTATGGCGGCTTGCATCAACAAGTCTTATGCCCTTTGACTAATGAATACGAAAGGAAGTACTTTCTTCCTTGAGAAATTTAAATAAGAGAATATGATCACCGACCAGCCTAACGGAGCGGAAGATGGCCCTACGTCAGCAACGTTTGATGATGATGACTTGATAGTCATCGTTGAAAAATAAAACCCATGTAGAATGCTCTACGTGATGACTTGACCAATTAATTAAAGTCAAACGAACTTTTATCGAACTATTTTAAAACATTTATAAACTATATTAATTATGCCCTAATATCGTGTCCTTCCTGAATATTAATATAAAATAACAAAAGTGGAATTAAAATACATTTAACCCTTTATCGACCCTTTTTGCAATAAAGACATTTAAGATTATATTTGCATAAATAAATATTAGTGGAACAAGAAAATCATTTAACATTATGTGAATATATATAAATACTTATAACTTAGATAGGAGCTGGGGACATAGGTCAAAAATTGAGCTAATAATTTATTATTAGCTAAATGTAAAAATAGTAAACATGTAATATTTTCCTTTGACTCGATGATTAATAGAACTTATAAATTTAGCTCTAATGGGCGAGAATTACTATTTGAAATTAATGTTATATTATTTGCGTGAGGCAAATGGAATCAAGGAGCTCATCGAGTCGAAAGATTATTGGCATATAATTTTTAAATACGACCTTAATAAAGCACACTAATATATATATATATATTAAACGAACCACCAGGTAAGAAAAGAAAAAGTTTAAAGACTAGAGATTTAAAGAATTACGCTATAGATTTACAGTAGCATTTTATAAATAAAAGATGTTACAAAGATTTTACATTAAAGAATAAAAGAGCTCTTAATAAGGAGGAGTGTAAAATAAAGTTCGAACTGGCCAGAAAGTTTAACGTCCATTATAGAAACATATATTACCCCTTCCGTGCTGGTCCTTAAGTTACACCTCCAGGTTGTTAAAAACGTAGGTACCATTGATTGATTATTGGAACAGCATTTTAGTAGCCTCCATAATTTTAGCAGAATGATCGATCCGGAAAAGGTTCAACAGCTCCAGTGAAGATTTCTCGGGACTTTAGGAACCGTAGCCAGATTCCTGATGTTTTAGCCCTCTATCATGATGTATTTAATTTTTTATACGCACAGAGTTCACTGCACTACTCTACAACAAAGCTAGCCCCTTCTCCTGACTTTTCAGGGCTATATATATTGTCCAGATGCCTTAAGGCTAGCGCTCATTTTATTATCAATTAGTTGTTTTCAAATACATTCCCTCGATAAGGCTTTCAAACTAATTTTTGAATTCCTTTCCTAATTAGAAAATGAATTCTTAAAATCTGAAATGATTTTAATTAGAAATTGAATTCTTATCTTTTTCCAATTAATAAAACTTTACTGTTGTTTTTGAGAATTTGAGAGCTTATCGAAAGAATGTAGTTTTTAATCAACAACACTTTAACAAATTATTTAAAATTAAAAAAAAAAACAAGTATTCCCGACGCAATGAAACTTTCGAACAATTATATATTTTTAATATTTACAAGTATATACGCACAATCCACGCAATTTAATATATATAAATTCATGAATATTTTCTCATGAATTTATTTAGAGAATTGATCAATTTTAAGCTAAACTAATTAATTTTAATACGCATTTGAAATAAATTATTTATTATGGAAATTAGCGTGGATTGAACGTATAAAGCCCCATTGCATCGGAAATTTAAGGTTAGTATTAGGGTAAATAACATGAAGCTATTCGAACTCAGATCCGACTGCTTCAGTATATTACATATATTGTGAAACGAATACAGATATCAAACTTTATTATATATATATATATATATATCTTTATACATTTCATTGCCTTATAATTTAATACATCTATCATGTGGTTCAATGAATTGTCAATATTAACTAAGGCTTTTATTTGAGATAGCATTTATATTATCATTATCCTGAAAATTCATGTTATGACTTATTTTTTGGTTAAGTTTTATTTTCAATGAAACATGGTATTTATTTATATTATCAGAAAACTTAACAATAAAATAGTCACTACTTATTTCTGTAAATCTAAATTTTATTAGTGTTTGTTCTTCTATATCAGTGTTTCCCAAAGTGGGTAATACTGCCCCCAGTGGGCAAAGACTTCTAGGGGGGGATAGTGAGTTCAGAAGCATTCGGGGGGGGGATGTTCAGGTGATCTAGCCTTTTCTATGGTCACACCGATCGTCAGCTTTAACTCACTGTCAAACCACTAATTTTAATATTATTTTGCCGGATTTTATGGTTATTTTATAAATTGTTTATGTGCAAGAATATATAAAAAATGGAAATAGCCAGAGTAATTGTAAATGTTTTGCACATTTTTTATTTTTTTATTTTCTTTATTAACAAGTTAAAAGGAATGCAGGTTATTATTGTATGGCTAATTTAAATTTTACTAATAGATAGAAGTAGTCATCCTGTGCATTATATTTTTTGTTAAAAAATAAAATAATTTAAGATCAATTTCAGCTGAGAGAATTTAAAAATTTATCATATCTCAGATTTGTTTTTGTTTTGAATCTTTTGTAAAGATGTAAAAATCTATTTCCATTGTATTAAAATTGGAAGTTATATGTAAAACGGAACTCTTTGAGGAATTAAAACAGTCGGAGTGAAAATAAAAGATGTGAAAGATAAATGGTGTAAAAAGCTTTATCAATTGTGTTATGATAAATTATTTAAGAAATTGGAGATAATGAACTGTAATAGTGAAAGAGGGGTCCTCAATTTGTATTGCTAGAGGTTGCTATAAATGTTTTTCAGCAGGTGCTGAGATGGACTTTTTTGAATTTATTTTCTTCCTTGTTATGTTTTGTTGCTGGACGGTTAAGGATTTTCTTAACTAAGAGAAATATTCTAGTTGTGAAGCAGTGGAGAACTTTATCAAAGAAGGCAGAGCTGAGCCTCGCTTCAAATTATAGTCTGTCCAGAATTGTGTGATCTACTCTTGGCTGGCTGCCGTTATTATTATAAAGATTTCTAGAGAAAGCTGAGAAATATAAAAATGCCTACATTTTATCATTAAAATGCAATTAAAGTGAACTCCCCAAGTTAATGCACCATCCAGATTCCTACATTGCTGTTATGTATGTAGTCACAGATGCTAACTGATGTTGATGAACATCTTAATGTCTACATTTTGTTGTGAAGAAAAAGAAACCATCACCGCCTTGTCATGGTTTATAGTGCACTTAAAAGTTACCAAGTCTGGAGTTGGTTAATGAAAAGATACCAGAAGGAAGCTGGATAAAAAAATTTTTTATTTATTTATTATCATTATGTCTTGTTGCTATAAATTTTATTGTATTTTTTTTTTTTTAATACTTATTGTTTGATTTTTCTACTTTAAAACAGTTCTATCAAATTAATTTCTGGAATGCTTGTGTGGATGCTGAGGCATGCATATATATATATATATATGTGGATGCTGAGGCATGCATATATATATATATATGTTTGTTGTTGTTTGCTTTTAACACACTGTTCTATTTGAGAAAAGAGAAATGTACTTTGTGTGAAATTATTATTATTTTTATAATCTCGGTATGTGATTATTGAAAATTTATTGACATGCTGATTTGTTGGTTTTTTTTTATTTTGTTGGCAGCGGTATTTCCTTTTTGAAAGTGTTTTTCAAAAGTGGCACATAAAGGTGAGGTTTAGGTTCAGCCTTTCAAAGATATACCGCCTAAAACATTGTGGTATCAATTAGCAAGGTATTAGAGTTTTGGATACGGGAAAAATCGGGAAATATAATCAATTTTGGTTTAATTTCACTTATTTAAACTTAAATATAATAACTGTATTTTTATATTGGACTATCACAAACCTTCAGAAAAACATTAAATGTTATAACTTTACTTTTTTTTTCTTGTTATTGATATTGAGTTTATGTTGATGCCTTATTGTGATGCATGACAATGACATCATGTTATATCTTGTGTGCATCATATGAATTACGGAGTAGACATCATCCAGTACAGTATCATTAGTTGTTATTTACGTCAAAAATCTCAAACAGATTGAACGCGGAAAACTGTTATACTTGGGGAGGGGGAGACATTACAAAATTTGTCTTGCAAAGAGGGCAGTGACCTGAAAAAGTTTCAGAACATATATTTTAAACTATGCTGAAACAAGAATAAATTTGAAACTTAATCCAGATTTAACTGTAACTCTATTAATTTAATATTAATACACAAAAGTAAGCAATAAAATATATTTTTATATTAATCTTTAAAAATAATAAATGAAATCAGGTAATGGTAAATTTTTAATAAACCAAATGCATATGCAATCAAAGAAAGCAGAATAACTTTGATGAACTGTCAAATAGAGATATATACATCAATTTTCATTCTCAGACAACGTAAAGGATAAAATACTCACCTGTTATTCTTGTAGCCACATATTTCTAACACAAATGCTGAAAAAAGAGTAACTCTAAAACATAAGCCAAATGTAAAATCCACATCAACAATTTTATTTATAATTAAATACATAAAGACAATAGACAGAATTTCATTTTATAATAACATTTTTCTATAAAATGAGATTATGTCTATCATATTTCAGTATGTAGATATAAGATAAAGTTAATGATTAAAAAATAGTTTGTATCTTGCGTTTATATATTTAATTTTAAATAGAATTAATAATGCTGCATTTATATCTGGATTGAGCTTCAAATTCATAATTAATTCAGCATTTTATAGAATATTAAGTCTTAGTAAAAAGGAACGCTAAAATGG